>WUAM01000258.1:522443-571092 GCA_024336885.1 Actenoides hombroni | reverse complement strand
CTTCCTTCCTTCCTTCCTTCCTTCCTTCCTTCCTTCCTTCCTTCCTTCCTTCCTTCCTTCCTTCCTTCCTTCCTTAAAAAATTATTTTAAAGAGAAATTCTGGTTTGTTTAGTATAATTGTGCTGTTAGCAAGGAGCATTCCTCTTAATTCTACTATAATTCTACTTATTTCTACTATAATTAAATCTACTTAATTCTACTATACCCAGGAAACAAGGCATCATATATCTTCATGCTAAATAAAGGACATTTTTGGTGCTGCAGGACTATATAAAAACATGCCAACCTCTATGTCCCCACCTTGTTGTTGTTGCAGTCAGAAACAACTGCTAAAGAAATTCTGTGTAGGAAGTTGTTTCTCATGTCTTTTGCTTATTTACTCACCAATAAAATTTTGCCCTGTCTCTGCATTTTTAAAAAATTCCTTTGAAAAATTAATTTCTAGGCAAAGAAAATACAACAGGACTGATATCTTGGTATTTCAATGACAAATTTTATACAGTCCTATATAGAATTTTTTTATCTCAACTTGTAAAGGCATTGAAGAATTTTTCCTATATTGGAAATGGAAACAACAACAATATGTCTTACTGAATAAAGATACTATTGAATAGGGCAGAGCTTATTGCTTGGCATTCTTCAAGGACTCATCTTTCTAAAAATCTGATCAAAATTTTTTCTTAACATCCTGATGCAAAAATTGGGACTATGCTAATGACTGATAATGAGAGAAACTCAGAGCACTGTTTATAAAATAGGGAGCTGAATCGCCATAGGGATAATACCTGTATGAATAGAAGGAAAAATAGTTAAATGGTGATCATGATAGGGCTTAATAGGAATTTTGCATTAAAATTAGACAGCTCATCAGTTTGAACTGATGAAAAGTCCAGTAATGTTATTCAATCTAGGATGTCTATGAGTGGCTAATATGACAAAATTGTAGAAAAGGCAAAGTGATGCTAAGACAGATAACTTCTGGGCAATAATAGTATCACTTTACTCCGACTTGTAAGATCTTATGTAGAATGATAAAATTCTGGATAAAGAAAATGGCTACTAAGATATCAAGGAATAAAGATCCTATTTAGCATAAGGAAATTAAAAGAGCTTCTCTTGTTTCACTTTGCAAAAATCTGTCCAATAGTGGATATGATTTCTCTTTGTGAATACAATATAATATAAACTCCAAGAAGAGAAAATAATTATTTAAACTGAAAGGCAATACTACTATCAAAACAACAGATATAAACTATTCATAAATTTAGGCTAAAGTTTACATCAATATTTCAAGTTATGTGAACAATGTGGCTAGAGAGCCACTTTCCAAAACTTGAAAAGGTAAAAGCAAAAATAACAAGTTTCACAATAGTGCTGGAAAAGATTCTAGAAAATATTGTATGATGTCTGTTATATAAATATGTGATTATACAATATACACTGTATATATAATCCATACTATAATAAGGGATGAGACTTAAAGTGTCTACCATATATATATACCCAATCTTTAATATTCCAGTTGGTACAATATAAACACACAGTAAAATCTTATTGTGCCTTAATACATGAACTTGCTTGATGTTGTTGCAGTAAGCAAATATCAGAAAATGATGCAATATTTTATTTGTATATTTGACATATGCTCATATTCAATGTAAGGTTTAATTTGTTCTCACTTGACTGAAAGGAAAATAAAGCCACAATGTATCAATAAAAAACAGCAAGGAATTTTTGACTGTGGAACAGAATTGGAAAATTGAGTATATTTTAAATATTATGATTTCTTTCTGTTGAAATTCTTTTCAGAATTTCTCACAGTTAACTGTAGCTACTAGGGCATATTGAAAGATCTTCTGCAAGATCATTGAAAGTGGTAAACTTATGTGTCAAAGCAGGTGAAACCTGAATAGTGCCATTGATACAGCAGTTCCTACAGTACTGTGTGTGGCTCCAGTTTTTCAAGAATCTAATTTTACTGAGTATGTTTCTGTTTGTCTCTTTGTTTTTAATCCTTATAGCCAGTGAAGTATGCAGCTTCTAAAAGACAACTTAAAGACTGTTGAACCAGTGGCTCATCATGTCTTTTTCACATGAGGCTCTGCCCTAGGAGATCCTGCTTTGGCAAGGAGGCTGGACTCGATGATCTCTGGAGGTCCCTTCCAACCCCTAATATTCTATGATTCTACGAGTCTATGATTGTTAGTGCATAGTGGCTGTGTCTGTATTCACAAACTGAGCTGTGGCAAGACCTGTACACCAGCACTGAATCCAACTGATACAGAATAGTTGATGTATAAGAAAACAACAATTAAGAGCCTCTCAGAAAAGACAGACATACCCAAACTGCATACTAAGAGGGGTCCCCAGCCTGTGCTAACATTTAAAGCATTTGTACGAATTGCTTGCAATAGAAAATAATTTGGTTTGGCACAAAAAATATCAATTTAAATGGTGGAAGGGATCACACTGCAGTGCCCATGACTTGGCCTCATATGTGATCAAAGTATTGGCTTAGCCAGCATCTTATACTCTTGTTTGAATCAGACTTTTCATGTCCTACATAAGCTATCTAGTGGTGGTTGATCTAAGTGGTTCTTACATTCCCATTTGCACTACAGCTAAATTTAAACCATCTCCTTAAGAAGTCTTTAAGAACTGCTTACCTTAGCCCTAATGCAGCCTCAAGGCTCATTCTCAGCTAAGGCCATTCTAGTTCATATTAATGACTTTAAATTTTTTATACTAACTAGTTCACTGAAGCCTCATGTCTTCAGTTGTGAATTGTTACACCATATTTACTAGAGCAATTGATTGGAAAATATGACTTGATTACTGCTGCTGACTTACTGTGTTTTGCAATGCTGCAGTTCTTGAAATGCATCCAATGACTTTGTCTTTCTGATTCAGATAGTGGTACATTTTCCTTAGGCTGAATTTAACTCTCATATATACCACTATAAGTAGGCAGTTGCACTTATTTTGCTTGGTATTTCCTATACCAGCAACACTGAAACAAAGAATGGTTATAACATATATACCGCATGAGGTTGCATTACTACTAACAAAACATAGTATGTTGTTATATAAATTAACCAAGTGGTAAATAGTGTAAAATGACATCATCAACATGATTCCTCTCTTGGTTTGCATCAGAAATCCCCTACAGGGATGAACTTGAGTTACACTCCTGTCATTGAATTCTTTGTGCATGCAGCTATATCTTTTCCTCTTCACCCTCTGTCCTTCACTTAACTCACATATGGATTACTTCCCCTTCTTCCCCACATGTATGTAATCCTGACCATCTGCTTCCATCCGCTATGACTATGATTCTGTGATAGAATAAGCTCTAACAAGGGATTGTTAAGAGCCTTAGTTTCTGAGCAACTAACTGATAGTAACATTTTTACTGTCAGCAGCCATTACTGTAATTATGTGTTTGTGCCCACATTCTGTTGTTGTTATGCTAGAAGGAAGGGTGTTTTTAAGGCAAAAGATAAAGAGACCTAATAAAAGTTTGATTATAAATACTCATTTCTTGTATAGGTTCTCAGCTACTGAGCATATGAATAGTACTGAATCTAATTCTGCCAACGTATGACTCCATACAGCAGAGGGATGGGGCAGTATCAGTGCAGTACTTCCAGGAGTACAATTTTGCTGCAGTGAGGAACTGTTCTCCCTTAATTTTTTCTTCAAGATAGGGGATACACTGTCACAGCTGGCTGTGTTCTCACCCTAGGGGGCTAAATACAAGATATGGTTTATGTGCTTGTATTCAAGTCTGAAGCTGTGGTACAAAATGCATGTTACTGTCTAAGCCAGAAGTTTCATCCTGGGTGCTTACATTTTAATTGTAATGTTTCTTGAGCATTTAGAGTTTGTATATGATTATAAGTGGTTCTCTTGCTTGGGATGAGTATTTTCATGCATAACCCAGACCAAAATCCAAACAGTGCTTCCACTTCCAGTCATTCCTTTACTCAGTCCCTCTCAATGCCTTTAGAATTTATTCCCAGAGTGCCTGAAAAACCTGCAGCAGGCTTTTTGAAAGTAGAAGAGGTAAGGATGGTGTTGACTTTTACTTATCTAAGTACTTTTCTGGAAAGTGAGAAATCCTGTTGCAGTCACCTCTTCAGCTTGAGGGGGTACAAAATAATCTCTGTGGAAGACTGTCTCATTTCCATAAGCAGCTTTTCTGGGTGAGTCAGTTAAATATGGGCATCACTACGTCTTAGTACAGAATTACAGAGGAAATTATGTAGTTACACCTGTCTCTCTCTTTTAAGATAGTTTTGTGACATCAGCACTTTCCTAGAAGTATAATTTCTATTTCAGGTGCATTTTATCCCCTCCTTTATTGAATACAGAATCATACAATTGTAAACCACGTCCATAAGTGCCACACCTACACATCTTTTAAGTACTTCCAGGGATGATGACTCCACCGCTTCCCTTCAATATCCTGTTCCAGTGCTTTACAATCCTTTTGGTGAAGTACAGTTTCTTAATTTCCAACCTAAACCTCCTTTGGCACAATCTGAGGCTTCTTCCGCTTGTCCTGTCACTTGTTACTTGGGAGAACAGACTGATCGCCACCTAACTACAACCTCCTTTCAGATAGTTCTAGAGAGTGATAAGGTTAAACAAACACAGTTTCCTCTGCCACTCCTCATAAGACTTGTTCTCTAGACCCTTCACCAACTTTGTTGCTCTTCTTTGGACATGCTCCAGCGTCAAAATGTCCTTCTTGGAGTGAGAGGCTCAAAACTGAATGCAGTATTTGAAGTGTGGCCTCACCAATGCCAAGTACAGGGGAACCATCTCTTCCCTAGACCAGATGGCCACACTATTCCTGATACAAGCCAGGATGCTGTTGGCCTTCTTGGCCACCTGGGCACACTGTTGCCCCACAACGATTGATGTACTGCCCTCAGACTTACCTCTCTCAAGCCTGGTTTTACCCCTTTTCCCTTCAAATCTAGTTTAAAGCTCTTTAGATGAGCCCTGCAACATAGAAAATAGATCTGAACAAAGCCATGAAGCTAAGACTGTTGTGTTCTAGAGTGCCCTGATTGCTTGGTGGGCAATGCTGACATCTGCTTTGCTGCACCACATTGGACCTTTGCACCACTCATTTTGACAGAGTGATACAGCTTCATTAGAAAGAGATGGATCAAAGTAACAGCAAAAAACAGTGAAAATACAGAAAATTTAACTTGAATTAATATATCTATATGTACTAACAAATAAATATTAAAAGAAAGAGCAAAATGTTACCTTGAATATTTTTATAAAGAGATATTTAAATTTCATATTGTAAGTCTAATTGCTTCTACTTCATGAAGAATTTATTTGAGTTAGTTTTTGGCCTAGGATCTAGGTTCCTGAGGTTAATTAAAGACCAATATTATTTTATTTTCTTTGACTTTTTATGGTGTTGAAATGAAAAGCAGGGAAAATTGAATATTCTCAACCTAGGTAATAATATTGATATTGAGGCAAAGTACTTTTATCAGACTTCTGAGGCAGATGTCTACAATTCAGTAACTATTTAATCATTATTCTACAGCAATATGAGGACAGTTAAGTATTATTTTGCTTAAATACTATCAGTTTTGTGTAATCCTCTTTGATATTCTGGGCATCATAGATACTTTCTCTCTCTAAATAAGATATCCTGAATTAATATTTTATTTATTTATGGAGATTATATCTTATGATTAAATCACATTTTATTATGAAATGATCAAATAAATGTGACAAGAATATACCTGTCAATACTTTGAAAGCCTCCTGTTTATAATTTAGATTTTTTTCAAGAAATGGAAATGTTCACCTCATGAAATCTTCAATTTGTGCGTATTTACAGCAACCTTCACCTCTGAAAATCACGTTGGATAGGCATTTGATTAAAAATGCAATAATACAAACCACGATGCAAATTAAATTCAGGAAATAAGATAGCAGATGGTAAACTATTTCTTTCCTTGACAGACTGGTATTTTGTAGTTGCAGGACATCATGGTTCACAGACATGAACTATTAACAATATATCTAACTATGTTTGTCCTGACTTTTGATATTGCAAATATCATTGCCTACTTTTAACAAACAACAGATGCATACATTGTCTATGATTTTATGGGCTTTCCTATATATGATACATAGATGAATATCCAGAAGATTAAAAATATTTTTTCTTAGGAGTTACTTATGTGGCATAAGCAGCACTTGTTGAGTGATAAGCGACATTATGTACATTGTGAACTAACTCAGAATATATCTAGAGTTGTCAACCTTCCACTTTTAAGTAATTCACCAATTAAAAGAAATAAAAATGACTTTAATTCTTTCCTCCTTTTCCCAGCTCTATAACCCCCTGTTGTGTTCCAATTCTGTGAACCTGCATAGATATGGAATTAATATTATCTAGAAATTTCAAATATGGTAATTACCAAGACTGTACAATGATCACACTTCAAGGTTTAACAGGTCCTTAGAATATTGCTTATAATAGGATTTCCAATATTCTGTTCAACTGGATTACTGCAATCACTATGTGTAGATAGCTGTTGTCAGAAATGGAAGCAAAATTATTAGTCTTAATTTAGGGTGTAGAGAAAGCGTGATTTTCTTTGCGTCAAATTGCTTTAAGGATTAGCAGGGCCTATTGCGAGAGGACAAGGGCTAATGGTTTTAATATAAAAGAGGGTAGATTTACACTAGATATGAGGAAGAAATTTTTTACAATGTGGGCGGTGAATCACTGGAACAAGTTACCCAGAGACGTGGTAGGTGCCCCATCCTTGGAAACATTCCAGGTCAGGTTGTACAAGGCTCCAAGCAACCTGATGTAGTTGAAGATGTCCTGGCTCACTTCAGGGGCATTGGACCTTTAAAGATCTCTTCCAACCCGAACTGTTCTATGATTCTATGATTATCTGTGGGGTGACAATTTTTCTCAACGATAACTATAACACTTATAATGGATTTAGAGGAGTATGTCACTTCACTTACGTATTGCAAATATCCTTGCAAAATCTAAAAGTCTTTTTGCATTAGACGTTTTTCATGTCTTCAAATATACCTTTGCAGCAGGCTGTTCTTTCACATGTCCATATTTTAAACAAGCTACTGTTGTAAACAAGTAAGAAGTACTTTTAAATTTGTATTATATGCTTATTATTAAGAATTTGACCTGATCTGCAGAGGGTCCAGGTGACCAGTGACTAGATAACTAGAGACTGTGTAGTACAAAGTCTATCCTGATTACTAGAAATTTTGCTTAATTGAAAGCTATAACTGCTAAAAATTTTGTGTAACAGTAAGCTATGTTAGCTCCTAGAAATCATAGATTAAAAAACGCTAAGCTGATAAATAAAAATTTTATGTAATAATAAAGCTCTAATTATAACTACATCCCTGTGACCATTCCTCATTCTATCAAGGATCCCCAAAAGAATCTGCCTGTCCCTGTAGCGTTGAGTGACAGTGCTCACAGGCTAGAGAAAGATTTATTACTGCTATACATTTCATTGGTTTAGGGCAATAGTTATTGCTGAATTTTTACTTCACCATCAATTCCCAAAGCTTCAGCTTCTGCTATGTGTCCATGAGCTTTCTATTTGCTTCCAAATATTTCTCCCACAACTACCTTACTGCACAGTCTTTTTATCTTCCCAAGAATTGCTTACTTTATTTTGAATGTAAATACTAATCCTAGTGATTGGAATCGTCTGCTTTCCAGCATGCTCTGCTCTCAGTTCTGTCTCATTTGGTACATAGGAACTATCACAGAGGGTCAGGGTATAGCTAAACATCAGCTGTGTCTGAAAGAGGAAAAAACTTTTCAGTAGGCATTAAATATTAATTAAATAATGCAAGAGAATTATCTGGAAAACTCTGTGTGAGTATTCATATACTGTATAAAATTTGTTGTATATCTACCAAAACTCTGGCTGTTATTCAGGCTTTTTTAAAGATTTGATGTCATTAAGATTTTGACCTCAAATTTATACATGGGAATGAATACAACAGGTTAACAGGACCTAACATTCTCAGTGGTTATTGCTTGCCACTATATGCTTTGTGCTACCATTTGACAAGGTTTATTCTATTCCTCACATATCTGCTCTCTCAATTTATTTCCTTCAAGTTCAGCTTGATTCCTTTTCAGTCTTTAATGTTTTACCAGCAGGTTTGGGCTGTTTCCCTTCTTTCACTATGTGTGAGATAGGTTGTAAACCTTATGCTCTGGCACAGTGAATTTTCTGTTATGGATCTAGACTTATTTCCCAGGTTGTAATTGCTGCATCAAAACCAGAGCTGTTTAAAATATCTTTGTTCCAGAAATAAATAAATAAATAAATAAATAAATAAATAAATAAATAAATAAATTCAAATTTAGAAATCCTTTAGATGAACTGATTCATTCTGAGCTGGAATAGAAGAGGAAAAGGCCCCAGTCTCTCTAGGGAGGAGACAGACATTGCCTTATGTTATGCCTAACCTCATTTAACCTCCAACTAGACCTCCTACACTAGTCAAGGATGACAGGGATTTGGAGACACTAGTAAGGGTTGCTGTAACCAGAGTTAAAGGCTTTAGAATCATTTAGGTTGGAAGGAACTGCCAGAGATCTCCCAAGTCAACACCCTGCTCTAAGCAGGTCCAGTTAGAGCAGGTGCTTGGGGATGTGTTGAGTCAAGCTCTGAACACCTCCACACTCTATTTGAGTAGCCTGCACCAGTGTTTGTCCATCACAGAGATTTTTTTCCCACCTGCATATCAAGTTGGAAATTCCTGTGTTCCTGCTTGTGTCTTCTGCTTCTTGTACGTCCACTGTGCAAGTCTCAGAAAAGTCTGGTTCTGGCCCCTCTACACCCTCCCTTTAGGCAGTTGCAGACACCAGAATGATCCTTGTGAACTTTCTCTTCTCTCCCAGCTGAACAAACCCAGCTCTGCCAGCCTTTCCTCATAGCACTTCTATAGGAATGCCGTTTCAGTTTCTCTCGTGTACTGGGGAATCCAGAGCTGGACTTAGAACACAATCTATGTCTCACCAGAGCAGAGTAGAGGGAAGAATCATCTCCTCCAGCCTTGTGGCTGTGATCTTATTAATGCAGCCCAGGAGGATGCTGACCTTTGCTGCAAGGGCATATTGCTGGCTCATGTTGAACTTGTCCACAACATTATCAGGTTAGTCAGTTGACCCCCAGCCTGTACTGCCTCATGGAGTTATGACATTCCAGGTGCGAGATTTTGCATTTGTCTTTCTTGAGCTTCATGAAGTTTCTGTCAGCCCAGAGTTCCCTCTGGATAGCAGCCCTGGCCTCCAGCTTACTGACAACTCCACCAAACTTGGTATTCACTGCAAACTGGCTGCATGTAAATATACGTTAACTATAGTTTTGTTAATAGGGAAGAGGTAAGGACAGACCCAGGGACAGTCCTAGGCTAAGCTTTCAGTTTAGACATAATCACTTCTAAATGTACCATGTACCAGTACAAGAAGATGGAGACCCTTTTTACAAGGAGTCACATTGAAAAGACAAGGGGTAATGGGTACAAGTTACTCCTCAGGAGATTCTGACTGGACTCCACAAGATAGGTTTTCACCATGAGAAGAATTAGACATTGGAATAATCTCCCAAAGGAAGTGGTGGATTCCCCTAAGCTGAGCAGTTTCAAGACAGTTTGACAGAGTGCTAGGCCATTTCACTGAAATTATATATTTTATTTTATTTTTTTAATTATTTTTTTTTACCTTGAAAGGTTGGACTAGATGATCCTTGAGGCTCCTTCAAACCTGGTATTTTACGATTCTGTGATAAATGTATCTTTATCATGCCACTGTTGAAAATTTCCTCAGACCTCACCTGTACCCTTTTCTTCCTTACTCAGGCTCTTGAAGGATAGTTTACTTTGCTGCTGGCAAATTAATCTCCACCAACATTCTCTTCAGCTTGGTTTTCACACAGTTCATTTAATTTAAATGGTCTTTTTCTAAATTTTACACTGATCTTGCATTTCTTCTTTATTGTAGTTGTCCTCAGTCTTTCAGTTACCTTTGATACAACACTCTCCGAGTTGAGAACTCAATGCTCTTTCCAATGATGTCTTTGGAAGAGAGACTAGGGGAAGATAGAAGGGATGTGACCAGCAATTGTAATTGAGGAAAAATGAGCAGAAAACCCCCAAACATCCAGCACCTTGGAGTATCTCTGTGCCAGAACAGGTAGCTCATGCTAACATTTGTGTGATGGAAACTAACTAATTCTAGAAATCAGGCCATTCAGAAATCTGTTGGGTATTTTGTCTTATGTCATAATACAGAAGGCAATAAATTTTTGTCCAATCTAGAGATTCAGCAAGTTTTTCTCGTCTCTTCTGAAGCCTCAGAACACAGGTTTCATGAATGAAAATCTCATTTGGGTTTTAATGCTGTTATAGGCTTCCTTTTAAATGGCTTACGAAGGATATTCATTGCTCTTGAATCATTAAAATGGACTTCCTATTAACAATTGTGTCAGATCACTGGTTTTGCATCAGAAACTCTTTTCCTGCAACATCAATGCTACATCTTTCATAACAAGAAAGTATTCAGAACAGAGTGAGTTTTTGTATCCAGGATGAAGGCTAGGCCCATGCAGAGAAGGATGTCAGGTTTCTATTTTTCTTCACTGCCCTACCAAAAAACCTGCAGCATCCTTTGTATATTCAGAATTTTCAAAGTATTTCTATATATCTTTACATATCTACACTGTGCAGTTCAGCTAAAAAGAAAAAAAAAAACAAAAACCAAAACCTTTATTAATACTTTATTATCTGGCCTCAGTAGAAAACTGAGGTAAAACTCTCTGATTTCTGAGTGTTAAGATACTGTATGTCAGAAGCATACAAACCCCGCCTTTAACCTGTAGTGCAGAGCTCTTATTTGAGCCTGGTAAGCCAAAAAATCATGTGTCTTATAGAACAAATTCAATAAAGCAGTCAACTACATCTTTGTTCATATAATCCCCAAATGCTTCTAGATCAATAATCTGTCATAATTCCCTGCTGCTGGTAGAGAATTCCTTGTCATAGTAGCCTATGATGGCATTTGTCCCACCTACTGCTGTAGACATGTTCATCTGAGCTAGCTGTTAAGAGGTCTGTTTATATTCAGCAGAGAGAAATGTTCTTTAAAACCCATTTCATCTCATGTATTTTAAGTAAGAAAAAATCAACCATTCCTTGGAAGAACTTATTTGCAAAGAAAGCATCAGGCAACTAGTGTAGATGTAATTATGGTAGATATTTTGTCAGATACATCCAATCTCTTAACTGCTATTATGCAATACTTGTTTTTTCATATGTGTAGAACCTGCATGGAGTGGATTTTGGCTATGAAAACCTCAATTCCATGGACGTTCAGCTGCCTTTACACATGGAAGCTGTCTTTATATTCAAATGTGAAATGTCTTACATAACTGGTACTTGAAAATTTCCTTCCTTGCAATAATCAGGTGCATAGATCTAAACCACTCAGGACATGTCATTACTTAAAATTATATGAGATGAATAATTGACACAGTTCAGTGTTTCTTATTCATAAGACTTCTCATTTTGAGGGTAGTCTCTTTCAGTTGTTTTGGGTTTTTTTAATAGAGTTGTTAGACTTCCCCAAACCTACAGATGTGTCATAAATGGCAACATCTCAAAAGTGAAGCTACCCATTTTTTGCCATTAATGTTTTTGTCCTGCCTTGAGGCTGTGCAGAAAATCCATGGGTCTGGAGCTCTTGCAAGAAGGAAAACTTTCAGGCATGACACAAAGAGGAATTTTTCCATCTTGCTGAAATTCTAAACAAATATAAGCAGCAATGCTATGATAGGTATCTATTCAGTCTGGTGAAAACCCACTAATAAATGTTGCAGGAGGTGTGCATACCTTGTTTTAAAGATCCATACAAGACCAGAAAAGATGGGGGGTTTTGGACATGAAAGATTTTGGTGAACAATCACTATATTGATTCCACTGTAAGATATTTGCAAAGTGATTTATACTGTGGACCACAGAATCAGTGGACGTGGTTTCAATTTAAGGAGTACAATATATGTTCTCAATCTCTTCCACATTTCTCTTTCTTTATAAAGAAATTAGAGGAATTTTGGTCTTGACACTTCAATTTCTTCCTGTTTTTACAATGATTTTTTGCTTTTAAAAAATCCACATAACAATGGTAATTAAGAAAATGCATTGCTTTTGATTAAACTAGATTAAGTATTCATTACCTATTGAAAGTCCTTTTAATTTACTACCCATTAATATTAAGACATACAAAATTTGTATGCTGTGCTCTGAATCTTTTGAAGTTATTTGTCTCTGGTTTTGTTAATGAAAGAGAGAGTAATTTAAAACAGTTTGTGCCTGGGAGAGTAGAAGTGAAAGAAGTCAGATACTAATGAGTCCCCCTTTTCAGATAGTGAAGCTATCTGGGAAGCAGCCCAAGATAAGTGGAAACCCGCAGAGCATCAGAAGAGATGGAGTGGAAGAATCCATGGATCAGGGATCTAAGCTGCCCTGTGCATCCAGTCTTATACACAGGTTACACACAGAATCACAGAATGTTAGTGATTGGAAGGGATCTCTGAAGATCAAGTCCAACCCCCCTGCCAGAGCAGGACAGAACTAGAGCAGATCACTCAGAAATGCAGGTTAAGTTGTTTCTGTTACTTAACTTTCTTATAAGTGTTCTAGAAGGGAAACAAAAGCAAAATGGTTACACTGTCATTAGCAGACAGGGTTATCCAATTCTACATCCATGAATTAAACTGAAGTCCTATCATGAGTCAGGGCAGGCAACAATGGACAGAACCAAGCAGTCAGGGTGTGTGGAGCCCAATAGCCCAGTTTGGCCATTTCAAGAAGACCCTGCACCTTAACCAAACCAGTTAAAAATGAGTTTAACTTTCAGTATTCAAAGACTATGACTCGTTTTAAGTCAGATAAGGCATCCAGAAGAGTTCTGAGAAATTGCCCTTCCAAACACACTGCAGAATTGCCACTGGGGACTGTATTGACATTGTGGTTTAGACTCAGTCACTCCAGGTTTGTAATGCAGCCAATGGAGAAAGGTGCACTTCTAGGTCCTGACATAGATCTTTGTTGGGCCCTCCCAAGGCCCAGCTGTTTTCTAATTCAGTGTTTTCTGATAATTTAGAATAGAAATAGAAATAAATAATTCTTACTTTAAAGGGAGACCAGAGTGACTTCCAGATGAAGCTATGTAGGATGAATCCTGGCCCAAATAATTTATTTGGCTCACTATATAAATGTATATTATATGTTTCATTGAATTTTGTGAGGAACTGCTATAAAAGGAATTTTTTTAATAATATGAGGTGTAGTGTAATGAATGAAGCATAATCCTGAGGAATTGCTCAGAATATGGCCATTTGTCTTCTGACAGCAGCCTGTGGACCTTGGTGATGGCTGCAGGATGTCCTTATTACTGTTCAGTGGAAAAATGCTAGCAGGCAAGACTGCTTATTCCAGTAAGACAGACAGTGTAATTTAAAAAAGCCTTTAGAAATATCTAAGACATATGCATGTGTATGTGTCTTTAAGTCTGCAAATAATTGTGACACCAGTAGTATTTCTGCATTCATTCTGTATGGATTGTAGTTGCTGACTGCAGTTGCAGAATTCTTGTTTCTATTCTGTGTAACATTGATGAGCTTTTTTATATATCTATTTTATCTTCTCAGGGTAAGTATCATGCCATGCTGCTGCATGTAAGCTTAGTACAGCATGCTTCAGACACAGACATATGGAAAATACAGTATGGATAAATACAAAGATATCTGTTTCTTTGGCATTAGTTTCCAAATGGATATAAGCAGTGGGTTTTGGCACGATCTCCCCTGTATCATTATTCAGCTTTTTGTCTTGTTTTGATTTCTCTGGAGTCCTGTCTTGCTTTAATTATTGTATCCTAGAAGCTACATAACTCTGCTGGCATGAATTACAGTGGCATAAGGTTTTCACAGATGTATCACAATGTCAAACTAAATCTCTCTATATGAATAATTACACCACTTTTGTACTGCTTTTCACCTGCATCAGCTTCTCTGTTAACAGAGTTTAAACTTTGCACCCTTTGTTGTTCTGGCACATTTTTGACAGGTTATTCGTTCTCTCTTAAAATGCTTATATGCAGTCAGGTGCAAATCCTCACAACTATAACTGATGTCAGGTTCGAATAATTGGAGTCACATGCATCTTACACCTGTCTTTGTTTGATACATCCTTGACCCTCTTGTCCTATGAAAAGAAGGGTGTGTGTGGCACTGCTGAACAGAGGGTGATTGCTCTATTTGGGATATTTCAGACTGAAAACAAAGCCTGAAACAGATTTCCAAATTTGATGATGTCCAAAAAAAATCATTTAGAGTTGATCAAAATATTTTATTTTGACAAAAATACCTGATTTTTGACAATTTAAAATGCTATGTTACAGTATTCTATACAAAATAAAACAAATTTTGAAAATTATTTAATAAAGAAAATGACAGAATATTTTGTCAGTGTCTAAATATTTCCCTCTTTTCTCCCCAGAATGAAATTTCAGCAGAATCTACAGGATTTCATTATTTGATACAATTACAATTCTCAGTGGAAAATTATTCCAGATAAACTTTGTTCCAGCTAATTCTAGCCCAAACTGAAGAGAAATCTGAAAATTTTGCAGAGACAATGGAAGCAGGGATGGGTATCCTGGGAAGACTATGGGGACACTGCCTTGTTTTGTAGGGATGGAGTTAGGGAGGCTAAGGCGTGGCTGGAGCTGAACTTGGCAAGGGATGCAAAGAATAACAAGAAAGGCTTCGCCAGGTATGTCAACCAGAAAAGGACGGTCAAAGAAAATGTATCCTTTCAGATGAGCAAGACTGAGAAGCTAGTAACAGATGAGTAGAAGGCTAAAGTACTCAACAACTCTTTTGCCTCAGTCTTCACTGACAACCTCTTCCCACACCTGCCAAGTTGATGGACCTCAAAGACAGTGGCCAGGAGGGCAAAGTCCCTCCAACTGTAAGAGAAGGTCAGGTTTATGACCACCTGAGGAACCTGAACATACAGAAGTCTATGGGACCGGATGAGGTGCATCCCAGAGTCCTGAGGGAATTGGCTGATGTAGTTGCCAAACCACTCTCCATGATATTTGAAAAATCCTGGCAGTCAGGTGAAGTCCCTGATGATTGGAAAGAAGGAATCATTGCACCCATTCATAAAAAAGGTAGAAAGGAGGGTACCCTGGGAATTACTGACTTGTCAGCCTCACCTCTATGTCTGGGAATATCATGGAACGGTTCCTACTAGAAGCTATGCTAAGGCACATGGAGAACAAGGAGGTTATTCAAGACAGCCAGCATCACTTCAACAACGGCAAGTCCTGCCTGACCAATGTAGTGGCCTTCCATGATGGAGTGACTACATCAGTGGACAAGGGAAGAGCTATGTATGTCATCTATCTGGATTTCTGTTAGGCCTTTGACAACCTTCTTCCCTCTAAGTGGAAGACATATGGATTTGATGGGTGGACTGTTCAGTGGATAAGGAATTGGTTGGATGGTCACATCCAGAGGGTAGTAGTCAATGGCTCAGTGTCCAGTTAGAAAACAGTGACTAGTGGCATCCCTCAGGGGTCCATACTGGGATCAGAGCTTTTTCATATTTTCATAAGTGACATAGACAATGGGTTTGAGTGTACCCTCAGCAAGTCTGAAGCTGATACAAAAGTGAGTGCTGCAGTTGACACGCCTGAGTAATGAGATGTCATCCAGAGACACCACAACAAACTTGAGAAATGGGCCCATCTGAACCTTATGAGGTTCAACAAGACCAAGTGGAAGGTCCTGCATGTGGGTCAAGGCAATCCTTGCTATCAGTACAAGGTGGGAGATAATGGCATTGAGAGCAGCCTTGCAGAGAAGGACTTGGGTGTACTGGTGGATGAAAAGCTGGACATGAACCAATAATGTGCACTTGCAGTCCAGTAGGCCAAATGTATCCTGGGCTGCATCAAAAGTAGTGTGGCCAGGAGGTAGAGGAATGTGATTCTCCTGCTCTACACCACTCTGGTGAGACCTCACCTGGAGTACTGTGTTCAGCTCTGGAGTTCTCAGCACAAAAAGAGCATGGACTTCTTGGAGAGGGTCCAGAGGAGGGCCATGAGAATGATCAGAGTATTGGAATACCTCCTCTATGAGGAGAGGCTGAGAGAGTTGGAGTTGTTCAGTCTGGAGAACAGAAGGCTCCAGGGAGACCTTACTGTGGCCTTTCAGTACTTAAAGGGAGCCTATAAGAAAGATGGAAACAGTCTTTTTAGCAAGGATTGTTGCTATAAGACAAGGGCTAATAGTTGTAAATTAAAAGAGAGTAGATTTCGTCTAGATATAAGGAAGAAAATTTTTACAAGGGTGGTGAAACACTGGAAAAGGTTGCTGAGAGAAGTGGCAGAAGCCCCATCCCTGGAAACATTCAAGGTCAGGTTGGATAGGAGTCTGAGCAACCTAATGTAGTTGAAGATGTCCCTGCTCACTGCAGGGGGTTTGGACTAGATGATCTTTAAAGGTCCCTTCCAAACCAAACCATTCTATGATTCAAAAACCCAAGATGTATCAGTAAAAGACATGAAAAATTAACTCATTATCTAACTTGCAAATAACCAAGATGAGCTGCCAAAGACAACTGAAAAGAAGGAAAATTTGCCTTGCTAACTCAGACAGAAATCCAACCTGAAATTACAACAGAAGACATCTCTTCATGTCCATATTAAATGCTTTGATGCTTTAGTGCTAATGCTAAATGCTATCATGATAAGTGTGACAGTTCGACTTTTCTGTCTGGTGATTTCCTGACAACAGTATACATCCCTAGAAAACAGAACCTGCAGCCATGGTCAAGGAAAAGAACTAGCCTGTCTTTGCTGTGTCTACCAAACGATGCACCTCTACTGTGTTATTTTCTAGCCTGTACTGTCAGCCAGATGGATTGTGAAACCTCTGGGAACTAAGCAGATATGTGAAACCTCTGGTGTCATATGGCTGTAAATGTACTTTATACAGTAAAATTCCCTGGACATATTAGTAGGGATTGACATACTGCAGGTCTCGGGACACTTTCAACTTTAGAGAAAAATCTTGGATCAGATGGTGGAAATTTCAGAAGTTTCCCTACATGCCTTGCACTGAACCGTTTCTGGTCAGCAAGAAGTGAATTGGTCCAGCAGATGCTACTAGAGTCAGATACGAAAGTAGAAGGATGAGTCTAGTGAATTCCTGGTATACTATATGACAGCTGTCCTAGTATTTGGCACCCGTACCATCATGCAAAACTTTCAGCTCCAGGTTTTCTATCTCACCTAGCTGTGCTGGAGAACAGGCAGATACTATGCAGAGCTGGGAGATCAGGTAGCTACAAATGCAGCCAAAATCCATTGCAAAGATGTTTCAGTCGAAATGGACTGTACAATAACAAGGAGGTCTTCCAGGAGTGTGGCCACAGATACTGTTCACCTATTTCCAGAGCTAAATATGTGGGGTCTCAAGCTGTGCCTCTTAAATCCATCACTGTTGAGTAAGGCAGGGAAGATTGAGGAGCACAGTGGAGGAATCTCAGACAGGAGGTTTGCAATCACAAATTCTCCAGTGTTGTACCATGAATAACAGCCCAATTAATGCCACCTTTGGTGAAATACCATTTTCTGTTTGCAGTGGCTTTGAAATGGCCACACAGCTATACATTTGTTCACATCTTCTGTGAGTTTTTAACTTTCCAGAAGGCCGGATGCTGTCCCAGGGCACAGGACCTAGAAAACCACACTTAAGCCTGGCCTTTTTCATGTCCAGGAAGGGTCTAACTACCCTTGGTGTCCTTTACCGTGGTGGTGGGGTGTGCTCTCAAGGGCTAGGAGTGGCCCAGGTTCCTTTTCTTGTGAGGCTGCACTTACAGGTTGTTAGTTGTAGGTTGCCAGCTGTAGGTTGCATCTGCTGCCTAACAGGAACTAGCTGTATTCTGTATTTCTCACTTTGAAACTGTAGAAGACCATGGAAAAAGAATAATCTTTTAAAAAAGTCGGGGCATGGTTTAGTGCTCATGATAATGTTTAGTAGATGGTTGGACTTGATGATCTAGCAATCTATTTCCAACCTTAATGATTCTATTATTCTATGACTCTATATTTTCATCTGCTTTCACCTGATGGACTTTTGGGAGCTAGCATGCTTCATGCAGTCTGGAGTTCTCTGTGTTCAGCGTACACCCATACCAGCTTATCATTTTATCCTAGATTGTCCTCATTTTCAAGAGGGTGAGATTCAAATGGACATCCAATAAACACCTACTCTAGTGTGCGCTGAGGAGTTTTTAGGCTTCATTGGCTGCACTGAGCAGCTCTCCATTCAGAGTAAATAGGTGCTTAGACAGCCAGTGTACATAAAGAAAATTAATTTCATATGCTTTAATTCCAAACTGTATCTCACCCAGAGACTTTCAATATCACTTCTTCATATCTTTAAGCTTTCTGCCTTGCCTTATTAACACTCTGATTCTTCACGTCTGTAACAACAGATCAGTCATTACCAGATTGTTGGCCTGTGGTCCAGACAAGGACAAAATGGCAACAGCTCTTGACACTTTTTGGTTTTGATCTATCTATAACTATTGTAAGCCTTGCTACTGCTGTAAACATCCTTATCTCACCTAATAAAAAAAAAGTTTTTACATTAACAGACAGCTGGTAGTGGTCAGACAGACAGAGTAGCAGCTGATATATACACAAAATAGATTTTTTCCCATATGCTTTACATTTGTATAGTAATTCTAGATCTCCTTGGGTATGAAAGGCAATAATGAATGGAACAAAAATGCCAATATACTTTACAGGACTTTGAATGAATTTGAGGCAAGCAAAAGGGAGAGATGAAATCTGAGTTAAATTGTCTGTCGACTTCATTAAACTAATGGATGAGGGATATTTTTCTGTTTTTTCATGTGCATCTTATGCTTTGAAGAATTAGGTTTGGAAAAAGTAAGGCACAGAGGTTCGTAACTTTAAGAACACTTCTTTGTCAGCAATAAATATGGCAACAAATTGTCTTTTAACAAAAATTTATAAATAATTTACAATCATTTCATAGAACTGTAGAATCATAGAATGGTTTGGGTTGGAAGGGACCCTAAAGATCATTTAGTTCCACTTGCCCTGCCACATACAGTGACACCTTCCACTAGACAGGATTTCTCAAAGACCCACTCAGTCTGGCCTTGAACACTTCATCCTTACATCTAATCTAAATACACCCTCTTTCAGTTTCAAGCCATTACCCTTCATCCTATCACTACATGCCCTTGTAAACAGTCCATCTCCAGCTTTCTTGGATGTCCCCTTCAGATACTGGAAGGCTGCAATGAAGTTTCCCCAGAGCTTTCTCTTCTCCAGGCTCAACAACCCCAAATCTCTCAGCCTGTCCTCATAGAAGAGATGTTCGAGCCCTCTGATCATCTTTGTAGCCCTACTCTGGACTTGCTTCATCAGGTCCATATCCTTCTTATGTTGGAGGCCACAGAGCTGAATGCAGTACTCCAGGTGGAGTCTCACCAGAGTGGAGTAGAGGGCTGAATCCCCTCCATCTACCTGCTGATCACAATTTCATAATGACAACACTTCAGAAACTAAGGAAATGAAGATGCATCTCATTAAGTGTTCATTTATGGTCATATACACTTGTGCTTATGCTCCAACTCATTCTAGTAACCCAGGTTGTTTCTTACATTAAAAATGTTCTAGGAAGTAGTTATCTGGGGCAAAATTATGTGATATAAGGATGCAGTGACACAGAAGACACCTCTAGGTGATAAAGTAGTATGCCCATAATATATTTGGAGAGAACAGTAATTGTTATGTGGAAGAACCCTGTAGACAGAATTAGAGTGCAATCGTGACAGAACTGTGATTACAGCACAGAAGTCACAGGTAACTCTAAGATATAGATATCCATGCAGAGAATTTATATACATATGTTTGAACTTATTAAATATGATATAACTGGACTATCTTGACATTCACAGAATCACAGAATGGACAAGGTTGGAAGACATCTCTGAAGTCCAGCCCTCCTCTTCAAAAGATAGTGAGTTAGAGCAGGTAATGCAAGTCCATGTTCAGCTGAAACTGGAATATCTCCGTGGAGGCTCCACAGTGTCTCTAGGAAACGTGTTTTAGTGTTTGACCACCTGTACAGTAAAAAAATAACAAACAAACAAACAAAAACTCAAAAAACCCAAAACAGTCATTTTTTCTTATGTTTAAACTGAATTCCCTTCAATTCATTGGTCATTGTCTTTTGTCTTTCCTCTGGGCACCACTGGGAAATGTCTAACTCCATCTTTACTGCTTCCCATCAGGTATTTATATGCATTGACAAAATCCTCCTGAGCCTTCTCTTCTCCAGGATGAACAGTTCCATCTCTCTCAGTCTCTCCTCATATGTGAGATGCTCCCCTACCATCATCCACATGGCCTCTGATGGACTCAGTCCAGTATGTCCATGTCTTTCTTGTACTGGAGATCCCAGACCTGGACACGGCACTCCATTTGTATCTCACCAGTGATAGACAGAGGGGAGGGATCCCCTCCTTGACCTGCTGGCAATGCTTTCCCTCATGCAGCCTAGGATGCTGTAGGCCTTCTTTGCTAAAAAAGTTTATTGCTGGCTCATGGTCAACTTCTTGTTGTAGGAATCTTAGGGTATTTTCTGTCAATCTGCTTTCTGGACAGTTGGCTTCAGTGTATACTGTTACACAGATTTATTCCTCCCCAAGTGCAGAATTTTGCACTTCACTTGTTAAACTTCATGAGGTTCCTGTCTAATCACTTTTGCAGACACTTGAGATCTCTCTGAATGGCAGCATTTCAGTCACTTCTCCTAGTTTTGCATCATCTGCTTGTGCGCTGAAGGTGCACTGTGTTTTATCATCCAGGTCATTCATGAGGCTATTTAACAGTATTGACCCCTGGGGTACCATGAGTGACTGGCTTTCTGCTGGACTTTGTGGTGCCGATCACAGCTCTTTAATAAACCCTGCAATTCAGACAGTTTTCAATTCATCTTATTCGTCCATGTATCTGGTCTGTATTTCATAATTTTGTCAATGGGAATATATGGGGACAGTATCAAAAGCCTCCCTAAAATCAGGGTAAGCAACATCCATTGCTCTTGCCTCATCCATTGAGCTCATCATCTCATTGTGCAAGACTATCAGGTTGTCTAGACATGACTTCCCCTTCATAAATCCATGCTGACTACTCCCAATTACTTTCTTGTCATACAAATATTTGGAAATATTTTTAGGATTATTTGCTTCATTACCTTTCCAGTGATAGAGGTGAGGTTTACTAGCCTTTAGTTCCCTGGATTCTCATTCCTGCCCTTCTTGAAGGTTGGAGTGATTACTTTCTTCCAGTTCTTAGGAACCTCTCCAAATTGCTGTGACCTTTTGAAGATAATTGAGAGTGACATTGCAACCAGTCAGCTTCGTCAGCATTCGTGAGTTTATCTCATCAGGTACCATGGACTTCTGTGCAGTTTGTTTAAATGTTCACTGCCTGGTCCTCCTCCATTTTCCTTGTTGCAGACTTTCCCACAGTTCTCAGGTGGGACCCTGAAGTCTGGTATTACATTCTAATGTGTCTGTAAAGTCTGTGGCAAGGAAGCCATTTAGTACAACAGCCTTGTCCATGTCATTTGCCACCAATTCCCCCACCACATTTAGGATCAGGTCCACATTTCCCCTAGTTTTCCTTTTCCTCTTAATATATTTGCAGAAGCTGCTCTCTCTCCAGATTTGATTCTAGGTGGGCTTTGGCTTTTCTACTAGCACATGCAGAGAGTGTGCCTGTACTCCTCCAGTGTCACTTGTTCCTGCTTCAACTTCTACTGCCAGGAGCTACTTGTTCATCACTTCAGAGCTCCTGCTACCTCTGCTTGATTTCTTGCTCATTGGGATGGACCACTCTTGACCTTGGAGGAGATGATCCGGGTAAATCAACCAGCTCCTCTGGACCTTTCTTGTCTTTGGGATCTTAAACCATCAAATTCTTTCAAGAATGTCCCTGAATATACTGGAAGCATTGTCATAAATACAAGATAAGCGGCTGAGTCTGACACAAAATCCCTGTGGTGGTATTCAGTAATTAGCATACTATGTAGGATTCCTTTAAAAGCTAATAATTTGAAAAAGAAGTTGTTGTGAATAACTGGGCTCCTCACTTCAAGAGGGACAGAGATCTACTTGAGAGAATCCAATGGAGGGCTACGAGGATGATTAAGGGACTGGTACAACTGCCTTATGAGGAAAGGCTGAGAGACCTGGGGCTTTTTTGTCTGGAGAGAAGACTGAGAGGGGATCTAATTAATGTCTATAAATACATAAGGGCTGGGCATCAAGAAGGCAGAGACAAGTTCTTTTCACTTATGCATTGTGACAGGACAAGGGGCAATGGATTCAAGCTAGAGTACAGGAAGTTCCACCTCAATGTGAGGAAGACCTTCTTTACTGTAAGAGCTGTAGAACATTGGAATAGACCCCCCCGAAGAGGTTGTGAAGTCTCCTTCTCTGGAGACTTTCAAGATCTGTCTGGATGCATTTCTGCATGATCTTCTCTAGTTTTGTCCTGCTCTTGCAGGGAGGTTGGACTCAATTATATTCAGAGGTCCCTTCCAACCCCTAACATTTTGTCATTCTGTGATTTTGTGATGAATACACAATTAAACACTCAAGAGACAATATGATAGTTAAGATTATCAGAATAATCTTAATGCTGCCTCTTAAAAACATATTTTCTGATAAATATTTACATGCCTCAAATCAGGTTGTTCCATGCCTTAAGTATCTTAAAGTTATGTAGTTTAGTGTGGGAAAGTTTTTGGAAGCTAACGGACACTGTTTTGAGCAAGACTACATAAAGATGGCATGAGTAGGCTGCATATGACCTTGAACAAGCACAACTGCTGAAAGAGACTGTTAAATAAGGAAGAAAGACAGTGAAGAAAGAGAAGAATGAGGAACATCTACCAGAGAAGCCAGAGGAGGATGTCAATGTGTTGACATTTAGATAACCAGTTTGATGTTAGCTTAGAGCATGTGAACACCTGTATTTAACCAATGAAATGTAACCTTTAAGAGTGTGATATGAAGAGTATATAAACTGCTTGGGTGAGATTAATAAATGACTTTGTTTTATAACTCTCATAGAGTTGTGGAAGTCCATTATTCTCCCGCAGTTTGGTATGGCATTTTAATCTGTGTAAACTGTGTGGAAGTCACGAGTGTGAAATGTACAGAATAAGCTTCCTATGAACTATCCTCCTGATAATTTAAGAGGTTGTGGAAAAAAAATGAGTTAAATTATACTGGAGTTTAAATAGTGCAGATAAACTAAGAAAGACACAGGGAAGGCAAGAAAGCTGGGCTTGTGACCACTTCCATGGAGGAAAAGACTCAGTACACTTGGAGTCCTTGGCTTGGAAGAGGATGACTGAAGATATGATGGCAGCCCATAAAATCATAAACCATATGAAGATACTGTATCTGGAATGATGATTGCTGGTTTTTGTAATACAGGATTTAGGGAGTACCCATTGCTAAAGTAAAGGAAGCAGTTTGTCAACAATGCATAATTACATTGTAAAACTGATTGTTAAGCTTTGGGGCCACTAGGTATTAAGGACCCGAAAACTGAACATAAGATGGAACCGGAAAACCAAGATAGGTTGGTTTGTTACCCTCAAGATATACTGGTTTGCCTCAGGAAGACCAGGGAAAAGATTACTTTATATTTTTCCCAATTCTTATACTAACTTCTGCTCTTGGCGACAGTGAGAGGTAAGAAATTGGATCACTATGGCTATTGTTTGATCAACTATCACACACCTTGATTTCTTATGCACCAGTGTTTTGGCTGCTGCTGAACAGTGCTCACAGAACACCAAGGCTGTCCCTTCAACCTGCCCCACAAAGGCCACTGGGCTAGGAGTGGGCAAGAGGTTTGGAGGGGACATAGCCAAGACAGCTGATCCCAGCTGACCAAAGCAATATCATATCATATCATATCATATCATATCATATCATATCATATCATATCATATCATACCATATATCATATCATGACACGTGATGTCATCCTCAGCAATAAAATCTAAGAGAAAGGAGAAGGAGATGACATTCATTATTAAGATGTTAGTCTTCCAAAGCAACTGCTACACATACTGGGACTTGACTTCATGGGAAGCAGCTGGACATCACCTGCTGATGGGAAGTAGTAAATAAATCTTTTTGTTTTGTTTTGCTTCCATGTAGAGCCATTGCTTTTCTTCATTGAACTGCCTTTATCTTGACCCACAAGTTTTTAATCTTATTTTCGCCTGAACTGCTAAGGAGAGGAAGAGATAGAACATATTTGTAGTCAGCTGGCTGGCAGCCAAGGTCAACCTTGGAGCCCAGTAGTGGGGCTCTACAGGAATTCAAGATAAGGACAGCAATTAAGAGATGTAACAGGTAAAACATGGACTAGACATTGTGAGACAGAAGAGAAATTGTCGGGGATTTTTGTTTTAATTGTGGTGGAGGCATGAGGGGTGGAGTATGTCGATCCAGGGTGTTGTAATGATGTTATTTAGCCATTGGAGTTGAGAAATTTTTTTGTTGATGTAAGTGACATTATGTGATGAATGTGTATTTCAGTGATAATTCTTAAATACATGATTTGCAGAGGCAAGTGGTACAATGTATTTGGTTTATGTGTTGATGTTTTTGTAGCATGGGGGGCTACAGGAGTGGCTTCTGTGAGAAGACACAAGGAGCTGCCCCCATGTCAGACAAAGGCAGTTCCAATCGAATCTGAGACATACCCAACACTGGTCAAAGCTGAGTCCATCGGTGACGCTGATAGTACATCTGTGATAACATATTTAAGAAAGGGGTAAAAAACTGTGCAGCAGCTTCAAGAGAACAAAGTGAGAAAACGTAGGAGAAAGAGCCCTGCAGATATCAAGGTCAGTGAAGAAGGAGAAGGAGGAAGTGCTTCAGGTGCTGGAGCAGAGATTCCCCTGCAGCCCATGCAGAAGATCATGGTAAGAAAGGCTTTCCTCTTGCAGCCCGTGGAGGTAAATGGTGGAGCAGATACCTGCCCTGCAGCCACTGGAGGACTACACGCCAGAGCAGGTGAATATGCCCTGAAGGATGCTGCAGCCCATGGAGAGGCTCCCAAAAGTAACTGTGGCCCTTGGAGAGGAGCCCACACTGGATCAGGTTTGCTGGCAGGACTTGTGACCCCATGGAGGACTCACATGGGAGAACTCTGTTCCTGGAGGACTGTACCCCATGGAAAGGACCCACACTGGAGAAGTTCTTGAAGAACTTCCCATGGGAAGGACCAATGTTGGAGAAGTTTGTGAAGGACTGTCTCCTATTGGATGGATGCCATACTGGAGCAGGAGAAGAGCATGAGGAGGGAGGAGCAGCAGAGATGAAGTGTTGTAAATTGACTGCAAACGCCATTCCCCATCCTGTTGCACCTCTTGGATGGAGAAGGTAGAAGAGTCAGGAGTGAAATTGAGCCTGAGAAGAAGTGCAGGAGGTCAGAAGGTGGTTTTAATTTTTTATTTTTTTTTTTTACTTACTGTAATTCTACTCTGTTAGTAATTGACAATAAATTAATTTTGCCAAGCTGAGTCTGGATTGCACATAATGGCAACTGGTGAGCAATCCCTCTGTCCTTATCTCAACCCACAAGCTTTTGATTGTTTTTTCTGCCCCTGTCCTGCTGAGGTGGGGGAGTGATCATCTTGGTGGGCACCTGGAGGCCAGACAAGGTCAACCCACCACATACATACCGATGACGAAAACACCAGCCCTTTTTCAATGTCCAAATAGAATAATAGTGGGGAAAACACCATTAGCAAGATATTCAAGCTGAAGCTTTTAATATAAAAATTCAAAAGCCATGAAATCTCAAAACTCAATGTGAACAGAAAACTTCAATCCTGTCTCCTGCCTGCTTTCTAAAGATAGGTTGATTACACAATTTGGTCATACAAGATACTGAAATAAAGAGATCTGTTTGGGGTGGGAGGTAGAAGGCTGCAGCTTTGTACCCCTAACTTTGAAAATAGTTTTTGCCTGGCAGGCTGTATATTTTCCTCTTAAAGTCATTTTTTTTCAGCTTTACTGGTTTGTGTCTCTTTGAAGAGAAGATGGTTCTTGATTAGAACTGAAGTGGTGAATAATTTAAGATTTGTATAAAACACTGATTTTTAATTGTTTTAATTCTGTTCTTGAACCCCTGAACTTAATAGTGGTGAGAAGAATTGTGTGTGTTTGTGTGTAAGTACATATATATACACACACACAGACATTTTGGGTGCAAAGAACACAAAATAGACATCCTTATCAGAACTTAACAAAATCGAGGTAAACTATCAGATAGCTATTATTTTGGAATGAGAGTGCTGGAATATTATTAGAGGGAGAGAAATACTGTTGGTAATTGTGCCTTTACAAAAGACTAACCTTCAAGGGACACACTGGATAACAGATGCTTAAATATAGATAGGGCCTGCTTTTACGTTGATGTGACAGGTATTGACCAAAAAGGACACCCTGATCCAAGGAAGTGATGCTCCTTTAGACTTGTTTTTGGTCACTAGTTAAGACATTAGAGAAAATTCAATTTTCTAGGAAAAGAAAATGAGTTAAATTTAATTTGCTTCAGTCTCAGTAAAATGCTCAATCCAATTGCTGTAAGGAAAATGATCAGGTTTTCTTAAGAAAGAGAAGCTAGAGGTTAGCAGAATAATTGCAAACTCAGATTTTCACATGGAATACCAGATGAGCTCATACAAGTTACTGATGCCACAAACTTAAGAAGCGTTGTCACTTCAAAAGAAAACTGGGCTAGCATTCAGGAAGAAATGGGTGACCTTGAGAAGTGAGTGAATTGAAGCAGTAAAGCACTCAGTAATGCAACATATGGATTTATGTAGAAAACCTAAGTCCCTAAAGACAAAACGTTACTTGTTTATAAAGTTAGTTATTTCCTATGTTGCCTGCAATAGCTTGTAATAAATCTGAGGCCTGGTCTGGTACTCCTAAACAGGCATTTCCCTGTTTATAGCCTTTGTTTAACCAACACAGTCCCAAGCATGGACAAGTAAAGCTACTGTTAACACTAGAGAGGCTTATGTTGGTGTTTTACAGAGGGACTCTTATGGGTGCATGTGAAAAGCTCTGCAAGTTTACATTCAAGACAGTGACCACAGAGGAACATGTAGTATCAGCCATCTTTGGCTGGGAAAAGGACAACTGTTTAGTCTAGGCAGAACGTGTGGCTTTTGGAATATTTGGTTGTGCTGTAATTGTGTGCAGCCGACCTCTACAGGGAAGTGAGATGAAAAAAAGATGATTTTTTGTTAATGACTCTATTGATATCCTTTTATACTCAGTGTCTCCAACTGCGTGACAGTTGATGCAGCAGAGGTCAGAGGCTTTTGTGGCTTTCCATATTTTGGCTTTGGTAGCATACCACTTGATTTTAAGAACCATTTCTGGGCAATAAGCATATGCAGCTTTAGGTCCAGCTGGCAGATTTCTGTAGCATGAACACAGCCAGTGCTGCTTGAAGTCCAGCATTGCAATTCCTAATTTCAGTTTTGTATTCATTGGACTTTTGTGGACCAAGTCATACAACATATCTTACCATTTTCTGACATACCTGTCACTGTATTTCATGTAGCACTGCCTCTGCTCTTGATTCTGATGCTTCAAACATCTGGACTCATAATGAATAAATAAAATTTACTCCTTGAAACTTTCTTCTTCAGAGCAAGTATCAATCAGTATCATGGTCATGCAAGGAGGGCTGTAAATTTCTTTTAATGTTCAGTTCTCAGACCAAATATGAAACTCACTGTTTTTTTCCTATAAAACAAGACAGTCTTTACATAAGACAGTGTCAGGGAACACTTGTCCAGATATAGTCTAATATCCTTCCTCCTTGAGAAGTATTTGGTCATGAACAGAAAATCATCATTAGTTTCTATTTTGCTATCCATTTCTTTTATCCAGCCTGCTTGAGGTTGCAAACCCCAAATGGAAACGCTAATTCTTCACTTCTATTGGGTTTTTTTTACAGATAATTTCTCACATAGCATACATAAGATGGTGAATGTTTAGGTTTGACAGAACAAAAGAATTTATGTAAAGATGGTAAACATCTTCATACATATGCTTGGACACTTTTCTGTGCAATTTTAAGAAATGAAAACTAGTATTAATTTTTAGCTCTAGTATGATGTCTACTCAACTCATGTAGGGATGCAGACGTTGCTTCAGGTGGAAACTGTAACACTGCATGTTGAAGATGCTCTTCCATTCCTAGTCCTTCTGGAGCATGTCTCCCATTTGCTCACTTGGGCTACCTACAGGAGAGAGCCCTTGGCAGCAGCCCAACATAATCCCTGGGTTCTCCACCCAGAATATCACTCTGTCCATTGCACAATGTTTGCCTCTTGGCATATAAGATCAGCTCCTTCAGTTTCTTCTGCTGGGTTTCTCCTGTACATGTGTAGGACCCATCTGTGCTCCTTTTATAATCATGAGAGGATTTATTGATTTACATGTAATTGCTTGATGGAATAACATGTTTTATTCCACTGCACAAGTCATTCATGAGCTATGATCTTAATTTTATTCAGGCAGAACTCAAAATCTAGATTTGTTATTATCCCTTTAAGAAAGCAAAGGCTGAGGAGAAGCTGCAGGACTGAGTTATGTTTCCTAGACTGAAATGGTATTCCTGAGAGTAAGGTGCTCTGGGTTAGCACAGTTTTGATGTTGCTACAGTACATGTTTTCAATATATACTGGAGTTTCTGATCTTCACGTTCTTCTCAGACATATTTCATGATGTAGCAGAGTGGTCAGGTGCCTAGGGATGATGTAACACATCAGAGCAACAGAAAAAAGAGGGAGCTCTGTCTTTAATGCAACACTTCGGTGTTGCCACACCTTTATTTTAATGTCTTTGTGTAATTTAATTCTGTGGAAAGAGGCAGCAGGGTTTGTAAAGATGCTAATGCTTCCAGGACAGATTGAAGTCTGAGAACAAATTAGTATGGTTGCAAAGAAGGAAATCCTTTACACCTTTCCCCTTGTTCTGGGATTCTGAGGCTGAGGATTAAGAATAAGACCTAATGAATGGGGAGGGGCTTGCTGCTATGTGAGAGGGAAGATGTCTCAACCATTCTTCAGGATTCAATCTAATTTGGATCATAAATTTCTGAACTAGATCAGAGTAGAAATTTCAGAACTGGTTCACTGCACTCTGCCAACCACAGGCCTTGTTAATTTTGTTACTTTGATGTGATATTATTAGTGAGAAAATATTTATTTTAGTGTTTTCTCTGAATTTCTTCGTATGCTTCTCTAGGTACAGCATCTTTGGTTCCCACTTGCCTACTGTGCTCAGACAAATGTCACAGTAACCTTCAGAAGTGTACTTGCTGACTGTGGTGACTGTGCAGTAAGAGCAGTTCTGATGCCACTGCACGCTTCAGCTTGTTTATCAAACCCTTAACTCAGAGAAGCTGATATTGTGTCAGATCATCCACAGTTGATTGAAAAGACTACCTGACAAGAACATGAGAAGGAAACACTCCATTCTTTTCCTACTGATGTCTGCTGGATGTTTTATAACTTTGCAGTACTTTGCAGGGCTCTTCACGTGATAGTTTATTCTGTGTGTAATGTTGAAGAAAAAGTACTTTGTTGTTCCTTTCTTTGCTTTTTCTTAATATTGAACGTTTCCTTCCCTTTCCTCAGACCTTTTCAATTCTTTCTGCCCCGAACTAAAATCACAAAGATCCAACTGATGACAAAATCTTCTATAGTTGCTTGTTTTTCATATAAACATTGTTCACAAAGAGGGGGTTTAGGAGCTCCTGCAACAGCAATTAATGCTTTGAATTCACTTGACAAAAGTTTCCTTCATATATAGAGAAAATTCCTTCTGCAGAGAACCGAAGAAAGAATTCCTTCTTCACTGTGGGTGACAAAGAAGCAGGGTTTCATATATGTTTAAAAATAAAACCAACAATAAGTGTGAAAAGCAGACTCAGCTCTGGATATTGCTTAATGCATTTTCAGGCTGATAAGCATACTTTACCTACCTATGCTATCCTTCCAACCCTTGAAACAAAGAAAACTGAATTTAAAATATGCTAGTAAACAGTGGTAATCATTTTTCAGACCTTCAAAAAGCTATTTTCATGCATGCACACTCCAGGTGGACAGTCCCATGGGTCACCACCAACATCAAAACCAGTACACAGCTTCCTCCTGCTATATGTATTGAAAGGGCTGCTATAGATTAGCCTCTGAAATGGATTTCATAAAGCATGTTCAGAATGCTAGCTGGAAGCATGAATGCTCTTAAATCAAAGTTTCCTGAACTCATGCTTTCTGAAGCATCAAATGATGAGCAAATTACAGCAGAGAAGAACAGGTAATAAAACAACTGTTTCCTCAAAATACAGGTCAGGGCCTCATGTTAATTCTGTATGCACCAACCTATTTTTATAACAACTTTCACAATATTGAATGGAAATGAGTGATTAAATAGCACATCCGATCCTTAAATATTATTTCTCGATAATTTAAAAAGGACAACTACAAATGGCAACTGTGCTACAGTGACTGGGTGATAAATTTTGCTCCTGTGTCAGAACCACTGGGCAGGGAGAAGTAAGGACACTAAATAGGGCCTTCATCTCATTCACACAGCCTGATTATACAAAAGCTTTGAATCCAGCTCTCATTCCACTTTATATTTTCATCTCCATTCAGTTTCCAGTGAAGTGTTCATGTGTTCTTGAGAAAAGGGAGAACATGATTAAGTAGGAGAATGAAGTATGTTTTCTGTTGCAGAAAACAATATTACATCTCCCCTAAATCTGATTAGTTATTGTTCTCTTAAGTAGCACTAACTGTGCTCATGTGCTTCGCAATCCAAGCTATAATGCATAGACATTGGCCAAATGCCAGTGCAGTAGCCCACTGATGTCATGCATAGAAGACACAGCCTGAAAAGTATCCAGGGGACATTCTCTGGGGAGCCTGAAGCTTTGGCCCAAATTTTCCAAGAATCCTCTTTCTGAGCTTTCTTAATGGCCCTACTGCCTGCCAGCTCACACTCATCCTGTTAGCCAGTCTGTGCAATGTGGGAAAGGAGCCTAAACACTTCCATCTTAAAATCTGTGATGTTCTGATTAATTCATTTGATCAGAATGATTTTGTACAGGAGAGGAATGTAAGCATAACTATGATTATGCTCATATCGTGGTGATTTTGCACAAGTTTCTGTATGCTCAATTATTTCTTTTTGAACAGGCTGTAGATGCCATAGCAGACACATTTGGGATTTTTATGCAACGCTGATCTGTAGGAATGTTTCATGTTTTGCATGTTTCAGAGCAGTGACAAGTGGTATCCTTCAGGGGTCAGTATTGGGACTACTTCTGTTTAATATCCTTGTTGGTGACATGGGAAGTGGGGTTGAGTTCACCCTCAGCAAGTTTGTCAGCAATACCAAGCTGTGTGGTGCAGTTTACATGCTGGAGGGAAGGGGTGCCATTCAGAGGGACCTTGACAGGCATCAGATGTGGGCCCTTGAAAACCTCATGAAGTTAACAAAGCCAAGCACAAGATCCTACACAAGGGTCAGGGTAATCCCAAACACAAATAAAGCCTGGGAAATAAGTTGATTGAAACCAGCACTGCAGAGAACTGGGGGTGTTGGTTGATGAGAAGCTCAGCATGACCTGGCAATGTGCATTTGCAGTCCAGAAAGCCAACTGTATGCTGTGATGCATCAAAAGAAGTGTGACAAGTGGATCAAAGGCTGTGATTCTCATCCTCTACTCCATTCTGGTGAGACCCCACCTGGTGTACTGCATTCAGCACTGAGGGCCTCAACATAAGAAGGACATGGACCTGGTGGAATGAGTCTAGAGGAGGGCTACAAGAATGAGCCAAATGCTGGAACAGCTCTCCTGTGAAGACAGGCTGAGAGAGTTGGGGCTGCTGAGTCAGGAGAAGAGAAGGCTCTGGGGAGGCCTTGTAACAACCTCAAGTACATAGGGGCCTTCAGGAAAGCTGGAGAGGGACTTTTCACAAGGGCATGCAGTGACAGGACAAGGCGTAATGGCTTGAAACTGAAAGAGGGTAGTTTGAGACTAGGTGTAAGGAAGTTCTTCTCTGTGAAAGTGGTGAGGTACTGGAATTGATTGCCTAGAGAGGTTGTGGCTGCTGCATCCCTGGAAGTGTTCAAGGCCAGGTTGGATAGGGCTTGAGTAATTTGGTCTAGTGGGAGGTATCTCTGACCATGGCAGGGGGATTGTAATTAGACGATCTTTAGGGTCCCTCCCAACCCAACCCATTCTATAGTTCTATGAGTCTGTGATTAATAACATAAAACTGAGAGGACAAGGAAAGAAAGGACAAAGGACAGTCTCTAGAGACAATTTTCTCCCGTATGCCAGTTTGGTGACAGGAAGCCTCTGCCCCTGCCAAGAAAAAAACAGGAGTCTAGAGTTTTGGTGTTGTTTTATGAGAGCCTCACTGGGTGAAGAGGTGAAATGTAAAGCAGCAGCAACTGAGAGAAAGAGCAAGTGCACATACTGCAGGAGTTATGGGACAGCTAAAATCATCGGTTTCCCTCACTCCTCAGGGAACCACAAGCAGTTCTACCAAAAAGCCTTCTCCATCCCCAGGGACATGTGATAGCAGCATTGTTCATGGAAGGGGCATACATTTACTGCTTTTTGAGTCTCACCATACATCTTGGCCTCAGCAGGTGAGGAGGGAACTATGAGCAGACAGATAGAGGACTCTTCTAGTGGATATTAGTATATTAAAAAAAAAAACAAACAGGAAGGAGACACGGGACCATAAAGGATATTGCAGAGCTGTCAAATATAAGGTATTATCATGGCTTCAAGGTATATTATCTAAGGTGTCAGGGATTTTGTTGACATTGTTTCTTTTCAAAGATTAATTTCTTCCTTTGTCTGCTAATGTGTTGCTGTCTGCTTACATTAAATCACTGGAGTGTGTCCAGTCTCCCAGTCTTCTATCAGATCTGATGCAAAGTGGAGGCTGCCTAATATTTGTTATTAGTAAATGGCTAAAACAAATGGTGGCATGTGTAAGCTGTTTTGTTAGAATTTATTTTAAATACTCAAACACAGAAATGCAATCACATGTGGTTATTTTGTTGTGTAAATGTTTGTAGTGCTCCGAGAAGTTCATTGTGGGCAATTTGTAAGCACGAGATTGCCTAACAAAGTCATCTATAGCCAGAGGTTATTTTACTACGCAGCAATTCCTACAGAAAGTTAATCATGAACACATAGACCGTCTTTTGAAATTTTAGTCCAGGATCTTTAAAAAGAAATGTGTAAGTAACAAATGTAAATAGTTTGGTTTTATATAAACTTTAAAACAAATAGTTTGTGCTATTTGCATAAACATGAGGCTCACGTATGCAAACTAAACTGCAGTATGGGCATTTCTAAAAAGTACCTAAAGCAATAATATGATAAGGACAGTTAGACACAGTCACCAAATCAGTTAATAAATTAGAAGTTGTGATGTGAGCATTCACTAAAGACAGACACGATATCATTCTGCCCCAAGTGGATATATAAGCTGCATGAGAAAGTTCACAAAAATCTAGCCTTCACTTGTCTTAGTTTAGCCATTACTTATTTAGTAATGTAATATCACCAGTAGAGAATGAACAAATTTAAGTGAGGGCTACATAGACAGGACTATCTGGTTATTTAAGTGAGACAGAAGCATGTTGTGATACTTCTCTTCTGAAATAAGCTGACAATGAACATTTCTAATATGTCATAACATACCACAGATTGATTTCAGTTCAGACAACCTCAGACATAATGATTAGTATAGATGATAGTTAATGATGCAATTTGCATACTGTGGATTATTGCTTAACTTGGGTGATTTGCCACGCATCTCTCTCCTACATTCCTTGAGCTGCAGAGGTTCAAGAACAAATTTAAACTGGTCCCCGGTGTGCAATACTCACTACCGTGATCAGCAGTATGAAAAGAAATGTTAAATCCAAAAGCAAAGAATCAGCACTAGCTTTATGAATTTAGCATTCAAATCAAGCAATTTAAGGTTATGGAATTCTGAACTGAAAACACACTAATTATTAATATCTTCGTCTGAAAGTTCAGCTAGATATATTGACAATCAGTGCATATTAGTCTTTTGAAAACCACTACCCAACCTCAAGTTTTCCAGTAATTAATTTTAGTTCTGGCAGAGACAGAAACAATATTCTGGAGTTTCTTTAAGACATAAAAGTATGATTCTCATCTCTTTCTTGCAGAAGAACTGTGGAAATACATATTCCAAGAGAACCAAAGCAGATTTGTAGGTAGCATCAGTGGTACAGGAAATGTAGTGATGATATACCATCCACATATTTGATTGAAAATAGTATTTTTAAGTTTTTTACTTACTGGTTGTAGTGATAACTTCTATGAGTGAAAAACCTAATAGATTCTTGAACTTCAAAGATCTCAGCTTGAAGATATTTAGTATTTTAAATAGTTGTCTCAGTATTAATTGTGAAGTTTGGAGAGGTCTGCTTGAGGGTTTTCTGGTAACATATGGAGTTTTGTAACGGTGATTTTGGGATGCATACATATTTTGTAGTTATGATCTGTCACCAGGGTCTGTAATGTCTACCATCCTAGAATTTATGTAATTATGTGTATTAATGTATATATCAGGAAAATTATGGGTGCAGGTCTATGGCTACCAATATTCAAAGAATATAAAGCCCTTTCTGTGTTATTTACATGTTACAGGCCCCTTAATCTTTTAGATATGACTCTTCTGAGTTTTCTAAATATGAAACTAAATATTGATGCCTTAAATATTACCTCAAAAATGCAGTACCATATTTTCAGAGACATCATATATTCCAGAAAGGTATTCTTCAGATAACACCATTTCTTTCTGCAACATTTTACTCTGGGACAAAGATTCTCACAAGGATAAGAAAACAACCAAATGCTGATCTTTTGCATTCAACTAAGCTTGGATCACAATATATTATCTATTTCAGGGATTACAGCCCACACCTGAGCTAAGAGGAGTCAGAGGAAATATCCTCTCTTCTTGTGATTTTTATTGTGGTGAGAGCAATGTTTAAAAGGACTTTATGTATTTATGTGGAAGAAGTCTTGCTGCAGACCTGACACAACATTGCTAGGTTTATCTAATAAGCCAGTTCAGTGATACCACTGCCAACATAGCTCCTTGAAACTCCTGTATCTTTTTACTTTAGAAAGACTGTGATCAATACATCTACCATGCATCTTCTCACTGTCAATTTACAGCATGTAACTTCATGTTTCAGCCTTCTCACTCATGGTATCTCTGAAAGTTCAGTGAAGTCACGAAGTTCACTTCTCTAGCAAAGCCAGCAGAGAGGAAAAAAAAGAGCTCTCTCTCTATATCCAGTACAATACCATGAATGAACAAAGAAGCAAAGAAATATCTCTGGTTATAGACTCCCTGCTGGTAGACAACCTTGAACATTCTTTTGCATTCACTCTAAGCAAGTTCTTCGTACCTTGAGACAGGCAACTAAAAAGAAAAACACTCAGACTCTTCGTTGCCTGTTTTCCTTATGAAACATCCCTTGTGTTTTCTTTCAAATCGTAACTCATAGTTAAAGTGAAAGAAAATCAAATTTAATTTAAATGGTATCATTTCTTTCCCATCTGATGTGGGTGTTACAATAATTGGTTTTTGCAACAACAAAGAAGTTTGTCTGTATTTCCACTTTGAAGATACCGTTTCCCTTCCTCTGAAGGAAAACAAACTTTCCTTAGAGCAGCTGCTGTTCCAGATCCTTCAATGATTATTGGAAGACGCAGTGTTTAATTTTGTATGCAGTGTAAACACAGTGCGTAAGTCAATACTAAATAGACATGGATTTAAGTGAAATGTTTGGAAGGTTTTACTCTGCTGGTTGCTGTAGCATAAAGTAGTCAGCCTCAGTTTGGAAAATAACTTGCTATTGTCACACTGTTTGCAGCTGGGATAGAGTTGACTCAAATTGCCAAGAACAAAATTGATTTTGGAATATACTCCAGAGGTATGGCTTATTCTGTCAAAAATGATTACATGCTGACAAACCGCTGACTCTGTATGTCATGTATGCTCCTCTCTTTCTTTCATTCTTTGATAACTGAGTCTTAGCAGTTTTCCTAATTAGCACTTTCTTCTCAAAAAGTCCTGCTACAAGAAGTATTGTATCCTGCACTCCAAATCACAGGTTTATGATGCTTAGGAAAAGCAGAATGCTCAGAAAAGCTTGAGAGATATTTATTTCTTTGTTTACTTATCTTTTTTTTTTTTGAGTTGACATAATTAAACCTGCCATGGTTAGTTTCAGTCTGATGAATTACAAAAAGTGTAGCATACTTTGTGCCCATTCATTTCACTTGCAAATGCAGCGCAGATCTTCTTTATTGTTTCTGGTGCACATTCACTAGTAAGCAGTATGTTTAAGAGAATGTAGAAATCAGTCACCTGAAGCCTGTAGAGAAGTGACCAAGTCTGGTGTGAACTGTGCAGAATTTTCTTTCCTGGTTTACATTATTTTTGAAACCAGAGCTATAGCTATGACAGAAGCTGGGTTTTTTTTGTTAGTGTGTCCATGATTCAACTCTCATCAGTAAGATCAGGAAACAAATGAAGCTGACTAAGCTGACTTTTCTTCTGATATCCTTTTCTTTATATATATATATATGCACATTTTATTCTGTAAAACACTGCCTAGGCTGCATCTAAAGAGGTTCTGTCTTGTCTTCTAGTGACCCACATGTTTTTGTTTAAGCAAACAAACAAACAAACATCAGTTCAAATCCTCACTTAAAACAGGCTACTTGAAACTGAACTTCCCCAGAATAACTTGGACATCAGTTCCTAAACTGTTATCTTACAGTGAAGATCACTCAGGGCTCTGGATATAAGCCTCTGTATCCAGTTGATTAAACACTGAACAGTCAGGTTGAATTAAGGAACTGAACTGTTTTCATCTTTTACTCTAATCACATGTATTCACCTAGGGCAGAGTTCTTAAACCTTTTTTGTAGTGTGGAAGACAAGTCATTAAGTATAATTTTAAGAACACCCTCTCCTGTTGTAAGATTATATGGACTACTTTTATACACAATCATAATCACAGGATATTCCTGGGGCAAATATTTTGATTATATAAAGTAAATGTGATTTAACACTGGGAAAGGAGAAGACAGGCTACACTAGCTGGTCAGCTTGATAATTTTTATATTGGCTTGGTATATGTCATTTTGAAAGCTCCTATTCAGAGAGACAAAGTTATTGAATTATTAAGTAGTGGAGTGGCCACTCAGAAACCAACGTGACTAGTTAGTAATCACTAACCTTCTGAATGGGTTGGGCAGGTGTCCTCACATCTTCCTCTCTCTTTCTAACCATTATCTTGGGCAAGGACTGTATTATACAGTGGGGTCCTAAAATCAGTAGAGACTTCTCGGTAATACTGTGAAATAATGCTTTAAACAGATTGGATTTCCAAACCACTGTTCCTTTGTAAGGAAGATAATGTTCATTTTGCTTAACTATTGCTGATGATGTCATATGTGTAGTTCCAGTAATTATTAATTTTTTCTCCTATCCTATAGGGAGTAGCTAAGAATTCAGTAATGTTTGCCACTATGCATTAAAAAAAAATAGTCATTCAACTGTATTACGGGCACCTGAAGTAACCAATGTGATTATGTGATGCAAGAGTACTTTTCTGTAATGTTTAAACTTAGTTAGAGACTAGGCATACTCCTCTTAGTCCTAAACTAACAGAAGAAAACTAACAAAAAGATGATGGACAAAATCAGGTTGCACTCAGCTATAAACTGTGAAGAAACTAAAATGGCAAAGTTTGTTCACCTGTTGAAGAGAAGCTGGATGTGCATCTTACTAACAACAGAAAGGAAACACAGTGTCCAACATCATCACTGCATGTGACATCAACACTTCATCTTTCTCTTGTAAAAATGCATGTTATCAATAGCTCATAAATTAAGATATTCTTTAACTGGGACAATGTTTCTTCTATGAGTGGAAGGTAGATGACTAAGTCATTTATTTTGGTGCTGTAGAGGGACCAGAACAATAGTGTATAAAAGCGTTTGATAGGTAATGCTAATTAATTTTTAGACTCCAGTCCAAAACCAGTATCAAGCAGTTAAAGACTATTTTTTTATTATTTTTTTTTTTCCTCATGTGTTCTGTGATTTGTTTGCAATGCTCTAGGTTGAAGGATGGCATAGAAGGCATAGACAAGATTAGTAGCTTTTGAAACCTTCATGAGTATGTTCATTTCCAGCTCCTTTCAGGTCAAATGTGGTAAAGTCTATTCTGAAAAGAGTATTTTTTTATTCTCACAGTAGAATTTTGTATTTGAATATGATTTGAAAAACCAATACCCATAAAAACTTAATTTCTTGCTACTGTATTTTCATGTATTGTATAAACTAATCAAATATACATGGGAATGTTATCAGTTTTGAGTAAAAGCTATTACAAGTTACAACAGCATAAACTAGAGTGCATTCCCCTATACCTGTAAGCTATAGCATACTCTCAACCTTTGAAAATTTCTCCTTATGTTTCCCTAGTATTGAGCAGGGACTGAAAGCTGGTACAAACCCTGAAACCATTGTTTTCTGTTTTCTCTGAAATCAAAATTGAAACAAGGGCTTTGTATACACTTAGCTAAGAAGCCCCTACCACAACAAGAACTTAAAATTTGTGAGCAACTCAAGACATCAGTAGTATTCAACAGCGTCCAGTGATATCCTGAGAAATGTTTCCATCCAAACATTTGCGCTTACCCACAGGTATCCCAAAGCCTGAAAGAAGGCTAGTGGCTTCTGTAGCTTATTTTTGATGGCAATTTCTGATTTTATTACCTAAATTCTGAACTAATTCTAGAGTTATATACACGTATCCAGGTTTAAGTATGAGATTTAATACATCAGACTTAACTCTATTTAATGACTCTTGCTGAAACAAGATCTCAGTTTAGTATAGTGGTTTTGTAGAATACATAACAAAATGCCTGCAATATAGAGTTCAGGGATATACGTTCTTCGGCCTGTGGTTTTTGAATCTTTAACTAGCTCTTGCCTTCATTATAACTAGAAGAGCTACATGAGCAGTGAGAGAAAGAATAAAGAATCAACCACAAATGACAGCAGCAGTGCAGTTCTTTACTTCATGGGATGTACAGCACTGAACATTAAGCTGGGATCTCTGCTTTTGACATACAACCAGTAGTACTAACCTTAATTACAGCCCAGGGTTCCATCTCTTCAGGAAATATGTATATAAGGCATGGGACTTAAAATGATACCTTACCTCTTGCTACTGTTAGACCCATTAGCATACAGCAAAGACAGTGCTTTATATTTTATATTAGTCTGTCCTAATTCTTAGTGTAATTAAATGCAGGGGAGCTATTCCAGCAATGAAAGATCTTATCACATACTGTCCATAGTTGACACTAAACCTCTGCCTAACTCTGAGCATCTATATCTCTGAATTAGCAAATCCTAATACCATTCCTAAATTAACCTTTCCATTCTAGACAAGGAAATCCATATCCTCTGGAGAAGTGAATACTGAAAGTGGCACCTGTGTTCTTGCCATCATTTACTGCTGTTTAGCCCACAGGACAGAAATGAACTCTCTAGTATTCAGATTTAAAAATCCAAACCCTAACCCTTACTTTCAACTTCACTGTATCCCAGGGATCCATTGTAAGTAGTAAAACCAACAAAATACTGCTAGTGAGAGACATCTACTTTTGTTTGAACTCTGAAAGGCCATTCAGGCAAACCCTTTAATTACTGGTTCCCAAATGGTACCCTTAGCTGCCATCTTGATCATATCTAGAGGACCCACTTCTGGAAAATTTTACATGAAGTACTAGACAAAAGGGCCTTTCTACTACTCAAAAACTCTTAGAGTCATTGAATGCACAAGAAGAAAAGATCTCTTTGCTCTTCAGACTCCCTTAACCTAATCCTAACCTTCACATTCTCTATAGCTGAAAAACCTGTCCAGACAGTGAAAGGGAGGTAATTTATTGGCCATAACCAACTCTGACCTTGTCCTCAGTGGTGGAGTTCATGCAACATCTAGCCTGACAATGACATCTTCTCTCTCAAGAGGCCAAAACCCTGTCATCTTCACTTTCATTCCAGCCAGCATAGCCATCTGTACAATAAAAGAAAACATAAAGTTAGCACAACTCTTTGTCAAGAGATGACCATTTCAATTTCTGTCTGTGTAGGCTACAGAGCATAAAACTGACTTTTTTGTGCTTTAGATCCCCAACTCCTAAATTTCAAGAGCAAGAGGAACCAGGTTCACTCTATTTTTTCTTGTTGGGGGCAGGTGTGTCACGCATACTAATTTAAGATCTTCTTGGTTTCTTTTTTACAGACATACTAACTCCATAAAGCTTTTTAAATTATTTTAAAGAAACCTACAGTTTGCAGAAAGGAAGTAACTAATGCTGGTTCATGGTACCTACCTGCTGGACATTGCAGCATTCCTGTTGTACCTGCCTAATACAGATAGCCAAAATATATCTTTTGCACAGATACAGTGATAAAATACTTAATGAAAGATGCCATCATTGAAAGCCACTGATGTTCTGACATCTGCCATTGTAAAGAGTTTTTTGCAGCAATGACTTAGAGTAGATAAGACTGCTTAGTCTATGCTTGGTTGAGCAGGTGTTCAGTAACAGCTAAAATTTTACTTCCTAAGATATTAATGATTTATCCCAATGTCTCTGATCACTCCTCTTATGGCACAATCCATGTGAGAGAACATGAAAAAGACAGATTGGAATTCAGGATGTTGATGAGAAAGTTAGTGTGGAGATAGTAAAAAGGACTCTCAAAATAGAGCCCAGCAATCACCAGGAAACAACTTTATTTCTTCTAATATATATTTTGCCTGCCACACAGTAGTATTGAGGGTAAATTGATTGATGTTTTAAAGTGCTTTCCATTCCTTTGATGGAAGTTGCTATGGAAATGGAAAGCATACTTATTAGATACTTGCCATCACTTTTTGTTAAATATAACTAGGTTCTTTTCATCTCAGTGTTGCTGCACTCTTCAGCATCTGATGGCTTTAGCAGACCCACAACAGGAGCTCTCCTATGCTGTTCTGTGTACTCGTTTTCCATTGTATACATTTTATCTAAATTTCTAAGTGGCAGAGGTATAAATTCAGAGCCATTTTCAGCATTGGAGAGTCATGCAGCAGCACAACAGTCAGCACACAATATTCATCCTAGGGGTTTTCATGATAATGTATTAAGAAGTTCAAAGGTTGAAAGGGCATTCAATCAATTGTTATTTTAAATATTTATAATACCAATTACAATATGCATAATAATGTAAATGTAGTTGAAACATTAGCCTCTTGTAACAACTGCCATCAGATACACCATGTCAAGGCATTTGGGGCCCTGGAGGCATATGCATACAAATATACACGTAACACCTTTTTACCCCTTCAGTTCTTCATGTTGGTGGTACCATTTCAGGACTCTCTTTCCTTTTCCTGAATTATGACAGCAGAATTTGACAGAAGAGAGGAACACATCCATTTTTCTATGTGTTTGAACTTATTTACATGTAGGCATTCTCCTTGTTACAGCTCTAGTTACCCGTTTTGATTTTTCTGTAATTCATTTCTGTACTTGAGAGAAAAACATCATTTAATCATCCAGAATGGTAAAAGGGTTTGTTTGCTTTTTTTTAATATATCTTTCAGAGAGATATTTTTCTACAATGCCACCAAAAACAACAGAAAAGTAGGATTTAAAAAGAAAAAAGTCTAGCACTTTAATAGGGTCTATCTTAGCCCTCCAAGGCACAAGCATTATTGGCTCTCGGCATACTTTTGCACATCCATGGAGAATAACCCTCCACAAACTCTTGACAGAGGAAGTGAAACTTCACTTCCCCAAACAATGAGTACCTATGTTAAGCATGCACCACTTATTGCTCTGAAAGGGAGAAATGTTGGCAGCATTACTAATTGGCTTTAGCCTGACTAGAAAAATATGCAGGTGCAGGTGATTTACAGTCAGAGCTTGCTGTGAAAGTGTGGATAGCACTGGAGAAAAGGCAGGCAGGAGGCTCCTTTTCCCAGGCAGTGAACCTTTCTTCTTTGCAGCCACTCTTGTCTCTCAGCTATTTGTTACTTCCCATTGGTGTGTGTCCTTAAGGAGATGTTAGTGGCTAAGTGAAGGCTATGTGTTGCTACTGCTTCCTAAATCTATCCTAGCTATGAATCAAGAGCCCCCGTGACTTTCTTGCCTGTCTATTAAAAATCATACAGTATAGTGGGGGAAATACAAGTGGTTTATTATCTCTGTTGTTGAGACTGGCAGTTTCTTACAGTAAAAGCAGAAAGAAATAAACCCATTCACAATGAGGGCACAATGTAATAAAAAGTGTCCTTCGACTGTATTTCTTTTTCCTTAAAGCTTCAAGAGTAAAAGGAAAAGCATGCAGCTGAGTTGTCACAAACAGCTTTTAGGACTTTGTAAAGAAACTTGCTTTCAGGACACACTTCTGCTTTCAAGTCTGTAAATGCTTTTATCTTTTAAAAGGTATTCTAGTCTCTCATGGAGATTGCTAGAGCTGGACAACACTTTCCCATCCAGGCAAAAATAGTTTAAATCAGGTTGCCTAATGTTTCTAAGGACTGAACAGTAATGCTGAAATAATTTCCAAAGTAGAAAAATGTAAAACAACTATCCTGTAATTTTTGTTATAAATGTTTGTAGCATTATAAGAGTCTTTTGGGATGGAGTAAAGTCATTGGCAGATGGGAAAAAAAAACCACCCACAACACATTCCTAACAATTCAATACCATTTCCATTAAAACATGAAATATGTAAATGCATTGTATATACTGACGGGTTGATCCTGAGCTCTAGTTAAGGGTACTTACAGCAGTTAAGGTGGAAGGCAGGAGAAGAGAAGAAGGGCTGTGGAAAGATTACATAAAATTTACACAGTGCTTACTTTTCCATGTGCAGAGAAGCTACAAGACAATCCTTCTCCACATCTCTGAAAGGTCTCCTTTTTTCCTTTACAACTGACGAGAGAATAAAGAAGTTGAAGAAACAGTTATACTTAGTAGTTACACTTGTCAATCTCACTGATTCAGTTTGCATCGCAGTTCCTGCTTCTTTGTTTATCCTATTTTACTGTGTGACTGGGTAGGTGGAGAGATCATTCCCCCTTCAGTCCTTTTTACATACAGCTGTGTTTTCCCTTTTGTAACACCTCTGGTGAAGAAAAGAACAGTGGCTTTTGTTGCCCTTCTTTAATAATCTTTGTATGGGCTCCATCAACATTCATGAAATGGAAATTCACCATTCATTTTTACTGCATCTTCGACCCTGATGAGAATTTGGAGTTGGAGGCCTGCACTGTCCTATCTTTCTTATTAGAGCAGAGTTTCTCTTGTGGCCTTGGTAATGCTTGATGTCTGGATGTCTGCATCCCTTCTGCTGTGGTTATTTCTAGCTTATTCATAGTAGGTGTTCATTGAATAAAAGCCTGCAGCTGGGGTGCTTTCTGGAGTGAAGACATCTTGAGTGGTTCTTAGTTTGCTTTAAGAGAATAGGCATTTTACACAGTGCAAGACCACAGCTTATACAAGACATATGTATGAGATGGACCAAAATTCTAGAGAATATTTATTTCTAAATTTGAGTGATTTCAGAGTATTTATTTGTATGTGATATAGAAAACAACAAATTTGTAAATAAATTCTATTTAAGGTGATGCTAAAAAAGAAGAAAAGTGAAGGAATAATCCCCTCCTTTTTTCTGACATCATCAGGAAAACAAACAGTTCTTCACAGCAAATGCTGTTATAGGAAGGGAAAATACTTTAACAAGAATTATCACATCTACTGTTTTGAAATATCCATTTCAGTACCCACAGATCATTAAAAATCATCCAGATTTAAATCATGAGTCTCTTTTCAACAGCAGATGATGCTGAATGACACAAGTTTCAAAATATGAATGTTGATGTCTTTTTCAGATATAACTGATGATGGAAAGATAGATGTCATTTATAGGCTGAGGGTCAGTATACACCACAGTACTGTACAACTGATTTTCAATTTCACTTGAGTTTCTCCATCATTTTGCAGTAACTTTTTTGAATTTTTGAGCTTCAGAAGGAAATACATCAAGCAAATGGCACTAACTTTGTTCTTCTGTGAAGCCATTGAATTGTAATATACAACTTTATTGGAGGTAAATCCTCACACCAGATGTGAGCTAACAGTATAAAAAATGCATGTGTGGAGGAACGTCCTTAAAGTTGAGAATGTAAGTCTTAGTATTTTTTTTTTATTTTCATGAGGCACGATAGTGAGGTTTTTTAAATAAAATGAAATGAAAACTTTCAGGTGCAATAAAGAAATTTTAAGAGTGCAACGTCAGAAGAGGAGATATTGGAGTAAAGTGATAGATTAAGTTCTGCTGCTGACAATAGTTACGTATGTGTGTACCTTTATTTGCCTGAGTCCCCCCACTGGTAGTAATGGGAAAGTATTTCAGTAACATCAAGCACATCAATTAATAAGTTGTGTAACTGGATTGTAGCAAGTGGGAAGTTAATGGTGATGAAGTTTCAAAACAATAGCAGAAAAAAAGAAAAATATTTTTGATTAGAAAACTCCTTGGCTGGTGGTTCACATTGAACAAAAAAACAAAACCCACACTACAAGGTGTGATGATCACATTTAACTTCAGAGGGAGATACTTAAGCCAGGAATCTGTCTTTGTTATCAGGCAATAGATGCAAACTATTTTTCAAAGGTCAATACAGTAATGAGTAAATAATAAGTAATACCTTTGCCATAGCAGCAGCATTTCCCTCAAAACAGAGTTGGGTTTTTTTCTTCATCTCATACACTACCATCCAATGAATGGGAATATTGTTATGTTTTGTTCTATTTTTACCAATGTAGATGGTACTTTGAGCCAGAACAGCAATAAAGGATTCCAGTAGCTGTGATTGCTAGGCAAGGTTAGGAATGATGTTGGCATTTCACCTGAGAAAGTACAATGAGCAAAAGCCTCACAGGTGTCATTTCTACAAATAGAGCTGCTTCTCTCTATTTTTGGGAGCTAAGTACACCTTTAAACAAATGATGAAAGGAGTAAAGGGCTGTTCTAAATCATTCAGCACTTCCTTAGTGCAAAGGTACTTTTTTTTCTTTATGTGTTGAAAGGAGATCTCATCCTAAAATGAGGACTTTCTGGTATCCAGTTAAACATCTGCATTAATTCAGAAAGATAGTCTCTTCACTTACATCTTCCCCAGTAGCTGTTTCTTCAGAATGCCTATAGAACTTTCTTGAGGTATTTTATGTTCCAAGTAGTGTGTGCAGGAAATGGAGACCTATGAAATCACAGTCCTTTCCATCTCTACTTTGGTAAGAAATATCTTTATGTCACCCCTAACTGAAGGCTGTGTTTATCAAGTTTACAAAAGGTCTAGATCAGACAAATGACTAACACAGCTCTTAAGTATAACACACATTTTCCCAAAGCTTGTCCCTTTCTTTAAGCCAAGATGTGACAGAGCTTGCACTGGGTATGCACTTCAGTGTGACCAGCCTGTCTTAAATGTAATCTAGAAACGTAAATTTAATCCAGAAACTAGGGAGTAGAAAGAGACTGATTAAAAATGTTACATATGCATGATAAAAGAGCTGTTTCTACCAATAATGGTAAAGCACTTATCCAAGAACCTCTTTAGAATATTTATTTACTTGTATAACTATCTAAATTTCTTGTCCTATTTGTGTCACTCTTATTTCTATTAACATAGCATCACCTTGTCTCAGAAAAAGTGTGCAATTAAAATTTATCTTCTACAGAAGTCACAGGTTTCTTAGTATGGCAAAATATTTTAGTATACTGACTTCTATACTGCTGCTGAGAGATATTAAAACCTGTATGCCTACATAACCAAAATATTTATTATTTTTATAATCTTTTCAGGTATGGAAGAAAATCAGTAACAAATTTAGAAGCTGCTAAAGAGAATCTCAGTTGAAACTCAGTATAAGCATTTTTTCATAAGAACATGTCTTGCTTATTCCTTAAAAAACCTGATAATTTCAGAAGCTAATAGTCATTTAAAATGCATATTGTCCACATATTTCTGAATAATAAAAATCTGACAGGAACAGAGGGAAGAGTTTTCCAGAGGCTTTCTTCAGTATTATTCAACTGGGAAAAGTCTCATCCTTAGCACTTGTCCAAGGCAACTGCAATGAGGCACCATGCCATCTTAACATGTATTCAGGTATGGTATGACCTTCCAAGGACACACCAAGTCATATTCAGAGATTCAAGCAGGACTGCATCTCATTGCAGTAACTTCTTTTTTGCTGAAACATTTCTTCCCAAAGATCACTTGTAAGATATAGAGCTGTACTTTCACTGTATATCTCCTCCCGCTGTTCTGCACCTTACTCAGGTCTTAACATAAACCTTTTGTAATTTCACAGAGAAAAATAAATAACTGAAAAACTTGTGATCATTCTATCACAACAAATGCTGCTGTTGTCACTTAGAGGAAAAGTATGTTCTCCAACTCCACTGTTGCATTCCTCATTTTTTGTTTGAAATTACATAATGTTAGTGAAGAAAGCAGCGCCCAATCTATCAGTGTGGTATACAGGCAGTAGCTAGACAAGTAAATGATTTCTGCCTGAAGTACAGCCAGGTTCCCTTTTAGCCCTTCTGAACAGATATTCAGTGTCACTAGCTTTGTTTCTACAAAAGGGGACAAAGTTTTTGTTACTTTTTTATTTTATTATTTGCTTAATGTGTTTAGAGAATTGAAAATAGTTCATTGTGACGGGATCTTATTGCAGCAAGTTAAGCCCTGATTTTGCAATGAGCTCTGATGGGACTGTGTACATACCAGCAGACAGTAACAGGCTACTAATACTCTTAGAGTGTGAGCTATTCTTAGTTGTTGAAGAACAATGTCTATTAACAAGAAAAAACAAATCTATTTTAATGAATTCCTAAAAAGAAGTTCTAGCAAACATAAATATTCAGAGATGCATTTTTTGACTACTGACCAACATTCAGTTACTCAGATACAGTATTCACCTTTTTTGCCTATGGCTATAAATACACAGTTTATGCACATTCACTTGTGAAGAGCAGGAAATCCTCCCTGCCACTAACCAGTAAGGATGGTCTAACTTGTGAGATTTGTGTGAAAGACATATGTATTGTTAAATGTCCTTCAACGTGTAACTCCAAACAAAAAAGGATTAAAACATGGCGGTTTTATGAAGCAACATTAAACCACTGTGTAATACATGGGTTATACCCTTACACCTGCACATTACTGCAGCAGATTTGGCTGGCTTTATAACACCTCAGACACTACTCTGTAGTGACAGGTCCTTAAACTGCCTCAACCAAGTCATGTTTTATTTCTCTCTGTAGTTTTAAGAGACAATGCTATGATGCCCTTGGAGAAGAAACTAATCAAACAGGTAAAAAACTCATTCCAATTAATGTGAAAGCTTTGATTTATTCACTTTGACTGAACCAGACTTCCTTCATTTTTTTCCCTGTTGTTTTTAATATAATAAAAGGAAAAATGCAACAAAAATAGCTAGTCATGTACCTGCCATTGTGTATCTCTGCTTGCATTATTATGTACATAGTTTTCTTGTTACCATTTATAGTCAGAAGCACACAGTAAAATATGACATCTTCTTTCATTTTCCTCAGGATGAGAAGAACAAGTGGAAAAATGAGCAAAGAAATGCAGACTTAACAGCTGCTACTGTCTTTAATTAATTAATTTTTGTGTATTTATTAACACCTGCCTGTTTAAGAGAGCAATGTAATTTTACTCTACTAATTGCACTGCTGGGATGTCTAATCTAATATAGTCAGGCCATATTCATTCTCATGACATTTAACAAATAGACAGTTTTATCTATGTATTCTGAATATAGTTTGCTTTTTTTTTTTTTTTTTTTAAATAAGATCCTATACCCTCCCCTCCTTTATTTAATTTTTCATAAATTGATCTGTGGACGTTTATGTGAATAGAAATTTTTATTGAAATCAAGTATTAGCAAAGGCAAATGTGTTTTGGCCAACAGTAAAGACTCCTAACACTTGATGTTTGTCTGAAGATATTATTTATAGTAAATTAATTAGCAAAATTTTTCAGGATAAAACTGTAAAATACCTGGAGAAGACAAACAAACAAGATGAACAGAAAACACTATCCTCCAGTGAGCTTTTGATGTCAGGTAAAGAATTTTGCAGTAAAAAAAAATC
>WUAM01000258.1:476466-489560 GCA_024336885.1 Actenoides hombroni | reverse complement strand
GGAGTGGAGGAGGAAGGGGGGGAAGGAAGAAAGGAAGGAAGGAAGGAGGGAAGGAAGGAAGGAAGGAAGGAAGGAAGGAAAGATTTTAATGAATAGACGGAGGTACTACCTGACAGCACAGCACTCAAACCATATTGCTTCAGCATACTGTGAATGCAGAGAGTTTGCACAGAGTCAAAAAGTAATTACACGTCATAGAAAACCAACAGAAACAGCCTTCTAACTTGTTGCAGTGTACAAGGAAAACTATCATTATATACTTGCATTTGTTTTATACTCTATAAATCAGATGCCTATTTTGGGAGACATGATCCTGCAATAAAGTAACATTTTCTTGATAATTTTATTTATTTTCAAAATCCCAAATCATCAAATCGAATAATAGAATAGTTTGGGTCTAAAGGTCATCTATTCCAACCCCCTGCAATGCAGGGAATAGTCATTTCCATTAAAAAGGCACAAAAAGACCAGCTAACGAAAGGAGAAGGAATCACACTGATTTTTCTTATTAAGCAACCAAGACGAAATCCCACATGAATCCCTCTTATAAATCCCTCTTGCTCTACAGTCAACTATGCTGCTGTTTGACATACCATATTGTCAAGAATTGAATCCTAGCACAGTCTGTAAATACTTTCCCTTCCCTCATAGTATGAATATAGAATTTGGGAATTGCACTTCGTTCTTGGGTTTTCCTGATTCTTAATTAAAATGTAAAAGAGTTGTTAACCCAGTGTAAAGAAAAAGCCCTTTTTCTTCTAAACAGCATTTTTAACATGCTGAATCTTTTGTAGCTTATAACTTGCTGCTGAAATATCTTTGGAAAACTTCAGTAATATTTAATAGTCTGTCATTTTCATGTAAATTCTTTCAGCAGCTCAGTTCTGGACTGCATTTGCTTTAATTTGGTTGTTCTCTAAAATTCAGTGAAATTATGTGCATTAATAGTAGTTGAGGATGATGACCTTTGATGACCTTTGATTTAGAAGGCAAAACAGATGATTTGCAGTATGTAATTAAGGGTGCCTCATGTGACAATATAAAGTGTTTGTTGTATGTAACGAGTATTACACTGAATTGTTTGCTGACTGCCCCTTGTTAAAATCATGATTCAGACAATCTGTTCACTGAAAATGAAAAATATAATCTAAACTTCAATGTTGCCTCAAATGCCAGAGCGCCTTCAAGCTTCCATATAAATCAGCAATAGACTGGGCCTCTTTCTGAAGTAAGGTTATGTTCCTATCAAGTCTGGTCAATATGAACAAACCAGAGGCAGCAATAAAATGATAAATACAATGATGTGAGGAATGATTCACAGGAAGAAACAAATGTTGATTACATGCATTAAGAAACTGGTAGTTATACAGCTGACTAAAAAGCAATAAGGGGAGCCTAAAAGAATCTCAAATCAAGCTTTTCTATTGTACCACAAGAAGTATATAGTAATTCACAGATGCTATTTTTCTTCATAAAACATTTCATGTTTAGAGGCTATCTATACCTCTTATTTTGCTGATACTGTGTTTAAAAAGATTTATCTCAGAAGAAAAGTGGGATCCAGGCAACGAATGTAGATCTGGGGGGAGATAACTATGGATATTTTTATGTCTACCTTAGTCTCTGCTGCTCACTAGAATCCTTTTGTCTTTTCATTCAAAGATTCCTCTGATATTTGCACTAAATCAACACAAGACTTGTAGACTGTGCATACTACAAAGGCCCATGTCTGTGTTGATGGGTGTTCTTTGCCTGTGAGGAATAGGGGGAAATTGCATCTCTAATTGCACATATGAAACTTGTAGAAAGACACATAAGACAAATCAAGACATAAAAAGAACCTACCTCTCTGGTAATTGGAGAATGAACTTTCTGTACATATCATTGAGAGTCTAGATGGAGTTTGCTTCAAGTGAGGTAGTATCCTGAAATGGTATATTGCAGCTAGCAAGAGTGCATCCTACTCTTCAGAAATATGTGGAAAGATTATTAAGCATTAAAAAGTTTTTGTCTGTTTTGGACTAATGGTGTGCTCTCCTAGCAGTTAAACACCTATATTAAAGAAAGAAATTGCCTGATGCAGAATATCTTCTTGTCATAAATTGCTGCCTAAAAAAGTGTTTGTGCAGACTGGATTTCTGTCCTGAACACCTTGAACCAATTTCAAAACTGGATCTAACTTTGAAGAAAGTTATTCTGAGTTGGGTGGTAAACCAGATGATCTCCAACAAATTAGGCATGCAACCTAACTATTCTGTGAATTTATAAATTAAAAGTTAATGCTGTAAATACTGTTTATTGTGAATTACTGAATTATAACCTGGGACAAATTAAAATTTTCAGTAAAAAGATTTCTGTTATGGAGGTTAATTGTCCCACAATCATCATAGATGTATAAGATATTTGAGGGTCAGCCATCTTCTAAGTTGTAATGTTAAACCAGTTGAAAGTTATCTGTATACCTAAGTAATAGCCTTTGAAAGATAAAAGGAGAAGAAATGTGACTCCCAAGATATAGTACCTCAAGGTTATGCCAGACACAGTTAGGGACTCTGTCTCTTTCTCTCTTTGATTCTCAGAATTTACTTCTTGCAAGAAGAAAGCTAGTTAAATCATAGCACAAGCCTAGGATTTTCAGAGAAGAGTCGGTATTTGTATCCATTTACTCTCAAATCTCAGCATGATGAGAACATCTCTGAAAAATACCTCTACATCTTTGCATTGAAGTCAGCAGGGGATATCCTTGTCTAGACATTCTGAGACTTGAGACTTGCATTAGTGAGAGGAGGTTCCTTTGTGAACTTTAACAGGTTTTTCATATTAACTGTCTAAGCTACTTATTGATGTCGAGCAACACTGGAAGGTGAGATAACTGCCCATTTCATATGACTCTTTGAAAAGATGTTATATGATTATGACTTGATCTGGGTTTGGTATTAGGATTGTAATTCTAAAAAACTATGTAAAACTTTATAAGGTAAAGCAAATGTATAGTATGTTTAATGTTTTTCTGACTAAAATTAATTCCTATAAGAGAGTAAGAACATTGTTGGAATGATGAAGGAATCTTGGAAGAAAGAGCAGCCCAAAATTACCACCAGAATGATAATTAAAATGGCTAGTGATAATTAAATGGGTATTGATACCCATCATGAAAATAATCACGAAGCTGGGTCACACTGCCAAATATGAGACTTTGACCTCCACGTAACTTGAGCTTCTGGTTTATTTCACAGAAGCTCATCCTCTTCTCCTGCTGTTCCAGATACAGATGTCAATGCCTTGCTCATGTACCTTTTTCACCTTCAATAAAATACAAATTTTTTCTTCCTGCATTCAGAATATCTCTTTGCACAACAAACCACCATGCATCCCTTCTTGTTTCCTTTCACTACAGTAGTAGCCTTTTTCCTTTTTTTAGCTTCCACCTTTCTCTTTTGATATTGCCTATTATGTTTAGGATAGAGTTCATTATTAGTGATTCCAGACTAAGAGCCTTTAATAGACTTATGAAGCTTCTTCCAAATTCTCTCAAAAATTTTATTGATGTATTGTTGTGCTGTGATTTTGATTTCCTTATATGGGGAGAAAGGAGGAGAGAGTTTGGTGTATATTATTGTAGTGGGTCTGGCTGAGCTGCTTTTCCCCACACAGCCCTCATGCTGCAGTACTGGGAGATGGAGGGTGTTGATAACACACCCATGTTATGACTGCCAGTGCTCACACGGCACCAGAGGTTGGGGGGGCAAGATGGGGGAGGAGATACAGCCTACCTGAGCTGCCCAGTGGGATATTCCATACCATATGACGTCAGCTCAACTATAAAGGGAGAGGGCAGGAGGAGGATGGGGGGGCATTCGGCTTGTCCTCCAAACAACTGATATGTGTTCTGGAGCCCTGCTTCCTGGACTCAGCCTGACATCACCTGTGGACGGGAAGTAGACAATAACATCTTTACTATCATAACCCATGGTTCTTTTCATCTTATTCTCTCCCTGCATGCCGTGCTGACGGAGATTGGGATGAGTGATAGAAGGGCTTGTTGGGCAACTGGTGCCCAGCCAGGGTAAACCCACTACAATTATATATTTGTGACTTTGTCTTGTTGAAAGCAAAAAAATCTCTTCTAGAGGAATTATTAAGAGCAACAATAATAATGATTGATCATTTATCAATAAAAATATTTCGTATTTATGCCATTATTTATCTCCTGATGTAAAAGCTTCACTTTAGTACACTTTCAATTTAATAGTTTGATTAATGATGGTGTCAATAAAATCTGAATTTTAGACAAATATCATGAAATATTTTCCTCAAATCTGACTCATATACATCAATTGCATATCAATAAACTGCCACTCAATAATCTGCTCTGTAATAATATCAGAGTTGATCACTTGTCTTGTTATGACAGGTTTATTCCTTTAGACATCACTCAGATAAAAGACCTTCTGAGGTTAACATAGTGCTCACCTATGTTTTCCCATTCATATTCTGATCAGCAAGGCCAGTAGAATGTGAACTACATAATGACAGAATACTTGGGCACAGAATAGTTACATCTCAGAAACACAAATATTTGATCTAACAGTATGTATTCTCTACACAAATGTACTCTTGTCATTCTCTTCTATTAAACACAAAGGACAGAAGAAAATAAATTATTAGGGCTAGCTCATGATGATCACCTCATACAGTGCTTCCTACTGGAGCTCCTTGGGAAACCAGTAATTGAGATCAATAGGGTTTTTGAAGATGTAAGGAACTACTCTGGAGGATCAAGGTTTACCCAGGTTAGAGGTAAGCTTCTCTGAAATTACTCTGTTTCTGGGTAGCCCATCTGAATTATTTATTATCTCTGATTTGCTGAAAGGCTTCCTGCTTCTGAAAATGTGAAGTCTGTCTTGTTTTCTCTTTATGTCCTTAGTTACTGACTTTCTAATTCCCACTAATTTGTAGCTTGAATCTGTACTTGTTGCTCTTCTTAAAGTTAGGATTTTTTCTTTCCTTTACAAAAGCTGCACACTATTTCCTGAAGCTCCCTTTTTGACTTTCTGACCACTCAAAAATCACCCTTTCTTTTGATTTTTTTTTTTCCCTTTGAATTTCCACCTTCCTATTCCATTTCATTGTGTCTCTCATCTTTTGTGTTAGGTTTTTGTATCATCCTTCAATACAGTTGTTGTGTTCAGTGTCCTTGCATCTACTCCTGTTTACTGATTAGGACTAATATTAGTACAGAAATTGTTTCATGAAATACTTGAATTGAACTTTTTCAACTTGAGCAGGAGAGGTATGTTTTTTATCCAGAAGACTGACCTATTTTAGTTTGCATTGTCAATAATAATGTTATAGTTACTGTTGTCCTGTCTTCAGAGACCCTTCCCTTTTCAAATTTACACTTAATTCTTCTACCGTAGACATGGTTCTTATGTGATTAATATGCAAGAGAACAGGTTTAGTTGTGTATCCTGAGTGCTACAAAGAGTATGACACATGAATATTCATGACACAACATTTAGAGTTGGATCTTGAGCCTGAAATTTGAGAATTTTTGGAAGCTGATATATGAATTTTTACTCCTGTTCTCTGTCATGCCAGGACCTGAAGGATCAGGGGAGGAAGAAGAGGAATTCTTAATCATGGAAGAGTTTCTATCTCTCTGAAGAGAAGGCTGGAGGGTGATCTATAAACACAACTGCACAACTAAAGGACTAATTCCGCCACCATGGAAAACCACATGGATGGTAAAAGTATAAACTTGCAAAGGAAGGCAAGCAATCTGTGTAAACAGATTGTGGATCCCTAAGGCCTTATCTTCTTTCTCCCCTGGAGAAGATGAGTGCCCTGTACCCTGAGAGACACTTGTGCCCTGTGATAGAGACCAGTATGTCAAGAGCCATAATTTGACTTAAGCTATGAAGATGATAATTTTGGCAGAAATCTTCTGCTGATTTTTGTACAGCTGTCACAGAATGCAAAAATGTCTCTAGATTTGGTAACTTGAAACTGAAACTACACTGTTAGCTGCAGTCTTCTCATGGCTTCCTTAAACCAGCTGGAAAAAGCATTATCAACAGGTTAATAATTTTCTTTTTCCATATATAATTTTTCTAAGATGAATACCATTCCTCTTTTCAAGATGCTGTAAAACCAGAAGTTTTAGCAAACTCTTTCAAACTGAAAATGAATGCAGAAAGAGCACTTTCTGACCAGGAAACAACTGTTTCTCAGGTAGGTCAAAGTGGCACTCCACACACTACTGTACCCCAAAAGTGTAGGCAATCTCATGGTAAAAGATGCTGCTTAATCAAAGACTTTTATGTTATGTTTATTTTTATTTATGTTCATTTTTCATTATGTTCATTATTTCCACAGTTATTTCAGGCTTTTTCTTGTCCTTGGTGGCTAATTCTTTTCCTAAATAATTTCATTTAACTGGTGTATTTTCTTATTCAAATACTCTTTCTTTACTGAAAATGTTTACTCAGATGGTGCGCAGACACCAGCTTATCTGCCTCTAACTTCTTTGGACTGTGATCTGTCAGCACTAGTATATTCACTAGAAGTGCACCTGATTATTGGAGAACAGTTGGTTTTATTGTGATAATGCCTCTCTAATTGCCCTTATCAGGGCAGGGCATAGAGAATTCCCACTCCACTTGTACCTCACAGATCTTATTATCCTCTGCTCAGTCAAATGTAATTTTGTTTTCACTGCCTTTCTCAGGTCACATAAATGAGACAGCAGGTTCTCCTTTTCATTGCATTTCATGTTTTGACCTCTGCTGCTTGAGGCAGATCATATGTTAAAAACAATTAAACCACCATTAGGCCCATGGGGGAGCTGCAGAAGAGGATAAAGGCTCCTTTTGGCCTTCGAATACTTAAATGTGGCTTATAAGAAAGATAGGGACAGATTTTTTAGTATGGCCTGTAGCAATAGGACAAGCAGTAATGGTTTTAAACTAATGGAGAGTAGATTGAGTCTAGGTATAAGACATTTTTTACAATGAGGGTGGCGAAACACTAGTTGCCCAGAGACATAGATGCCCCATCCCTGGAAACATTCAAGGTTAGGTTTGATGGGGCTTTGAGCAACCTGATCTAGTTGAAGATGTCCCTGCTCATTGCACAGGGTTGAACTAGATGACCTTTAAAGGTCTGTTTTAATCCAAACTGTTCTGTGATTCTATGATCCTATGATTCTTTTTTCTTTAACCCATGTGGAGGATGGCTTAACCTGCTTGCTGCCTTAGCTGCCATGAGGCCCACAGCTTCTGTAAACACCTCCACCATAAAACTGTTCATGCCAGTTTATCTTTCTGAAAATGGAAGCCTCAAGCCCTTGAGGCTAGTTGCTGTAGAGCCAGGATAGAACATGCCACTGCCAAGGTAGTTGGAGAGCAGCAGACACCTGGGATCAGGGTTCCTGGGAGAGTATATTAATAGCATTTTCTCCCAGTTGCTGGAGGTGGCACTGATTGTTCACAAACAGCACTTTAACCTTTTAAGTAAGTGCTGACAACATTTTCCAGGATGAAGCAGGAACACATGAGGCAATCCTTTGAAAGAGAAAGCAAGCTGAAGCCTAACTCAGTGGGAGCATTCAATATCTTGATAGTTTATAACAGTGTTGCTGAAAAGAAAGATTGTTTTCCACAGTAATTTTGAAGTGACTGGGGACATGTGGGAAAGGAGTCTCTGCAGAAAAAAAGAATCTTTTGCTTAATTTTCAAATGTCATAGACTTCAGTTCATTTCATGTATTTGAAGCCACTTTAGCATTTTGTGATGCTTTAAAGGAAAGAAGAAGGTTCTTTAGAAAACAAGGAAATAGCATGGGATTAATATGGAGAAAATTAATTTACATCTTTCAGTGTTCTGTTTTTCTCATGGAGGAAAAGAATTTATTTACTCTTTCGCCTCTTGAGACTTAGTTCTATGCTACTGTATCAAATTTCCTCATATGTGAGGTGAAAATTGTATTCAACAGTAGTAATTGAAAACTATTATGTGACTTTGGGAAGTATCTTAGAATGTTACTCTGAAACTTTTAAATACCACCAGTTTAAGAGTCATCAAGTATTGTTCCTTTGGCTTCATATACCTTATGTTGTGCCTCTAACATTTCAAAAGATAAAAGCTTTACTCATCATGAATGAACTCATAAATATGTGAAAACTGATGCAACATCAACTTTCTAAATGTCAGCTGAGTGAGGACAGTAAATTTATTGCCACTTCTTTGGGAAATGATGTAGGAGAGAACGAAACAGACTAAGGAACGGTGACCCATTGCTCTGGTACTTCAGAGGCACACTGTTGTATCACAATCCAGAAAGAAGGATGAAGCCTATATGGTTTTGCAATAAGTGCAATCAGTAAAAAGGTACAGCAGAGGTGGAATATGTCTTCAATTCAGTACGTGAATTTATAATTTCATAAAGTATGTTTTAAAAATTACTGACTGAAAGTTTCAATCCCAAAAGTAAACATTGTCTAATGTATCAGCTCAAATAGCTATGTGGGGTTTTGTCTTTTATGATGACTATTAGGGAAAAGATCTGCACCTAACAGACAAGTGTATGTGTTACTGTAAAAACTTCATGCAAGATGATAAGACCACCTCAGTATTTCAAAAATTACTGTTTTCACATCTCTTTTGGTAATTTTTTATCTAGTGAAGTCACTGCAGGTAGTACCTCCATCTCCTCTTTTTCACCCCCCTCTCCCCAAGAGACCTATTATTCATCCCCACAATGACATACAGCATGAGGACTTCTTCCAACTGTAAGGCTCCATCTTCTCCCCCAAAGCCAGCATTCATTCATGCATTTCCACCCTCAAATCCTTTCTTCCTACCACCAGCTTGAGATTGCCTGTGTTTTTCCTGACTTCCTTTCCTCCCCCAACAATGATGCTCCCTCTTCTGTGCTAGAGCAGCACTCATACCTGTGAGCTGATTCATCAGTATCTCCCCTTCTTTAATGAGAACTGACTGTGATGTGGAATATTGTTATCCAGCAAGGCATTAATAGCTGTTAGGACAGAAGGACACAAGGTTCTCAGACAGTGCTGCATTGTTGTTAGGAGGCATGGAATTTTGGCTGACCAGAAGAAGACTTGTGGGTCTGTTCCAAGGAAATTAGTGACTGTTCTGTCATTCTTATTTGGATGATTAGCTGTAATATAAGAGGCAGAGAAGGGGTGAGAAACTCTTGACATCTCTTCTCCTTTTTTGGTACACCCACAACTACTTTCCTAAATTAATAAATTTCTGGTGATCTAAGCCTGTAAAATGTGTGGCTCTTGAAAGTTACGGGTGAACGGTGCAATAATATCAAATCTAGCATGTAGCCTCATAGACTTACATAAAAACAGACTTGGATTAAAGACATTTTTTTATCAAAAAATTATTTTTTGTAAAAATGAGGTATTAAATCTTATGAAGTATTAAAACTTGAAAATTTATTTAGTCTAATCTTGCCTAGCTATTTTGCAGGAAGATGACAGGAAGGGTGAACAAGAACTAGTTATGCTTCTATGACCGGCACTGATGGTGCTCCAGCTAAAATATTTGTTGTAGTCTGGTACTGTGGCCTACAGAAATCCCAGTTTTAAGGGATGTTGATAAGATGGTGTAAAGAGGTCAGAGAGAAGAGCCACTGAACTAGAATATTTGTTTTATTACTGCAGTGGTTTGACCTTGGCTGGATGCCAGGTACCCACCAAGCTGCTCTATCACTCCCCCCCCTCCCACTGCCCCTCCCCTCCTCTCAGCTGGACCAGGGGGAAGAAAATGAGATTAAACTCATAGGTTAAGACAAAGGCAGTTTAATGAAAAGCAAAGCAAAGGCCGCACACACAGGAGCAAAAGAAAACAAGATTTATTCTCTCTTTCCCATCAGCAGGAGAAGTCTGGCCCCTTTTTGGGAAGCAGGGCTCCAAACACATAATGACTGCTGTGGACAACAAGCAGATGTCCCCTCCTCCACTTCCTTTTTCTAGCTTTTATTATTGAGCTGATGTCATATGGTACGGAATATCCCTTCAGTTAGTTTGGGCCATCTGTCCCAGTTGTGTCCCCTCCCAAGATCTTGTCCATCCCATCCCACTGGGGGAGAGGGAATGTTGGAAAACCAGCCTTGGTGCTGTGCGAGCCCTGCTCTGCAACAGCCACAAGAAGAGTGTGTTGTCAAGACCTTTCCAGCTCTCAATGCAAAGCACAGCACTGGGGGGGCTGCTATGCGGAAAATTGACTCAACCTCAACCAGACCCAATACAATTAGTAATACTAAGGAGGTTGTTTCCCTTTAGGAAGAAAACTGAGAAGCCTTATAAGTAGGAGTGGAAAAGATGCTCCAGAAGATTCTTCAGTTAAGCAGACAGACAAAAGCCATCAGTGGCTACAGAGTTTGGAACATTTGGTCATCTTCTTTGTCCATGAGCGCTTCCATGTACATAGGAGTCTAATGACTTTCTACACTTACTCTGGCATCACTGCCATTCCAAATTGGAGCAATACAAGTCAACTGTAACTTGCTTTGTAATAATGGATGGCAAAGACGCCGTAATCTTACACTGGAGTTCACTGACTGTGCATAGATTTTTCAAATAGTCATGTATTTGTAGCAGTCAGAGTCATCTTAATTATTTGGAATTAATTATTTCAAATGAACTAGGATTGATCATTTGGGGAAGGATGAAACATAATGTACAACAGCAACAAACTTTTCTATAGAGGGTGCTTTTCAAAGTTATGTTTATTATTCAGAAAAAATCAAAGACATAAGATAGGATCAAAGTAGCTGTACTTCAGAATGACACAGAAGGAGGGCAGTGGGAAGAGAATCAAGTATTCTGACCTACTTGAAGCCCCCTGGGCTCCCTTTATATTTTGGTTGAATACATCAACAAAGCAATATCACATCTCTAAAAACCAACATGTTTGGGGGAAGCTTATATCAATGTTCATGATGCTTGCTGAATGCTTGTTGAGATTGTGATTTTCTGAAAATATTTATATATATAGGGCAGTTAGAATCACAGAAAAGCAGAATAATTTAGAATGTCAGGAGGCCATCTCTCCAGCTTCTTGCTCAAAGCAGGGCTTTGATGTTTTATCAGGTTACTGTTAGGTTAGATATCCATAAGGGAGAATCTTAACTCGAAAAGACAAAACTGTGTCCTGTTAATGCAGAAAACTTTCCTGTATTGAATTATGTCTGTTCTAAATAACTATGTGCATATGCAATGGTCATGGAAATAGTTTCTTTTGCACTAATCTCTTTAGTACAAACATTATGTCTGATTAACTTATTCTCAGTAACAGCCAATATTCAGGAGCCAATAAATAAATACATACTTATGCTAAGGTGTCTTGTAAATAATGTTGATATTACCATTTGCTAACTGTGACATTTGTGGGCTTTAGCCTTATTATAGTTGTATTACTTGTAAATATAATGTTATTTTTCATATCCATGTGTTACAAAATAAAAAAAAAAGCTCACACCAAATAATGCAGGAATTACTATACTTCTCCAGAAAAGAATAAGCCTGTGGAAATTACACTAAAAGCTGCAGAACTAAGAGAAAATTATCAGAAGGCTGGAACACCTTTCCTATGAAGAAAGGCTGAAATTGCTGGGCTTGTTCAGTTTGGAGAAGAAAAAGCTCTGGGCAGACCTTATTGCAGCCTTTAGGTACTTCAAGGGGACCTGTAAGAAAGATGGGGACAGTCTTTTTAGCAAGGTGTGTTGTGATAAGACAAGGGTTAATGGTTTTAAACTGAAAGAGGGTAGATTTAGGCTAGATATATGGAAGAAGTTTTTTACAGTGAGAGTGGTGGAACAGGTTGTCCATAGAGGTGGTAGAAGCTCCATCCCTGGAAACATTCAAGGTCAGGTTGGACAGGGCTCTGAGAAACTTGATATAGTTGAAGATGTCCCTCCTCACCACAGGAGGATTGAACTAGATGACCTTTAAAGGTCCCTTCCAACCCAAAATATTCTATAATTCTACGATTCCAAAAACTTATGGAAAAGAATACAACTCACCATTCATTCCAGTGTTGTTCTTGAGAATTATAAAGAAAATTGTCCTTTCTTTCTTTACTTTTCCTGTATGATGCAAGTAGAAGTCATTCATTATTCTGTTTGGACCCTAATGATCCTATAGAAATTAGTTTTTACTTTCAGTCTTGGCTAGAGTTTTTCTGATAACTGAAGAAGAGATTATGAGATTATATAAGATGAGAAAAGGACAAAAAGCAAGTCAATATTTTACAATAGTTGCATTTGATAAGATTGTGTCTACTCTGTGATAATGTACATATAATTCCCCTTCTCAAGCTCTTCAAAATACAGCTATCAGTATTCACTTGATCTGGCCATAATATTTTTACACCCTGAATACTTGCATTGATCCTCTTGTTTTGTTGCTGACTGCAGGCTCTTATGTAGTTCTAGTGAAATTCTTATTGACAATCTGAACTTTTCACAGCCATCTCAAGTCCTCAGTCTTTGGCGTTTTTCTGCAGATGGCAAAACTCCCCTTTATGTGAGGTACTGGCCTGGCTGAACCATCTGCTCTTCTGGTTCTGTGAAAAATATACTTCTCATAGGATCTTGCAGCAGGAAATCTAGCCATAAAGAGGAATAGACAAGAGACTCAGTTCTTACTTTTATTTGTCACTTCTTTTTGTAAAGTGGAAGCTCTGTGGGAAGAAATTTGGGTCTGTAATTTGTTCATATTTTAAGAACTGTTCAGATTGTAGTACAAGAAACAATTAAGTTATTTGCTATAAGAAACAAATTTGGGAATAGTTCCTTCAGTGTTATTTGATTTAAAATCTGGATTTGTGTTAAACAATTTCCTTCTGAAAACAGAATACAGAGGTTTGGACAACTTCATTCAGCTATTAAAGGATCAGGAGGATTTTGCTTTACTTATCAGGAAAATTCAACCTCTTGTCACCAAGTCAAGCACCTGGCACTTTGACTTCTACATGAAAGCAATATCAGGGCTGGAACTATTCCATACCATATGGATTATTATTATTATTATTATTATTATTATTATTATTATTATT
>WUAM01000258.1:445508-466536 GCA_024336885.1 Actenoides hombroni | reverse complement strand
GGAAGAGGAGGCTGAGGGGAGACCTTATCACTCTCTACAACTACCTGAAAGGACATTGTAGAGAGGCTGGTGCTGGTGTCTTCTCTCAGGTAATTAAGGACAGAACCAGAGGGAATGGCCTAAAGCTGAAACAGGGTAGCTTTAGACTAGACACTGGGAAAAAAGTCTTCACGGAAAGAGTGGTAAGATATTGGAATAGGCTGCCCAGGGAGGTGGTTGAGTCACCGTCCTTGGGTGTGTTTAAGCATCGCTTAGATGTGGTGTTGGGGGATATGGTCTAGGGGTGAACTTATAGAGTAGGGCTAATGGTTGGACATGATGATCCCAAGGGTCTTTTCCAACCTAAATGATTCTGTGATTAATCAATAAGGCAGGTAATGCCATGCCAGCAAGAATGTAGTCCACTATGAGAGACCAGCTTAAGGAAACTAGAGAGAATGAAGGACATATTTGGTTTTGTCCGGATGTTTTTCTCTTACAAGTGTTTCAATGAGAAATATCTCCATATGCTGCAGGGTCTTTTTTGGTATTGCCTTTGCCGATCCTTTTGTGTTAATACACGGCCAGGCCCTGTGAAATCACAGCAGAGACGGGAACTTGATGGTACTACAGGACTGATAAGCTGCCTGCTTGCAACCCTGTGCCCACAGTCTGTCAGTTTTTGACAAGGGACTGTCCTTTGTGTGAACTTTGCTCATTATAATATCATTATAATACCAAAACACATCTCCGTCCCAAAGACTACCTGCCTCCAAAGTGTAACCACCCCTCACTGAGCTTGAGCTGTGAACTTTCTTCAGCTATATCTTTAAAGCCAAAGCAAAAGAAATTTACACCAATCATAATAAAGGTATTTATGACTAAAGTCACTCAAGCTCCACCTCGAAGGTAAAAATTATTATAAAAATGGTTTAAGTCAGGGGGGATGTAGGGGAAGACATCATCATGGACAAGTCAGGGAAGATACTACCACCGATCATCTCTGACTCCTGGGATCAGTCGCCGGGCTGAACCTCACTTCCCCCAACTTAGGGACACCTTTGGGTAAGATCCGGACTCTTAAACTTAGAAATCTTCTTGAGCTGCTCTTTGATTTAACGTATTTGGTATACTTATGTGTATATGCTTTGCAAACAGTGTATTTATTACTAGCAATTCACAAGTTGTATTTCTGTTGCTCTTGATAAACTGCACTATTCATGCTGCTAGTCACAGAAGTCCTCTCCTTGGTCACCGTCAGCTCCTTACTGGCTGTGTGAGACTGTGGAGCATGACTAGATGTGGAGTGCAGTGCACTGTTAGTGAATTTGAGCCATGAGAGTTCAGCTGGATGCAACCGGACTAATAGTGCCAAAGTACTATTAGTGAATCTGAGGTGTGAGAGTTCAGACACTGAACGCGACCAGACTTAATAGTGTCAAATTAACAGTGCCCTATTAGTGAATCTGCACTGTGAGAGTTCAGATGCACTGAACGCGACCGGACTAATAGTGCCAAACTGAACATCACTCAGAATCTAAACCTAGTCACTCCCAGCCCCTCTGATATCTGAGGACCAGCTGGAACACAAGAGACTTTATTTTCTGTAAAATTATTTAACCCTTTCACATAACACACCCAAAAGCATTAATCCTGGTCTGAGCACAGAAGTGGTTTTGCTGTGAGCTGGACATTGGAATAGATGACCTCCAAAGCTCCCTTTGAACCTGAATTATCCTGTGACTGTATATTTACACAAAAAAAGCAACATATGGTAAATGCTTTCTGGCAAAGCCATCATTTCAGAGCTGAACTTCTTGAAAGCCAAAAGACAGATATGTCTAATCCATTCAGGTTACAACTAAATGGACCGCTTGCCTGACGATTTCTAGAGAGCAGAAATTTTTATGAGTTGGGTGACAACTATTTCTCCTCTTTGTCAGACATTTACCCCTCTAACAGTTGTGCCTCAGTGCTTTTCATAGCAGAAGTCAAAATAAAAACACAGATTCCATTTCTGTTGACCTCTGTGCAAAGGATATTTATGATTGGCTGAATGAACCACATACAGAAATTTTAGGCTATGGTTTTGTCATCTTCTCACTTTGCAAAATACATATTAAAATCTTTTCATGGACAAAAAAATGTTAGCAGTGTATCTCATACTTCTGAGAGCTGAGAGGATGGGGAGTACTGTAAGTAAATCACAGGTAGGAGATGGCTGCTCTTCAGAGCTTCCTGGATTGCATGAGATGGGAGTGAATGCAGCTGAATCCCCAAGGACTAATGTCATCAGACCATAATGGCTCATCATTTCTCACAGTGGAGGGTTTAGATGGTACAGCAGTCACATCCTATCCCAGGCCTCGTGCTGCTAATGAGTGGCACCAGAGGCCCTCTTGAACTATTTGAGAGTTGTTGTTTTGGCATTCCTGCCTTTGGCAATAGGAATCTTATTATTAGAGATACATTTGAAGTCATAGTCTGTGAAGGGGATTGCATAAGGAATGCCGATTCTGTTCAGAGAAGTGCAGGAACTTTATCTGCTTGTTGTTGGGGGGTGGTTTTCAGACAGATTGGGTTTGCATGCTGTAGGCTGAAAGGTTCTTCAAAAGAATACGTCATTCTTTTTTCACTGACTTCTGAAACTTTTTGTTAAATCCTGGTAGTTATCATTTCCTTATTGTTTCTTCCTCCCTTTTCATTCCTCTCATCAGAAAGAAGGAAGGCCAAGGCTTTTGTGGCTTTTGTGGTGCCTTTGTATCATTTGAGTTCTGAACTTTGGGGAGGTAGCTGGTCAGTGTCAGATGAACCTCTTGTCCATGTTACAGTTGGGGAAGATGAGGAATGCTGTAGCAAACTCTACTTTCAGAGCTGGAAATAGACAGGACTGGGACTATACACATAGGGAAAGGAGTGCTCTGCATATCAGAAGTGGAAGCATGGCAAAGATCTGTTTGTGCCTAGAAGATTGCTTTCTTTGATAAATGGATATGAAGGTACTAAAGCTTTGTTTCATATTTTTCGGGAATATAGAAAAGTGATAAGGCATCATCCTTCAAAACAGTTTGTTTAAAAAAAAATAAAGATTTGCAAAGTTTGGTTCCTACAGAAGGGATTTTGATGATTTACAAATTCACTGTCATCTTAATGGTGCCATAAATACAGAAGCAATAAAACATGAAAATATATGACTCTTTAACCAATTGAATAAAGTACCCCACATGTAAAAAGAATTTATGACCCAGTTGAGCCGTAAGTGAATATGTAAATTAAATGGCTTGGGTTACAAAAAGACATGCGTATGAAGTGATTGCATCTTGCTTTCTGCAAGTTGACATTTTTAACATCTCATGGCCATCATAATTTTTTCAAGCCAATATTATGAGGATGAAAGAGATAGCAAACTGCTAGCAAGTTTTTGCTTTGTTAAAGCTCTTTTTTGGATCATTTAATAAGCAATGCTAATATTCCTGCTTGACTTGCATTCCAAGGATTTTTCTGTAACAGATTTAGTGTGACAAGCAAGAAAGTAACCTAGCAGAAAAGATAAATGTAAACTGGGCTCAACATGCACTCAATTTAAAATGACATTCAACAGTGTAAGTGCTTTCCACAATGCATGTGGATCATAAATCTTGTGTTGTCAAAATAAACCATGCCCAGCTTACATCCTCTCTCGTGACAAGAAAGGACCCGAGATGAAATACTCTGGACTATAGTCTAAAAGAGCTTCTCTTAAGAAAAGAACTATAGCATAGGTTATGTCTCTTTGGGGAATTCAAGGTTGGGACAGTGTCCCTTCTAAAGTGAGGCAAGTTGCCACAGTAAGAGGTGGAAGAGCTATTCTGTGCTACCATGATTCAGTCCTTAATTTAATATTTGTCATGTTTATGTTCTTTTCTCTCTCTTTTCTTACATAGAACGGGGAATCTTCTGAAATCAATCAACAGATACCAAGAAAACAACCTGCAAATTTAGCCCTTGCTCTTTATAAAAAAGAAATGGGAATTTTCAGAATCATATATAAGCATATACATAACGACTCTGGACTTTCTTCATGAACTCTGATCAAGCCATTTGTGTTTTTGCAGGCTTTGAAAAATGTTTATAAAAATAAACTCCTAGCTTGCTTTTCTGAGTTCTCGATAGTACAGCCTACCTCTGAACACAAACTTGTTCCCTCAGCCCTCCCTACCACATGAGGTTCCTCTGCACTTCTGACTAACTCAGCTTTTCTTGCAGGCAAGGTTGGCTGAAAAGTCCCATACACCTACTCTCACACTCCCATCCATACTTAGGCCTGGCAAGAAATGTGAAGTTCTTCAAGAACCATAAGGAGATGCTGAAGCTTGCCTGAGAATGAAATTGCTGCCTTATGGCTTCAGTCAGAACATTTTTTGAGGGGGTGTGGATTGCAAGGGAGGGTGTGAGCAGTGCCAAAGCTAGACATAGAAATGGAATGAGAAGTAAAAGTCATGCTATACTAATCATCAATCCATTCAGCTTCTTGAAAAATCAAGAAACTTCTTGAAAAATCAAGAAACTAAGTAGAGCATATTGCCTGAGAGAGACAGGAAAACATAGTTAATACAACAGTTTCCAGACATGCAAATTGTCTGTGTCTGGTTCAGACTGGGAGGCCACAAATTCCTTTCTTTAAAATACTCACTCTTTATTTTCCTCAATGGCCCTAGCAATCCCAAAGGTCTCTTAAAACTAAAGCACTGGAAGACAAACTAGTCTGCTCACTGAATAGGCTCTGTTCATGCTGGCTTATGATTTACATCCCCAGAAAAAAAACAAAAAACAGCATTCTTCCTGGAGTACTCAAGTCCTTGCTCAGTGTGGAGAAGAACAGAAGCACACAGAACTAGGTGGTGAGTGCCAGCTGTAATTGTTTTTTGCATAAAGTACTTTTTGTATCCGGAGCACATGAACTCCTTCAGTGCAAAATGTATTTTCCTGCAAAGCAGAAAGGAATAAATGTATTTAAATAGGGAGGAAGCAAAAGCATGGAGAGAAAATGCAAATTTTTTTTTTGCTTACAGTACAGCAGAACTCCACTGTTAAGTGTAAGTGTAGAGTGCTGTGAGGTTGTACAGAATGTCTTAGTCAACTGCCTTTGGCAGAAAAGGCCTATGAAGAATTCTAATCTTATACATATATCTTAATTCCTTTAAATCAGGTAATGGCTTTGTGCTTTAAAAAAAAGGATGTACACAGGTTATTCTTGAGTTATCAATAATAGTAATCTTTTTAACAGATAGAAACTTTTTGTGAGTCCTGAAACAATTGCAGGATAAATCCTTCACATTTCTGTACGAGTGTTTTGTTAATTATGCAGCTCTGATCAAAACAAAAAAAAAATCAAAGTCAAAAGAACTTTGTTCCATTGTAAGTTTCAACCTCAAAGAGAAAGACAACAATTTTACGGTAATTTCAAACCCTAAAACCTGCATTTTTGGTCACTGGTTGGGAATATAATCATATTTGTTACTTAAATATTTACTTGAATATTTACATCCTGTCCCTAAATAAGGGTATGCTAAGGTGTTCTCAGCATATGACATAATCTTTAAATACACAAGTAGATGTTTGGATATTTAACTGTAGATACTCACGTTTTAGAACATCAGTAGCAACAATATTTGAAAACAATGATTAGGATGCTTATATTCTCACTTTCAATCTCCTACTTCACACTTGGGGATTGCAGTGAATGCAAACTTCCTGCCTTGAGGATATGAGAAGTTAATCCCTAGTCCTTTTGGCTATTCATACATATGTTAGAGACTTTCTAAAACTTATTAAAAATAACTAGAGACACGCTTCAGGTGATGCAAGCATTACAAGTGCACAGTGCTCCCAGTTTGTAAGCATTTTATCTTCGCAGGGACTCAGTTCCTTAAGACACATTACCCAACAAAGCTTATCAAACTCTTCGTTTAACTTGGAGCAAAAATCTGAAATTGATGCTTAGGTCGCACTTCCACTGATTTCAAGAGAAAATTTGGCTATTGGAGCTTGACTTCTAAACTTGCCTTTCATTTTGTCCTCACCAATAATGGTAGCACCACTTTGTTCCATTTAATTGCAGACATAAATAATATCAATTAGCTCTCTGACTGCTTGACTGTGCTGTCCAATCAGGTTAATGTTTCTCTACTAGTATTAATGTCTCTCTACTAGTATTAATGTCTGTACTTAATAATGTATAGAACAATGCAGCTGAATTTATTTGGCCACAAAATAATGTATTTTTGAAAATTACCTTTAGCGACTAGACTGAATCATTTGGACGGCATCCTTATCACTTTTTTCCCCCTCCAGTTCTTTACACTATTTATCTCTCCTCTTTCATCAGGAGCATTACTGTACTCTTTTTGCACTTTTTCAAATGATAGTAAACACAGAAAGAATGCAAAATTTAATTTTGAGGCTACTCTAAGACATTTACCTGTTCTATTTTTTTTTGTCTGTTTCTGCAAATAAGTTCAGAGTTAGGTTGGTCTTTCTCTTATTAAAATACAGTTCCCAGGGCAAAAAGTACACATATTAAATCCCCTACCTGTGCTAAACTATTGGCTTTCAGGAGAAAAATATGTGTTGAATTACAGTAATACAAGAATAGAAGAATAATTAAATGAGAATAATACATTAGTACTTCTACTTTTATCTTCCAGATCATGCAGAACAATTATGTTTCCTAAATCACAAGGGACCAGGGGCGTACTATTAAAAGAATAACTCTTCTTTACTTGCTCCTCCATCTATTTACAGATACAATAATTTGTGCACAGTATATAGAGGTCTTTATTACACCTACAGGACTATTTTCATCCCAGGCCACTTAAATTCTAGCAATAGTAATACAAAAAAACTTACTTTGTGTTGCTTGATAAGCATTTGTGATCTTGAAAGACACTTAAACAATAACAGTTCTGCTTTTGGCATCTCATCACAATGACTTCAAGATTAAAAGCATATCGATATTGCTACTTTAATTGCCTAAATTGGGTAGTTTAAGAGAAAGTGTGTGGTTTTGGTAAACATTGAATAATTACCTGAAATATTTCTTACATAAAAAAATAAACAAATAGAGATTGCATGTATGTATAATGGCTTGCAACATTAACTTTATGACTTCATATTCTATAGGAGAGTTCTTTTCACCATACAGCCTCAGAGGTAGTACTATATTGTTTCATCTATTAAAAAAAAAAAAAAAAAAAAGAAGAAGACAAATGTGGCCTATTCATTTGTCCTGCAGTTAAATAGTACCAAACAGTATGAGGTACTCAGCTGGAGGACATGATTGTACTGCTGTGTTCATTCTTACCTGTTAGACTAATCAGGATTTGAAACTCTATTTCCCTGCTACTGTGAAAACAATAGCATAAAAAGTAGCAGTATGATGATATATCAGTGGGGTCCCCAAAGTAACCTAGACAGAAGATGTTATTGCCACATTATTTTAAGAGCCACAGAGCTTGAAAGCAATTGTCTTAACTTTAATTCTGTTGCCTGAAAGCAAAGGAGTTGAGCCTTAATGACTTAACACTTCCCAAATGAGGCTATTTCTAACACTTCTGATCAAGCAAGAAAGGCAGTTTCTGATATGAAATATCTCATGAATTCCTAGGATTCAGCTAGTTTCAGGATCTAAATTTATATATAAATTTAAATTTAAAATCTAAATTTAAATTTAGGTCTCAAAGCGATCAGATCAACAGGCTATTATGCTTCCATGGGCTGTGAGGTTTGGTACAGAGCGAAGTGCATTCAGGTTTTGATATCACATTAAGATGAGAGTTAAGTTGTTGTAATCATTGAATGTGAGTAGTATTGTACCAAGTTATTAATGGGTAAACTATATTAGCACATGCTAATAAACACCAAGTTTCAGGAGGTGCCATTTTTGCCTGGGGTTGGGGCATTCTAGGTGAATGTAGGTGTGGACTCAATTGACAGACACAAATAACTCAAAGATGTTGCCACCATAACTCAAAAATGTTTTATTCTGTGTTTGTAACTTTTCTTTCTTTTGATCTCTCTACACCAAAGCATTATTCAGTTTGATTCTTTCAGCTTATCTTCATCTCTAGTTTCTTCTTCATAGTTCTCAGATACAGGGGGGGAAAAGTATGTGACAAGAAGAAACACTTTCTCAGGTGCACATGAAGTAAGAAAGACGTCAATCACTATCACTTTCTCTTCTTTACCTGGAATTTATTTCTCCACTTGTACTTACCTATGGAGTTGAATGTTGCTGTAGGCGATGTGAGACAGAAACCCTGATTGTGATGCTCTGCCCACAGACTGTACAGTAACATGCCAAAAGAAAGTCCTTCATCTCGTTCTTCGCTACTCTCATGCTACAGCACATTGCCACCTCCTTTGTAAGCCGTGAAAGAGATCATGGAAGGAGAACAAAGCAGACTCTTGAAAGAATCTCACTTTTTTGTATTTCAAAGGATACACAATTTGTCTTCAAAATAAAGAAATGTAACTGCTGCTGCACTCTGTAATACTTATCCCCTGCCTCCCTCAGGAGGGGAAGAAGTAGAAAATAAAGTTTTAAGTATTATTTTGACTGCAGTTTAAAACAGCTACAGTGTAATTATTTCAAACTATCACTGTGAGAAAGAACATACGTTAGTCAAATAACATACATAACAAATAACACTGCCATTCAGTGCCTAAGCCTAAATAGGCAACTACGCCCAGGAGCCCACAGCTTTCGAGCAGTAGCTGATGGGTCCTGGCAGGGGCCAGGAGCAGTGGCAGCCCAACCCTCGCCCCCACTCCTCCCTGTATAAAAGAAGCCCTTAGGCTGTGCAATTGAACAGGAGCATCATGACCAGGATGGGCAAACAGAGCATGGCACAGCAGCAAGGACATAGAAAACAATTCATGTGGCAGTTCATGTGGAAGGGCTGGCAGGAAAGGCACTGAATTTCTGCCAGTTTGACCAGGGATCAAGGGTATCCACCAGGCAGAAAGCCATAGCCTCCTTAAACTCTTCACCCACCACAACCGATACAGCCGCTCAGACAGAGCTCCAGTGGGAACATGCAGTCACCCAAGTGTCAGGCTGCAGGGTCTGCCTGGCTTTTATGCCAGTATCAGAGGGCAGCAGTGAACACACCTGTGGGAGGTCTTCTTCAAGAAATAAATTCTAAAGGTGCAGGAGCAGGATGTCCCCATGTGCCAAAAAATGAGCTGGCAGGGAAGAAGACCAGCCTGACTGAACAGAGAGCTTTGGCTGGAACTCGAGAAAACTAGAAGAGTTTATGACCTTTGGCAATATGGGCAAACAACTCAGGATGTTAGGAAGTTACGCAGGAAGAAAATTAGATGGGCCAAAGTCCAACTAGAACTTGATCTGGCTACTGACATAAGAGACATTAAAAAGTGTTTCTATAAATACATTAGCAACAAAAGGAGGGCTAAGGAGAATCTCCATCCTCTATTGGATGTGGGGGGAAATACAGTGACCAAGGATGAGGAAACAGCTGTAGTACAGAATGCCTTCTTTGCCTCAGTCTTTAATAGCAAGACCAGTTGTTCTCTGTGTGCCCAGCTGCCTGAGCTGGAAGACAGGGATGGGGAGCAGAATGAAGACCCCATAATACAAGAGGAAATGGTCAGTGACCTACTACACCACTTAGACACACACAAGTCTATGGGGCCAAGTGGGATCCGCACAAGGGTACCAAGAGAGCTGGCAGAAGTGCTCAGTAAGCCACTTTCCATAATTTATCAGCAGTCCTAGCTAACTGGGGAGATCCCAGTTAACTGGAAGTTAGCAAATGTGATAGTCATCTACAAGAAGGGACAGAAAGATAATCCAGGGAGATGCAGGCCCGTCAGTCTGATCTTGGTGCCAGGGAAGGTTATGAAACAGATCATCTTGAGTGTCATCACACAGCACATACAGGACAATCAGGTGATCAGGCCCAGTCAGTATGAGTTTAGAAAGGCAGATCCTCCTGATTGACCTGATCTCATTCTGTGAAAAGGTGATGAGGATGAGGAAGTGGAGAGCGGATGAGGAAAAGACTGGAAGTTGTTTACCTGGACTTCAGTAAAACCTCTGACACTATTTCCCTCAGCTTCCTCCTGGAGAAACTGTCTGCTTCTGTCTTGGATGGATATATGCTCTGTTGGATAAAAAACTGTCTGGATGGCTGGTCATAAAAAATCGTGGTGAATGGAGTTAAATCCAGTTGGCAGCCAGTCACAAGTGGTGTTCCCCAGGGCTCAGTACTGGGACTAGTTCTGTTTAATATGTTTATCAATGGTCAGGACAAGGAGATCAAAGGCACCCTCAGTAAGTTTACAGATGACACCAAATTAGGCAGGAGTCTTGATCTGCTTTAGGGTAGGGAGGCTCTACAGAGGAATCTGGACAGGTTGGATTGATGGGCCATGGCCAATGGTATGAGGTTCAACAAGGCCAAATGTCAAGTCCTTCACTTGGGTGAAGGAACACTACAGGCATGGGGAAGAGTAGCTGGAAAGCTGCCCAGCTGAAAAGAACCTGGGGGTGTTGGTTGACAAGTGACTGAATATGAGCCAGCAGTGTGCCCAGGTGACCAAGAAGGCCAACAGCATCCCAGCTTGTATCAGAAATAGTGTGGCCAGAAGGACTATGGAAGTGATCGTGCCCCTGTACTTCGCACTGGTGAAACTGCAGCTTAAATACTGTGTTCATTTTTGGGCCCCTTACTCCAAGAAAGACATTGAGGTGCTGGAGCATGTTCAAAGAAGGGAAACAAAGCTGGTGAGGGGTCTAAAGAACAAGTCTTATGAGGAGTAGCTGAGGGAACTGGGGTTGTTTAGCCTGGAGAAAAGGAATCTGAGGGGAGACCTTATCACTCTCTACAACTACCTGAAAGGAGGTTGTAGTTTATGTTTTTCATTTTTGGTGTTATCTAGCTAGGACATTGTGAAATACTTGGCATACTATACCATTTTTATTTCCTATAAAATGTGGAACTGACTTTACTGGGAAAGTGAGATGACCCCAGTGCAGTAAATTTGATTGCATTTCTGCTAATATATTTGCAGCCTAACCCATAATAGTCTCTACTACTTCAGTCTTGGGTGTCTACTGAGCAGAGGTTGTTAATAACACTGAGCATACAGAAGATTTAATACATTTTTGTTTGTGCATGACTGGAAAAGAACATATGGTCAACAAACTAATTTCCCTAGATCAGCTCACAGCCAGAAATGATAGGCTGTTGCACTAAACTACTGCTTCATCTCTGCTGGTTACCAGGAGTTGTAATGAGACCTCTTTTACAGCATATGCTTTGTGTATCTTTCTAGTCATATTTTATCCAGTATCTTCAATAAATCCTAATATATAAAGTAGAATAAGTATGTCTCTCAAAATAAGTCTTTTCCAAACTCATTTCAAATTTCCTACTACTCCTTCTCCAAGGTTCAGCTGATGACCTCTTTAAACCATCTTCCAGGAATATGACAGCAAGAAAGTCCTCACACAGTCTTTAGGATTCTTTAACTTAAGGGTCACCACAGAAAATTGAGTGACTCACAGTAGCAAACAAGCCTTTTCCAGTCTGAAGTAATGAGTTAAACAAATTACTTAAACAGAGCTTTGACAGAGTTGTGAAAGAGTAACCCATCCTTCTGTGGATCTGTCAGAGAGCAAAGAGCTTACTCTTTCCAGACCACCCCAACAGCAGGAACAGGATGATCTTCTTTCTCGTGCTGAGTGGCTACCAAAGAGAGTTCACTGTAGTCCTTCCTCTCTCAAAGGCTATATTTATAAAGCTAAGTAAAGCAGTGCCAGAGGTGGCTTTCAGAGAAATGGCATAGCCTTACTGCATCCACACTCCACAGCACTTTCCCTCAGTCTCTGCATTGCCCCTGTATAATGCTCCTGTGGTCCACAGGCACAAACATTACTTGTTGTACGTGTATATAATTTGATCTTCTTTTCAGTTCAAAGTCTCTGAAATAACACTGGAGCCATGCGCAGCCTGTCAAATTGTTTTGTGGTGGGGTTTTTTTCATAGCTTGAAACTGGAGGTATTTGGATTGCACTGAGCAACCTTGGAGGGACCTAAATCTGTCTTGTCTATATTGTATTTGCAACGGTCCTTGTCACACTGGCCCAGGGGTTGCCTCGGAGTGTGCTAGTTCCCTAGTCTAAGCTATGCCTCTGAGTGTCTGACACTCCACACTAAGGGGACAGTGTGCACTCAGTTAAGCACTAGGGATGAATAATGATAGTGTGCTCAAGATTCCTCCGTGTCCTGTTTTATTTAGCTGTATAAATGTAGTCACGGGAGTCCAGCTGCTGGGTTATTGCACCTCCAGTGTAGTCTGTTTCCAGAGCCATACAAAACTATATTAGCATCGCTAGCATCAGTTTTTCTGCAGAGGTTACACTGAAGTTCCTATGCTAAACTGCTTATGAGTCCTGTGCCCCAGTTCTTGCTGATGCTGTGTGCCGCTCAGTTTGCCACTGGCTTTCTTATAGTCTGCAGCTGCTTTAGGTGGTTCTTAATTTTTAATCCAGTTTGGAGATACAATCAGTCCACATAAAACCTACATCACAGGAGTAAGATGTATTTGACATCATTTCCTTCTCAGAAAGCCTATTTCCCTAGAATGAGGTCATACCAGTGAGGTAGATTTAAACATTTGTTTAATGAACAAACATGCCATTGTTGTTTCTCTCAATTCAGTTGCATTTCTGTGTTTGAGCATAGTTTTCAGTAGAAATGCACCAGAATGTTACAAAACCTTCATACTTATGAGTGCTGCCTGGTGCAAACCCTTAGCTTGAGTCAGCTCCTGTGCTCTTCAGCACATGCCTATGGAGTTTCATTCACCCTCATCTTTTTCTATCTTCCTAAGAGAAGCTGCTCTTTCTGCCCTTCTTCCTCTTTTGTCTGCATGTCTCCAATTTCTTATAACATGACAATGATTCGTTTAAAAAGTGCATACCTCATGTTTCCTAGGAACATCAATTTGCTCTGAGCATAACACATTTTTGAGCAAAACATCAATTGAACTGAAGACTGTATAAATTCCTGTTTCCTTTCAAAACTTCAATCAGGTTAAACAAAAAAATGTACAATGTTTTGTGATCATGACGAGGTGACACATTCCTGATTCATACTTATTCAAAGATTTGCTGTATTGTGACTGGGCCTCCTGTCTCTGTGAAGGTTGCTGGATACTCAACAAGCTCTGCTGATGAGTTTTCTTTTATGGCATCTGACTTTTGTAGGAGTGCTTGTGAAATCTGCATTACTCAAACATAAGCATTTGCAGTATCTGCACCCTTCGAATGCCTACCTAAGTTAGCATGACACCCAAAAATGGATAGCTTGCCAGCTTTTGTTATTTACAATGTTGTTTTTTCAATAGGTATGGAGATGTGTTGATGATAACTTCCTTCTCCAGGTGATAGATGAGCCTATGAGCACAGTTGTTATGCTGGACCTTGTTCTTACCCAGGAGGGGCTGATGGGAAATGGGAAGCTCAAGGTCAGCCTTGACTGCAGTGACCATGAAATGGTGTGGAGTTCAAGATCCTTAGGGCAGTGAGGAGGGGGCACAGCAAGACCACTACTCTGGACTTCCGGAGAGCAAACTTAGACCTCTTCAGGTTTCTGCTTGGTGGAGTACCATGGGATAAAGCCCTGGAGGGAAGAGGGGCCCAGGAAAGCTGGTTGATGTTCAAGGGTCACCTCCTCCAAGCTCAGGAGTGATACTTCCCAACAAAGAGGAAGTCAGGCACAAAAGCCAGGAAGTCTGTGTGGATGAATGAGAAGATCCTGAACAAAGTCAAACAGAAAAAGGAAGTCTACAGAGGGCGGCTAAGCCAATATCCGTTATATTTGAGAAGGCATGGCAGTCCAGTGAGGTGCCTGCTTCCTGGAAAAGGGGAATCATAACCCCCGTTTTTGAAAAGTTTAAAAAGGAAGACACAGGAAACTACAAGCCAGTCAGTCCCATCTCTGTGCCCAGCAAGATTGTGGAACAGATACTCCTGGAAACTATGCTAGGTCACATGGAAAATAAGGAAGTCATTGGTGACAGTTGACATGGGTTCACTAAGAGCAAATTGTGCCTGACAAATTTGGTAGCCTTCTATGACAAGGTTACAGCATTGATAGACAAGGGAAGAGCAACTTACATAATTTACCTGGACTTGTGCAAAGAATTTGTCCCATACAACATCTTTGTCTCTAAATTGGAGAAACGTGGATTTGACATATGGAGCACTCAGTGGATAAGGAGTTGGCTGGATGGTTGCATGCAAATCGTTGCAGTCAACAGCTTGATGCTTGAGTGGAGAGCAGTAACAAGCAGCATTCCTTAGGGGTCAGTATTGGGACTGGCACTGTTTAACATCTTTCTTGGTAACATGGACAGTAAGCGCATCCTTAGGAAGTTTGCTGATGACACCAAGCTGAGTGGTGCAGTTGACATGCTGGAGGGAAGGGATGCCATCCAGAGGGACCTTGATAGGCTTGAGAGCTGGGCCTATATACAAGCATCATGAAGTTCAACAAGGCCAAGTGCAATGTCCTGCATATGAGTCTGGGCAATCCCAAGCACAAACACAGGCTGGGCAATAAGTGGATTGAGAGCAGCCCTGCGGAGAAGACTTGGAGATGTTGGCAGATGAAAAACTGAATGTGAGCCAGAAATGTGTGCTTGCATCCCAGAAAGCCAATCATATCCTGGGCTGCATCAAAAGAAGTGTGACCAATAGATCAAGGGATGTGATTCTTCCCCTCTGCTCCACTCTGGTGAGACCCTAACTGGACTACTCTATTCAGCTGTGAAGTCCTCAGCACAAGAAAAACATGAGCCTATTAGAGTGAGTCCAGAGGTGGGCCACGGAGATGATCAGAGTGATGGAACACCTCTCCTATGAGGACAGGCTGAGAGAGGTGGGGTTGTTTAGCATAGAGAAGCAAAGGCTCCAAGGAGACCTTATTGCAACCTTCCAGTACTTAAAGGGAGGCCTATTGGAAAGATGGGGAAGGACTCTATCAGGGAATGTAGTGACAGGACAGGGGATAGAAGTTTTAAATGGTAAAAGGGTAGATTTAGATTAGATATTAGGAAGAAATTCTTTATTCCAAGGTTGGTAAGACACTGGAACAGGCTGCCCAGAGAAACTGTGGATGTCCCCTTCCCTGGAAGCGTTCAAGGTCAGCTTGGATGAGGCTTTGAGCAACCTGATCTAGTGGGAGATGTCCCTGCCCATGGCAGGGGGGATGGAACTAAATAAGCTTTAAAGTCCCATCCAACCCAAATCACTACACGATTCTATGGTTCTATGATTTTTTATCCCCAGACCTCAACTTTTTAGAAGCCAGAAAATAGAGACAATAGAGAGGGAATTCCCCTCTGAGTACATATGAATTTCCAGACAATAGCAGAGACTTGGCATTGTTCATACTCCACTGTACTTTTCACAGACCTGAAACTTTGAATGGCTCCATGCAGTGCAAAAATTGCACCCCAGGCTTGTTCCTATGTTCCAAATTTCAATTAAAACCATTTATATGGAGCTCACACAACCGTACCATCAAAGCTGAAAAGGCAAGCTCTTCATCATACATGATTTAAAATAATACTAGATTTTAATTTTGATTGATTCAGAACTCCTCTGTAAATTAATGGTTTAGGTTAAAGAATAGGATTTGTACAAAATCAAGATCAAAAAGGATGTGGTAAAATGCTTTAGAATCTCACATAATTTAGGAATATTTTAGTGGGATTTCTATACAGTAACTATCTATTATTCTGTATTTTAGACTCAGCCCTTATATTCATTTACTCACTATTAGAAAAAAATATTTATTGTGAATTGTTCATGTTCTAAATATTATATATTTGGCTACATTCTTACTATTTACTGCAGATTCTTGTTTTCTTTTGGAAGGGATTTAGGTTTATGTTGTGTTTTATTTTTGTGCATTTCTTCTTCAAGGAGAGCTACTAAAATAAGCAATAATTAGGCAAAAACACAGTCAACACTTGATGGAGAAATTAATAACTGTTGTCACCTTAAACAATTGAAAATGTTAGTTGATCTTGAACATTTTAAGGAATGAAGGCAGCCTGCTAAGAGGTTTACTTTCAGTAAACAAGAGTTTCAGGTAAGTATATTGTTTTTCATTTTTTAGTGGGCATCATTCTTCTCATCATTGTCACATTAAAGGCAACATGAAGTCAGTAAAAAGAGAGCTGAGAATTGATAAAGCCCAGAAAATGTTTTTTAGGGATTTTTAAGTCAGAGGCTTGAGGATAACCAAAAGCTGATGCAGAGTTTATTAGACAGATTATAATTAGGCTTGCATGAGTGCACTAAGAAACATGCCTGTTTGATTCCATGCCTTCTCTATGTGTCTGTATGAAAGATGGTCTCTGTCCCAGCACCCCTAGAGCAACAGTGGGAAAGAGGTCATGGCCAGCAATGATGAGTGCTGTAATAGATGAAGGGTGGGCTACAACTCTGTATTAGGACTAGCTGTATGATTCAAGCTGTTATACACTCTTATCATACAAAGTGTGTGGAAGTTGCCATTTTCAGTTCAACTCTCCCAGTGAGTCAGAGCATATCTGACATGCCCCATTGATGGCCAGAGCCTAACTTATAGCAGACCGTGTGTTAAAGTCCTAATAAAATCCCATGTAAGTCTTTCACCAGCCATAGTGCCATAACTTGCAAAACACAATTTTAATACAGATTTTTATTTTCAGACATTTATTAATGTCCACTGAATAAAGTCAACAGAAATGATTGCACTTCTAGAAAGATCACTAATCATTACCATGTAGCTTAAAAATGAATCATCTGCAAGCTGCCTGCACTTATAGCTGTCTTGCTTAACTTACTGGATGGAGCATTGCCTACTCGTGTGTTGTTTATACGTAGAATAGGGAATAGGTGTCAGAAAAGATTATTTTACCAGGATAATTTAAATAGAACAACAACTGTTAGCTTGTTAGCAATAATTTCCCTTTTGGTGACTGAACAAGAAAGCATTACTCCCCAATGAAGCTTTCCAACCTGCTGGCACCTGCTCCTTGCTTCAGCAGTGTGAAGTTTAGTCAGTTGGTCTCCTGGACTACTGTCTCTAAGCTGGGGCCCATTCTTGCCAGGAATACTAGAACATCAAGAACATATTTTCATCTTACTCAAAGTGTAATTCGTGCTTTGATAACAAAGACTGGGAAAGTACAGAAGAGGAAATATTTCCTAGTCAGCATTTTTTTTTCCTCCTATGTCTCTTGCTGGACCTAATTCTTCCCAGAGAACCTCATTTTTCAGCTGGACAAACTGTTCTGAACTTTTCTTACTAAATCTCTTGGATCTTCTGCAAGAGCCTCCTGGAACAGGATTTCTGAAAAAAGGCTAAGCATACCCATTGCCTCTCTTTTGAAGTACTCTGAACTGTTATGAGGGATACACTGACTGCCTACTCCCAGAGGGGTCAGATAATTGCAGGATTTTGAGTTTAATGAGCCCTTCCTACCTATTTCACTTTTTCTTTTTTTTTTTTTTTTCCTTTTCAACTATGTCAGAACTGTAAACATGAAAATAAACAATTCTTGCTCAGTTTCTCATCATAGTGTAACACAGTCCAAATCACTTCTCAACTCCCACTCAACAATCAGAAAACGGAGCATCTCACACAAAGCACCTGCCATCTTGCAGGATAGAGCCATATGTGATTATCTAGAAGATTTATGTAGAGATATAACAGCAATCTTAAGACAGAGAAGAATGTTTCCTCTTACTGGGGTCTCTGGTTAGCCACTGAATAAAAATTGTGCAGGTTCTACATGTTCCCTTTCCTGCCTAGCCTTTTTTTTTAATAATTGAAAAATCATAAGAAAGATCTGTCAGAAAAAATAAGACTGAAATAGGGATAAAGATACTTGAGCAGGGATATGGAATATTTCAGTGTGCTACTGATGCTGGGGTTTTTTTGCCTCCAATCGTATGTCTTGAAAGTGTTATTTATTTAGGCATTTTAGGCATGTTCTGGTTTCAAAATCAAAATATGGATTTTTATTTTCTTTATGCCAGAAAATATGTTACAAATATTTTGGAAAATTAGTTTCCGTTTTAATTTGTGCATAAAGTACTCAGACATCCAAGTTTATGATCAAACCTTACCTAATGCAATTATGCAAACTTTTAAAGAAGATTCAGAAAGGACAGTGTATATTTGTTTCATAAACTGCAGGAGTAAATATTCTAAACTATGTGTATTTCAAGAGCTCACTGTGCTCTGTGACAGCTGTAGAATCAGTAGAGAATGCCTATATGAAATACAGGAAAATTCATGACTTCTTCCTATCAATCATTCTATTCCTTGTCATTATGTTGGAGAAAAAAAAAACCTACTACATTTTTTGAACAGTAGCTGCCACCAAAACTGACTTCAAAGGAGAATTCATTAAAGTTTTTCCTCACATTTATTCTAAGGAAAGTTCAGGAAATAATGATGCTATACTTAGCTGGGATAATAAGAATGAATAGGACTATTCTTAATAATCTTCATATCTATCGTGCATTAGCATATGAACAATAGACATCTAATATTTTCAGCTGCTTTCTTTATTCTCTCTCCTCCTTGTGTGTGTGACATGTCAGTATTTTGAGTTTTTACATCTCAGCTGACTATGATGACTAGTTAAATACCAGTGTAACTAATTTGAATTATTTTAGTGGCTCTGGAATTCAGTTGGGATAATTCCTTGGAGTGTGGTTGTACAGCCTATAGAAAACTAATTAATTCAAATAATTTAAAAATAAAAGACAGGTACAGCCTCTGCTGTAGTCCCAAAGCTGCAGTAATTTACCGTCTGGAACTGGTGTTAAGAGGGACCTGAGTTAATTGATTGAAATGAGTAAGACTCGATGCACATCTTGAAATTTTAGAATAATTCTGTAGTGTTATACATCTTGGTGACAGAGAACTTCCGTAATGAGTCTGTGGCTGTTAATAACTACCATTTAATTCAACTAAAGTTATTATTGGTAAAATGTTCTGTTTCTAAATTTAAACAGCTTAAGTGGATGTCCCAATCATGAAGAAAGGCTTGCCCAAATAGCTTGTGAGAAGTCACAGTTGTGTCACTGTGTATATTCCATAGCTCAGGAAGAAGAAAATAGCACAAAAGGGTCTTTGAGCAAATGAAAAAGTAATGTGGCTCCTGACCTGCAAACAGAACAATGCTTTTGATTTTGATTACAATTTTAATGATATTTGGGTTAACACTGCTTTCGCTATTCTTGACACTTGTCCAGACTCACCTCCCATAAGCAGACAAGACCACAGGGCTTGTAATAGAATTAATAAAACAGAAATCTGTAAACTACATCAGCACTATATTGTGCTGGTAGGTGGCAACATGCATCCAGTCTTGTGTAGTACAGAGGAGGTGAGAAAGGCAGCACACTTTCTTCAATCTCACGCTTTCTCTTCTTGTTAGCAGGAAGCTCCTAAGTGGTTTTCTCACATAAAGACATCCAACTCTTTCCAACTGGTTTTTATATTTCCTAATGAATGAGGCAAGTAGGAGGAAGGAATATAGCATTATCCTGTGCTTATTGTAATTTTTTCAGCAAAACTCTTTTACCTTATTAAATGTAGTTTCTTTGAGTCTAAAACCTTATCTGGAAATACACCAGTTTAGAGCAAAATGTCCATTAGAATACTCAAGAAAAAAATAATTTTCAGAGGAAGTTAACTTCAGAGGATGTGAATTATCATCCCAAGACACCAGGGGCAAGCTCCAAAGGGAAATTTATATGTTGCAATGCTCACTGCTACAGCTGTTGGTGGCCTGGTGCCATCCTCAAATGTAGAGCAGCTTTGTGAGTGTCATTTGCACCACTAGCTCAGGCATCTACACTTTCCTTTTACTGAACACAGGGAGCTGGGGATGCTGAAGGAGTGGGAGAGTGCAGAGCTTAAGCCACTAAAAGTGCTAGGGGAAGCAAGTTTCTGAAGGCAAGCAATTCTTCAGGAGATAGGTATCAAGCTGAAGTGACTCATCTTTTTTTCCCTAATGTTAAAATGTTCAAAATTATATTTCTTTTTAACAAATGTTTAACTCCATGAGGATTCAGAAGAATGGAAGTACCCACCTTGTTTGTGTCAGACTTTACGTAACACAAACCAATTCTAAACAGATGATCTGCAGCAATATAAAACTACATCTATGTGTTAGTTTGACCTTGGCTGGCCACCAGTTACCCACAAAGAAACTCCATCACTCCCCCTCCTCAGCAGGGTGAGGGGATAAAATATGACAAAAGACTCATGAGTCAAGCTACATGAGCCATTGTCCTGGTTTGAGTTAGAAGAAAATGAATTCTGTTCAGTGATTTTACTTTTCAGCTCAGTCTCTTCTAACTGACAGCACTTTCTGAAGTTAGCAGCGTGTTTTCACAGTGTCTGCTTCTAGCAGTGATAACACACAGTGTTTAGAGTTAGTATTAAGGATTGGTATGCAGAAAGGCCTTGCTTATACTTGCTTCTATGGAGACCAAGGTCACTGCTAAATCTTGCGTGCCTCATTGTGGTTGCAGCAAGTAAAAGGCCATACCTGCAGGGAGAAGTGAACAGGACAGGTGACCCTAAACTGACCAACAAGGGATTCCAGCCCATATACCTCATATTCGGTATAAAGATGAGGGATCACGAGACTCAAGCTCTCTTCTTCAGCGGCCAGTGTCTAAGGAGGACTCTGGCTATTCTGCCCTTGATCCCAATCCCAATCCTTAAATCGAGTTCCAGAATCCAGCTCCTGAATTCGGTTCCTCTCTTTTGCTGAGTCCAGCCTGGAAATTCCCCAGTGCCTGTTGATAGCATCAGTGGTCATGGTGATGTAATTGTCCTCATGAGGCTTTAGTTTGATACTAGTTTTGGGAAAAGAAAGGAAAAAGAAAGGAAAAAGAAAAGAAAAAGAAGGAAAGGGAAAGGGAAAGGGAAAGGGAAAGGGAAAGGGAAAGGGAAAG
>WUAM01000258.1:415490-445408 GCA_024336885.1 Actenoides hombroni | reverse complement strand
AAGGAAAGGAAAGGAAAGGAAAGGAAAGGAAAGGAAAGGAAAGGAAAGGAAAGGAAAGGAAAGGAAAGGAAAGGACACAAAAACACAAGAGATGCTTCAGATCTGGGGAGGGAAAAGACCATGCATTTGACCATCTGCTCTGGCTGGTGGAAGGCTGGGGAGGTTCTTGTATTCTTGAAAAAATTGTGATCCTTTTCATGCATCTTTTAGCCCATCTCTCTCTTCTTAATTGACTGTAAGAAGTGGGACGATGTGCAGCAGAAGCTCCTGTATGCTGACATAAGTTCTCTTGTATTCTTTCAATCCACTCCACCAGGCTGCTGTATTCCCTTCTGCCAGTATGGCTGAGGTGTGAAAAGGAGGTGACTCACTGGTGACATGCATAGAAAAGGTGAAGAGTGGCTATGCCGCAGAGTAATTACACTATCCAGTGCTCCCCACAGACCTGTGCCCCATCTGCCAGTGACACTGCAGCTCACCTCTCCGTCTCTGCACTCGCCTCGACTTACGGAAACAAACTTTACAACCTGATAACGGTTATAAAGCAGGTATGTTTATTCAGTGCTGCACACACACACCGGGTGCAAGGGGGATAGCTCCACCTAGATTGCACACCGAAAAGTGAAATAGGTTCCATTTTATAAAGCAAATACATACATATACATAGCAATTCCAGGAAACCATTATAATATTCATAACTTCATTATAATATTACATGCGCCTAATCCCATGCCCTTGTGCATGCGTATTGCCATCTGGTGGTCGTCCTCGGGGGTCGTGAGGATGAAGGCTGCAGGTCCTCCTCACAGTGTACTTTTGACCTTTCTCTTTGGAGATGTGCCATCCTGGTCTTAACCGGTTTCTCCTTGCCTTTGGCTTTCGGTTCCTCTTCACTTTCTTGGTTAACCAGTTAAAAGCAATTGACCTATCTGACCATTTCATCCCTAGTTGTTGCCTAGGTTACCTTACAGAACAGGCCATAGCTGTGGAGGATCAAAAGACTATACAAATGAGTTAAAAAAAAATAATTAAATGACTATAAAACTCAAAGAAAACTTAAAGAATTAGTTAAGAAAACTTAAAGAACTATGAAGCTCGACTCAGCCTGTGTTTCCTTCCTTAGACAACTCAGGGAATGATGTTGATTTGGAGTTATGTGATGGCTGAGGGCACATTCCTGCGACCCAGCATGGTAGGACACAGAGCACTACCTGGCCAAGCTGACACAGCCACTGATGACATCTGTCCAAATGTGAACAAGAACTGCTTGCTCTGAAGGTGGCTGTACCAAGCAGCCCGCTGTGCTCGGAGGTGAGGTGGGAAGTCAATGTGTTAGGAATCTATGGTCACCTCTTTCTGCATCTTCTGCATCAGCAACTTAGAATTAAAAATCCAGTGGTTTAATTGGTGAATAGTCTGCCAGTCACATTTACAAAACTAACAGGAGGCACTTTTAAATTCTTGCATTTTTTAAAAACTGTTATCCTTTTCATGTATCTTTTAGCCCATCTCTATCTTCTTACTTGAATAAAAGAAGTGGGAGGATGAAAAAGAGAACAGCAAGGGCTGGAGAATCTTATTATAAATATACACAGCATCATCTGTAGGTGGTGATATAAAAATTACAATAAATGTTCCTCTGTGTTACTGTATATAGATACGCCTGATTGGTCAAAGTCTGCCACTAGAAACACCAGGAACATAACCACATTGCTGAGAGTCATTACCCTACTTGCTCCAATAGTCTCATTAGTAAGTCTGCCTTTGAATTCCTTAAGTCTTTCTGAGTGTTTTTGGATGTCTCAAGAATTAATTTACCAATCACTGGCTTTTGCAATCACTTGCTCATTCCAGCTAAAATTGCATTGGAAAGTTGTTGTCTGAGTTACTTTATCTGTACTTTACCTCTTCTCTCTGTGTGTCAGTCATATGTCAGTCTGAATTGTGATCTGTTGTTTGTTTTAAATGCAACCACCTTGATGGTTTTGGTCTCACTCTTCTCCCCGGTTTTTCAAACCTCTGTGAAATTTCCACATCCTGTTTCTCATTTTTGGGAATTAATTGTCCTATTTCTTTCTCCTTTGTCTCACCAGTTTGTAGAACCTTTGGTGGCATCTCATTTTCAGGCATAAGTTAGTCAGAAGTACAAACTCAACCCTCCAAACAGTGTGTCATTAGTAGCTCAGATAAGTATCAAAACAACCCTCTTGAAGCATGCTACCAGTGCTGAAATATTCATGTATCAGTTCAAATAAAAGAAACTCTTAACCTTTTTCTATTACTTTAAGAATATCCAGGAGAATATAGGTCTGTCTGGAAAGACGTATTTGCAATGAGGTATTGACTTTGAGGAAGTATTTGCAATAGAAGGGTTTGTGAGATCCAGGGCATTCCAGTCACTTCTGATAGTAGTAGGAATAGAGATATGAAATGAAAACCTGGTACTATTGATCTAAAAAAGACAATTTTAATAGTGTGCCATTTTTGAAATGGGTGTTGTTTCAAAAGATATGTGTTGTTCCAATGTGAAATATAAAACTATTTCAAAACCTTAAGAGCTCATAAAATTGTCATATTGTTTGTTGCTAATGAGTTACATGTCAGGGATTTACGTGGTTACAAAGATTAGACTGTTTTTTACTCACTTTTTGTAACAAAATATAATGAGGGGAACCCCTGAATGGATAGAAGCAGTGGTGTCATCTCTGTTAAAGCATTTACAGAAAGGGGCTATTGATGCATTACCCGTGTTCTCAGGGCAATGGCACCTTGAAGGCAATGGAAGATTGCTCCGTTTACTAAAAGCACTCTGAAGTTCAAGTCTGGCTGTGATCCTGGGCAAAACACGCTGCTGACCAAGAGAACAGTCTTTTGGGGTTGCAGCATAGCAGAGGCACTGCTGCCTACTCCCATTTATGAACCCTGGAAAACCAGGCTGGCTGCTGTTGCCCCTGCAAATGCATGGGTGATGGTGTGTGCAGAATAAGTTATACTTTGAGGAGGATGGGGATGCAGGATGAGAGCACACTCTTCCAACAGCAGCAGCTATTGCTGTGCTTACCTCTCTGTACGTGTCTGGAATGAACAAGAGCAGCAAGCTGGATTTCTTAGGGCTCTCCTCTTCCCCCTGACTCCTTCATCTTTTCCTGTGCCAGGAACAGGAGCATCACAGGTCTTTATTTTAGGGCAACAAAATTCAACCTTCTGTGCTCTCCTGAAAAGCCATAGGCAGCTCTGATGAAGACCTAGCTTAGAGACAAAAATAGGACAGCGGGTTGACCCCAGCTGGCAGCTAAGCCTCCACCCAGTTGCTCACTCCCCCACAGAGGGATAGGGGAGAGAATCACAGGGCCAAAGTGAGGAAAACCTCATGGGTTGAGAAAAAAAAAAATGTTTGATAAGTGAAGAAAAAAAGAGAAAACCACAAGTGATGCAAAGGCAATCACTCACCAGCTCCCACCAGTAGACCAATGCTCAGTCAGTCTTGGAGTAATGACTGCTCCCCTGGGCTGTATTACTGAGCAGAATGCTGTGTGGGGTGGAATATCTCTTTGATCAGTTCAGGTCAGCTGCCCTGGCCATATCCCCTCACAAGCACTTGTGCACCCACAGCCTACAACAGCTAAAACTCTGGTGTGTTATCAACACTGCTTTGGTCACAAATCTAAAAGACAGCACCATATGGACTGTCATGAAGAAAATTAACTCCATCCCAGAACACAAAAGAACACCACTGGGAATTTTTAGGGAGATGTTTATCAAGACTAATAAGTAGAAAAAAAGTAGTTTAGGGCAAAAGCTTAAAATGGGGTTAAAGCTGAAACACAATTTCACATAGTGTCTTAGATTCATGTTTCAATGCATTTTTTAATGAATATGGCAATACTGAATGCCTATTATGGTTCAGAATGTCACAAAGAATTTTCTTAAAGCCTTTTTCTTTGTAAAGTTTGAATAAAATACATTTTTGTTGACAGCTGGGATTGGACTAACAAGGACTAAAATGTATGAGCTTAATTTTACATTCAAAATATTTGTGTTCCTGTGTTTAATATTTCTTTTGTTTCCCTTACTGTCATGGCAGATTTTTATAAGCTTTATGTCCTGTTTGTTTTTAAAATGAAAATATTCTTAGTAATGAAGATCCATTTTGCATGTGGTTATTTCCAAATTTTCTTTATAAATATTTGAGATTAATATGATAAAACAATTGGATAAGTTATTTGTGTCACTCCTGGGACTTGTTGATCTTCATATTTCTTGGGGTTTACATCTTTCTCCAAAACACTGTATGATGTAGTCTGGACATACATCGTTTTAAATAAATTCACAAACTCTGTCCATCAGGCATTTAACATCATGACAGACCACTCACTTGTCTCTTGAATTTCACCAATAGCATCACTGATATTGTTATTTAATATTTCCCTTTCCCAGTAAATGTTTAAGAAAGGTGCTGAAAAAATTATTACTTTTCTTACATGAAGAAAAGGTGTTTAAAAAATTCCCAAGCCCCGAAAAGCCCCCTTTATTTCAAGCCTGTGTAGGAGGCACTGCTCTCAAAGTAAGGCTTTTATTCTTCAAAGTGTTTTAACAGGAGCTGTCTTTGGGGACCATTCAAGGCAATGAAACCAAGTTAAGATTTGACAGCATTTTTGCTAAGTATGGATGGGCACATCCCAGGGATGAGGGCAATTCTTTCTGTTCAGCCTATTTTTGAGGCTCTCTCTTCTACTCTTCTGGCAATACTCTAGCTGTGTCCTTTGAGTAAATCTTGCAAAGATTATTTCCCATAACAGAAATATAACCTTGTGTTGCCTAGGAGTGGAGAAATCGTATGCAGGTAGGCAGCTGGAAGAAGCTGCTCTTCTCCCTGACTGTGCTGTACCTCAGCTAAGGAATGCTGCATGATTAGGGGCTATCAGTACAACTTCTCCTTAAATTGTTTAAGATGTCTTTAAATGCAACTGCAGAGGCTATTTGTCTTCTGTTTGAGTGTGCAAGCTGAAACAAAGCACATAGGCACTGCTGAAGACAGATCTAAGCTTGCTCTTGGCTTCAAATCCTAACAATTCCGTGTGGCAAATTTAGTTAAATAGAAATAATTTCTTTTTTTTTTTGTTGACTTCAGCAGACCAGGTGTTTTGCCTCAAATATGCAATAAATATCTATTCTGACGATGACTAATGTACTTTGCAAAAGAAGTTTCAACTGTCTTACTTTGATGAGTATTAATAATGTACACTTGTGTTGTTGAGGTCTAAGAAACATTTTATTATATTCAATAGAATCCACTGAAGTTCTTTTAGTCATCAGAAACAACTAACTTAGCTGTGAAAAGAATGTACACTTCTAAAAAAATACTTTAAAAAAATTACTTTTTAAAAATCTAATGATATGTTAGCATAGAAACAGACTACAGCTTTTGAAAGCACACTTAAGGACATTCTACTGAGAGATAATGTTTACATGCTTCAAAGCAAAGCTAAGATACTATTCATAGCATCTACATTATGGAACAAATTATGTTTATTTATTATGAAAATTCTTCAAATTTAAGGACATGCAGCAATTGCACCTTTGTCCTAATTATGGCCGTGAACCTTGGAATATCTGCCATGCTGGGTTAAACCAATGGTCCATCCATCTCAGAGTCCAGCCACTAAGGGGAGTTTAGGGAAGGGCATTAGAACCAATCTGTGTAAACCATTCCTTTCCTGTTTCTGGCAGTCACTGGTTTAACACACAGTTAGGAGACCTAAAAGGGTGTCTCCTCTTTATAGGTGATGCAAAGTGCTTCAAAATTACTAGTATCTTTATCGATGTTGTTTCTCACAAGAAAGCATACAGTTCATTGAAATCACAAGTCTTCTACTGCTGAATTTATTAAATTAGTTTAAAAAACAAACACACAAAACAAAACAGAACAAAACCCAACTGTTGACTCTATTTTATTTTTTTTCTGGGAATGGGCCATATCAGTAAAGTACTGATCATTGTTGTCATCTTCATCATTACATAATGAATTCTGACCAATTAATGGGTTTCTTCTTTTTAATCCCCCCTCCCCCAGTAAGTACCTTCCAGGACTTCCATAGAATCATAGAATTGTCAGAGTTGGAAGGGACCTTAAAGATCATTTAGTTCCAACCCCCCTGCCTGGTCTTAAAAACTTCCAAGGATGGGGCATCCGCCACCTCTCTGGGCAACCTGTTCCAGTGTCTCACCACCCTCATAGTGAAGAAATTTTTCCTAATTCTACTGAATTGACCTATATCTAGTTTTAATCCATTCCCTCTAGTCCTGTCACTGCCTGACAGCCTAAAAAGTCCCTCCCCAGCTTTCTTTTAGGTCCCCTTAAGATACTGGAAGGCCACAATAAGGTCTCCCTGGAGCCTTCTCTTCTCTTTCCTATCAGGGAAGCTGAGAATTTCAAATGTCTCAGTGAGAACTAATCTTTCTATACACTCCTTAATACAAATTTATTTTCTTTCCATTTTAATTCCACAGGTTGTGTGACCACTCTATTCTTGCACCATATGATGTTACTGAGTTACCAGTGAAACCTGCAACACCAATGAAATGGGGTATAAAAAAATGTTATGTTCCTATTGAGAAAATCTTTCACATCTGCAAAACATCAGAACCCTGAAGAATGTACGAATATATGCAAGCTAGTCTGGAATGGCCATTCTGCTTATACAGTACAATTACAACACCAGCTTGTCACAATTCACTAGGATTCGCTATTTACATTGTGGCCGTGCTTTGTCTGCAAACACAGAATAAAACTATAAAAAGCATTTTTAAAATTGAGGGAAAAATAAGGATTTTTCTTACAAATGTAGATGACATAACAAATTAATATCTGGAACAATATATATTTAGCTAGGAAATAAAGCAAAACTCCGTGTCTGAAACATGAATTTCACCCCATCTATTCCAGTTTCCAGGATCACTTGATATTATTTGAGAGCAACTTGCTGTCCAAAGGAATGCTTTATCATGTTCTTTTCCATATACCTGTAGGACTTATTTAGCATATCTCTTTTAAAATGTCACTTGCAGTGTCTTCTTGGATAGGTGTCTGGTCAGATTTGCCATCCTATTTGGCTGCCAGTGTTCGTGGTGCTGTAAGAATAGCTGTGGCTTCTGCAAAGTGGACTTGCAGTTTGTGATGAACACAGGCTTTTAGGCATACCTAGCTATCAGCCTTATCAGCTTCCAGTATTCAGAAGCATGGGTGCTGCTGCTGCTACTGCTGCTTTTTAAAGTCAAAATCTTTAACTTATTCAAGGTAGCATCCTGAACTGCACAGTGATTTTAATTTTATAATTTATATACAGACAAGCACTTAAATATTTCAAGCAGCAGTGTACTATCCCCTTAGGCTGAATTTTTTTCCATAACAACTAGATTTTATTTCCCTAAATATTCTTCTCCAAATGTTGGTATTATAATCATGAATATTACAGCATCACCACCAAACATTCTGCATTAGATATTGACTTGCTGAAGGATCGCAAATTGACTTTCCTGAAGCTTTTACAACACATCAAAGCTTCAGTGGTTTGTAAAGAATTATCAGATCTGGAACTTTATTTATTTTTATTTCAAATGTGAAAGACTTGGAGAAAAAAGGAAAGTGTCTCTTTCATGGGTAGGAAATTCAATGTTGTGGGGGGTTTTTTAATTATTTTGGTTATGGAATGAACAATAATTTTCAAGATCTCCACATTTACCTGGAGAATTATGTAAGTGTAAAATAGAAAAGAAATGGAAAAAAAAAGTTATTTCTCTTAAGATACACCAAGATCTTTTCTATCTGACTTATAGGTTTCTATCTATTATCATTAATATTATTCATGGAATAAGAATATAATTGGTGGAGTAATATTATTGGAAATGTTATTCATAGAATAGAAACAACTGGTGTGCAATTGTTTTTGTTCATTCAAGGAAAAATACCTTTTGGATTAGATCTCAGACTACATCATGTCTTTGCATAATAGTGCATTACATGGCCATACTAGAGACATGCTGAAAGGAGCCAGAAGGCAGTGTCTAACATTTGTTTCTGTGTCAGGTTTATCATTTTAAGGCTAATTCAGAGAGAATCATGTAAATACTCTATGATTCTTAATTCATTTCCCAAACTATTCTTTTCCCATCTTGCTCTAAGTCTAGTAAAGTTGTGCAGAAAACAACTAGGGGTCCTTCTTGGTAACAAGCTGACCATGAGCCAGTAATGTGCTTTTGCAGCAAAGAGGGCCAATGGTATGCAGGGGTGTTTTAGGAGGGAAGCATTGCCAGCAGGTGGAGGTGGGTGATCCTTCCCCTCAGCTCAGCACTAGTGAAACATATATGTCATACTGGGTCCACTTCTGGGCCATCCGGTAAAATAGAGACATGGAGCAAGTCCAGTGAAGGGCTGCTAAAAAGATAAAGGGTTGGAACAGGAGGAGGCTGAGATACTGTGACTTTCAGTTAACAGAGAATGGATCCCTTTGTGCACAATAGAGGAATGTGCCCTTACACCGATGTTTCTTCCTACACCTCTCCCCTCCTTGCTTTTCACCCTTCCAGTTTCTCCACAAGTAGGATCATATTCACCAAAGCAACAAGACTAATAAGTGTGGAGGAATATTTTAACAGGGTTGCTCTATGTCCTTTCTTAGCTACTGCCTCTAAAGAACAGATGATATCTGATTCACTTCTCTGGGACTAAAAGCTGCTTCTTCCAGCTTGAAAATGCTTTTTTACATAGAATATCCTCTTCATTGTGTCCCTACTCTCATAAATTCCCTGATATTCTTTCCAGATTTCAGAGATTTATTTATATACTTTATCACATGGAACTCCTTTTGACTTCTGCTTAATGAATCAATGTTCTCTTATCCTGATGTCAAATTATATAGACTAGATGTGTCACATATATCTTTAGGCCTCTTCTTGAACCCTTCCAGACCTAAGATATAAGATCTGACTTTCTCAGATAGGAAGGGAGCTATTTTGTCTTACTTGGTTTTAATCTCAGAGTCACTGAAATGATATTAGGATTTTGTTGCAGCCTTTTATAGTAAAGTTTGATATTGTATTCCCCCAGGCCATGACTGAAGTGCATGTGGGTATTCAGTGGTGCTAAACCTTCTGGAGTAGTGCTGGAGGACTGTGTAGGGTTGAGGAATTCAAGCCCAGTAGAGCCTCTAGTGTCAACTAGAAATAGTTCCTGATCCTTTGTGTCCCTCAAATTATACCTAGTACTGCCTGGAGATTGCTAGTTGGCCTGGATCAAAACCGCTATGATGCAGGAGAACAAGCCTTCTGGACAACCAGTAATCTGGTGTCTAAACTCATTCCCTGGTCTTGTTTTTATTGTCAACATAGAAGTGATCTCAAGAAATAGAGCTTGTGTTAGAGTATCAGGAAAGGGTTTTTTGGGTTGTTTTTTTTAAGTAGTTCTTTCAATGGTCTCCTGTATTAAAAGGGACCTCAGACTTTTCCCACTGCTTCTTAAAGACCTTGCAGATTTGGGAATGACATGTAACTCTTATGAACTACAGATTAATTTCTTATTCAAGACGGAAACTGAAATAGTCTCAAGCTGGTTTTTAGCTGCATTTCAGTGATCCAGGTAGTGCCTGGATGTTGACTGCTTTGCAATTAATTCTTTCTTTTTTTCATTTATCAACAAGGGTTTTAAAATGGAGATTACATAAGAATGCAGAAAAATGCTAAATGGAAAAGTAGTTTTGTCCGAATATCACAAACAAAAAAGTAAAACATAGAGCTGAACCCAAAATTAGTGACTCAAGATATTTCTAATTTAAATGGTACTGACAGTAGTGAGTATTTATTTCAGCTGAATTTGATTTTCCTCTTTAGATTGCTCCACTGAATTTGTAGATTTACTTTTGGCCAAAATCTGAAACCATGGCCACACATCTTATTTTATAGATTTTCCTTTCAAATTGTTGTCTTTGGGCAGATTTAGTTGTTGATTGCTTGATGGAAAAGCTTTGCTTCTGTCATTTTCTTTAGTCATTTTCATTTCCTTTATAACATTTTGAAATGTCATCTGATGTATTTGATGAAAAAGAAGGAATTAGTTGTCAACTAAGACTGATCGAAATAAAATACAAAAGCTACCTAAAATATATTACTTTATCATGTTGATTAGCTTCTTTGGAATTCACAGAGGAAATTAATTCAGAAATTTCATTGTTTATATTTGCAATGAGAGCTTTGTTTTGAAACATAAAGTTCCAATTTTTCAGTTATCTTAGTCATGCCTTTTTTAGCAAAAAATATTACAACTATATTCTGATACTTCTGGGCACAAAGCTCTGCTCTTGGAATGCTACATAAAACTGTACCTTCCTATCAATAAATCAATTCTTGTACTGGAAATTGGGTAGTTATAACAGTGATCACCTTAATGATGTATGTAAACGTTAGCTTCTTATCTTGAAAAGAGATGCATCTGCTCACTCTTTAGTTTCAGTAAGACTGGAGTGGAAAGCTCGGACTGCTGAGTCTCAGCAAGGCTGTCCAAGTACCTAACTCAAAAGATGTTCCTCCTCTGCTTAGAGTTCTGGAAAGCAGTCAATGCACCTACAGCAAAATCACATCCCAGACTTCTGTTGTTGCATAAAGAGGGTGAGTTCAGATAAGAGTAAGAGAATAACAGATAAGAATAAAGGATAAGAATTATACAGGTTTTAATTTCCTTTCAACTTTTTTTTCTTTTTTCTTGTCCCAACTGTTGCTAAATTTAATATTCATTAAAACCCAACCTGGAGCAAGAGACTGGTAGATTTTCCTACATTGTATTGCTTGAGTCTTCAAAAACTGATCTAGACCAAGCACTCTAGTAAAGAAGTATAATTCATATTAGGGGAAGAATCAGGAATACTTCTACTGAAAAAAGTTCAAATTCTTATAAACTCTTGGGGGGGGGGGGAAATGGTATTAGAGTTCTGGGATACTTTCAAAAGTTTCAGAGCGTTGATATTTACTTTAGAAGCAGGCGGAGGGGAGTAGGGGAGAAATTTCAGGCTCTGTTAGTTACTGCTCTCCCACAGAGAATCTTTGTGACTGTGTTTAGGTTGCTAGGTTATAGCCAGACTGGTTGATAATACCTAACTCATCCAAACCTAACTCTGTCTGCCTCTTCAAGATCTGTATACCTCTAGCTGGCAGTGTTCGGGAAAGGTGAATTCAGACCAAGGCAGGTACAGAGATGGGTTGTTATGACCTTGGGTAAATGAGGAGACTAGGTTAGAAGAATAGAAAAGTTTAGAGTATTCAACCAAGGAAGACTGGAACGATATGCTTTCTGTCCATAAACAGACTGAGGAGGACAGATACTCACCAGGGAAGGAAAAGAGCTACTTGAGGATAGTTCTGGCAAAAGTACATATATATATACATAGGTGGGAAGTTCGATTTGCATTCCTAATTATCCTAAAGGACCAACCTTTCCCTTGGAGAAGATGAGCAAAACACCTAAACAGTTTTAGAGTGGAGTTTGATCAGTTTATGAAAGTTATTATGCGATGTGGCTGCATTCAGAGCTGGCTTTAGGCCCTGGCAACAGTAGACACGTTACTTGGCTTATCAGTATTATTGACATGGAATAATGAGAAGAAAATTTGACTCCAGACCTTGAGGGGTACCAAACCCCAAACACAACCCATCTTTTCTTTTGTCTTTTCATGGCCTTAAATTGCAAAAGCTTCCTGACAAGCAGAAATGACAAACTAGTGTCTTAAATACCTATCACCAGTTTTGCTCTCAGAGGGGCCTGATAAGGCCTCCAGGGTGAAGTGTCATATCATAGCACCTGCAACATACACCCCAGCCACGTCTTCCCTTATTGCCATGATTTGGGCACACAATTCAAAAGTGTATACACAGTCTTGCTTCTGCAGACCTTAAAGGGGACCATTGAAATCAATGACTATTTGAGTTGGCCTAAAATATGCCCTATGCATATGTGCATGCATCTTCCCTTGTGTCCCTCTCTGTGTCATCTCAAATTTAAGGGCTTCCTATTTGAGGAGTGACAACTCTTCACTTCCGCAGCAAAATACAGCTGTCAGCCTGAGCGCCACAGTCGTGGGATCCAATGAGACCCAACGTGAACTAGAGCTGCCAGAGTGAATGCCCACACAGAGGTAGTCTCACTGTGAAACAGGATCAGATTAATTTGGCAAATTAGGAGACTGTTGACACAGACTGAATATATTCCTGTCCTCATGCTAGACCATATGTATTTTGTATGACTCCAACCCAGTGTAATGTTGGGTAACAGCTCAGACATCACCAAAAGGAGTTTGCCACCATCATCACTTGATAACAGAAGATGTCTTTCTAGTTCTTGATTTCTAAATACTTAGGAAAAAAACTTTATTCCCTATTTCACTTCTCTTGTATAATGAATCAGGGACTTATTTTGCATTATTTTTATTGAAGAAATGCCCTAATAAAGCTAAAATATTCCAGTAGGGTAGTATTTGAAATGTGAGTAAAGTATGAATAGTGAAGGGTGCACTTTGATGGGCATTTCTTTTGGCAGGAGGGGCAGCTTTTACAAAACCTCGGTCCCTGGTCACTAGCTCTTGTTCACGTGCTACTTCAGTTTATGCTGGCCTGGTTGTTGGGAGGCTCCCCAGTGAGCTGGGGGCTGAGCAGGGTTAGAATGAACATGGGAAAATGTGAATGCATTTGTTGAACTATTTCACTGTGTGGAGTAGGAATAAGTGAAGGAAAGGGATGGAACAATAGCTGCTTAAATAAGACTGCTGCTTGTTAAACTTCTTTAGCTACAGCTTGAGGTATAATTGAACTGTTTGGAAGGAAAATTATCTGGAGGCTGGAGGAGCAGCAGAGCAGGACAATCAGCAGAAAAATCCTTATTTATGGGAATAGAGGTTAGTTAAGCACTACTTTGGCAGCAAATGAAACAAAATGGTGCTCTAAAGAGTGAGTAAAGGAGATGCTAATGAAATATTAAATCATTGCCAGAAAATAAGATACTTCAGTGTACACAGTATTTATGGAACACATAAATTGTATATCCTTCCAGAAAATAGAATTAAAAAATAACAATTGAAATAGATGCCTTGAGGATTCCAGATACAGATGGTGTCAGTAGAAATTGGATAGTACCTTGTGTGTGGATAATTAGCATCAGTGCATTCCACACAGAAGTACCTTTACTGTTATCATATGTCTCTGGCATTAAATTTTAGGTATTTTTTCATCTGCTTGGGAATTATTTACAAAGTACAGGCTGATATACCATGCAGAGGCTGAAGATGACAGGAATTTCGGTACTGAGCTTGTTAGGAGCAACACGCAAGGTCTCACTTATTCAAGAAGTCAGGGAACAGTTACTAGATTCACTGTCCCTTAAAAAGAACAATTCTTTGAATAATACTTTACATCATCTTTTATAAAACAGTCACTTCTTTTGGGTAAACAGTTCTGTGGGTCTAACTGCATGTAATTCACCAGTAGATACATAATTATAACTATACATCCCACGATGACTTTGTGTGTGGTAAATGTCACGCAGGAAATGAACAAAGAAATAGAATTATATTAGAAATGAAGTGTAACTACAGCATCTTAAAATCCCTTTCTGAAATTGCGACTCCTGAGTCTGTACATTTCAGGAGTTTGACAGTCCAGGTTATAGCTTTCTAAAAAATTATTTCTAAGTCTCTGTTTTATGTAAATTACAACCTTCTCTGGGCTCAGTACCTGCTGCACATTATATCACCCTGAGTAGTTTGGAGTTTGTTAGTTTTCTTTGCTAAACTAGAGGCTGGAGGTTTTGATAAGTACTGCAGTAGTACCTTAGGCATTTTTTTTCCACTCATTTTAAAATGACTTATAACAAACACAGATGTGAGGTAGGTCTCTTATAACTGTGCAAGGACTCCGCAGGACTAGTAAATCTTGTTAAATAACCTCTGACAATCTGGTACACTCTCAATTATAAAGAAGCATCGGGAACTAGCACCCTACACATAGGCCTAACTGTTTTGAGCATTTGGAGGCATTATCTACCTTGCTGCGCCGAGGTTCAATTCATACCACCAGTTCTGACTATGATCCATGGAGAATACTTTAAATGTATGCATCTTAAGGCAGTCAGCATTTCAGACAGTGAAAACCTTAAGCTAGTTAGTCAGGTCCCAAAGAGTATCACACAGAATTACAGAATAGACCTTAAGATCATCAAGTCCAATCATTACCTAACTCTACCAGGGTAAATACTACACCATATCCTTTAGTAGCATACCTAGGCAGCATTTAAATACATCCAGAGAAGGTGATTCAACCATTCCCTGTTCAGCCTATTCCAGTCTTTGATAACTCTTTTGATATAGAAGTTTTTCCTAATGTCCAACCTAAACCTCCCCTGGTGCAACTTGATGCCATTTCCTCTTGTCCTATCAGTTGTGACTTGTGAAAAGAGACCAACACCCACCTCTCTACAACCTCTTTTCATGTAGCTGTAGAGAGCAATAAGGTCTTCCCTCAGTAGTCCCTTTAGAAACAATACTATGCTTGTGAGGTATAGTTTTAGAAGTCATTTGTAGTCCAATGATAATTGGGAGAGCCTTCAAAAGCATAAGTTAGGAGTTAACCCTTTTTAAGGATTGTATCATTAATTTTCAAGTCCTTCTTAACCTGACTTCCCAGCGAGAAGCTGTTTTGGAGCTGCATTGCAGTAGACATTGCAGAGCTAAAGACTCTTATTAAAGGCATAAAAGGGTGACATATGTACCAAGGATGGAAGATAGTTTACATACCCTTCCACTAATTCCAGAAAGAGGTGAACATTGATAGATCTGTGGAAGTGTAAGGACAGATCAAATATTTGGTGGCATCTCCAGAGGTAAAAAAAGCAGGCTGCTCTTTGTCCCTGAGGCCATGTGGCATAGCATGTCCACAGGGCTGAATTCTCTTACCTCTCAAAACAAAGCATCAGCATCTACACTGCCTATAGGACACAGTCACCGGCTCATGCTAAACTTAAAATCACACATGGGAGGAACACTAGTTGGCCTCCGGAAAAACTATGGAGCATGCTAACAAATCAGTGGTGTGAACAACTACATGCAAATGCCCAGACAAATCCCCAGGTCCTTCTTGTTTATTGGTACAGACTTAGCCAAAGACTACAGTGGAGCAGATGCCTAGAAACAGCAGAATTATGGACAGCAAAGAGACCATCTAAGGCAGGAAATATATTCCAATTTGGGCTGGATAAACTGCTTTCACACTGAGGTTCAGTAGATTAGGCATAGGTTTAATATTTGAAAAATAGGGTTCAAACCTTAGACAGCTGTTCAAGAAATCTTAGAAAAGTAAAAGAATTCCAAGTGTTCAGATGCTTTCTCCTTTTAGTGAGAATGATGGATTTTGTGAAGTGTTAATAACATTTAAAGTGTCAGATGACTGTTGCATTTTCTTTCTCGGCTTCTGCTGTATATCTGCTAAGATATATGGGGATAATTGGCAAATACCTTCTTAACAGCAAGGTGATATACAAATATATCTGAATCACCAACCCACATACAATCTATCAACAAGATAATACTGTGTGGGATCATTTTTCAAAAACTAATGTACTTCACAGATAACAAATTATCATGACAGCTTAAGGGTAAAAAAAAGGTTTGGTCAAGGTTATGGCCAGTTTCAAATGTGTCTTTTCAAGTTTAATTTTATATCCTTATTATAATATTACTGTATATTACTGTAAATTATGATAATGTCTGTGGAAAGACCAGTCTATAAATGGAATCTTGAAATCTTCACTCCAACAAACACAAGGTTTAATAGAAGTAAGTCAGAGGAGATGACCAGCTTATATGATGTTCCTCGAGAATTTGACCAGTCTTTGTAATGAATAATGGATGTTATGCATGGAATATTTGAGAGTAAACCTAAGAAATGTTAGACAATTTCTTTTAGAGTAGCAAATGTTAAGTTGTATTTACAGTCCTACAGATCCTATTAAACTTCTTTACAACATTGTCATAAAGGCAGAGTTCAAAAGCAGACATTTTCACAGAATCATAGAATGGCTTAGGCTGGAAGGGACCTCAGCAATCATCTAATCCAACCTCCCCACCGTGGGCAGGTACACCTCTCAACTAGACTAAATTTTGTGAAAATGAAAAGCATTCTTGTCACAGTACAAGAAATTAATCTATAGTGCTGAAACAGTTTCTTTTATGAAAAGAGAGACATCAGAGTACTTGAGTTTATATGTTTATCTAAGACTTATATGTTCAAATGTTTGCTGGTGATCAAAATTAAATCTCAGAGAGGCATGAGCTTCTGTAACAGACCAAATATTGAACTTGTCATGACAGTGAAGTGAGTGTTTGTGCGTTATGTCAGAATGAAATCCAGACTGAAAATCACTGCCCAAAGATACTATAAGATGGTCATTCAGACTTCTTTCTTTGCAGTGCCCTGGAGACAATTCCCTTTCTGTTTCTTTCAGAACTGCCTCATTACACAAGTTCAGATGTCTTCTGGTGCTGAGTATCTTAATGGCTTTAATTTTCATCTGCTAAGAACAGAGATCCTCAATGAATTGCACATAGCTTTCAAAAAAGAGCCTATTCTGTTACCTACGTCAATTTCAAATGTGATTGATGGATAGAAATAAATCTTCCAGCACATTCATCTCCTTATGAGCATGTGTTACGAGTTGTTTATTGAACAACATTCTTTGTACTGATGCTCTTCAGCTCTCGAGAAGGACAACGCTACTCAAATTGGCATAGCATCTGTTGGGTTGTGCAAAACCCTACATACTTTTATTTTTGTCATAGAGCTGCCTGCAGAATTTTGACATTATCTGCATATAAAAACACAACAAGTGTTATTTCATGAGGTGGTGATGTTTCTAATGGTGATATTTATCCTTCTGCCTGTGTGAATTGTGTGTGTATGAACAGGTTACTGAAAATATGCTAAATTAAAGAGATATATATATACTAAATATACGTATATATATATGTATAAATCACATATACATAATGGCTGTGGCCAGGTTTAATAGGACAAAGAAATATTTTCCATTTTACCTAAGATGGAAGCTGGTACCTATGCTACAGAAGCATCCAGCAACATTGCATTTAGTGGTATCCAAAGAGTGAGGCAACTACCACAGGCTGAGAGCAAATTCCTGAGAGATATGTCAGCAGCACATACCTATTTGGCATGTTTTCTCTGCTCACTAGCTGTCCAACACATGTGAGTGCAAGGAAGGTGATGCATTGTAACTTATAAATTGGAGTGAGCAGCCACAGCACATGCTGAAATTTGGCTTCACTGGAAGCCTTTTATAACTAATCAGGTACTTCAAATGCCTTGAGTGTGGAAAGATGCAGTTTATTTCAAGAACACTTGATTTCTTTCTGCTTACTATACTTTTAATGTAATTGATAGATTCTAGTGAATAAAATGTGTGCTGAATCTTCTGAGGCTATTTTAGTAATATGTATATTTCAAATTTATCTCTAAAATAAATAATTCAATCCAGTATGATAGATTTTGAGTTGTTTCCAGGAGATAGTCTGGAAAGATACAGTAAGATTTGTGAGCAGCAGTTTGAAGCTATGAAAAAACACAACTTTATAAAAGACTATGTTTACATTTTTACATTTATAAGTATTGAATTATTATCAACATTACAGAATTACAGATACTATTTTTTTAAAATGTATTACATTAAAATCAGTACTATCAAGGCACACAGAGCACTTATTTGCTTTCCAAAACACTGAAGAATTTTAAAAAATGTCACTGGAAGACACAATGCAATCTTTCTTGTGTACACATCTTTATTTCTTTAGGAATGAAAAGAATTCTCAAATTTACCTTTAAGAGAAAGTGATTAGTAGCAGTTTCTCATGCACTGTATTCAAAATAATGTTACTTCTTAGAAAGTATGTAAATCTGACAAACATGACAAGCACACTCAATATTTGAAAACAAATATAACTTGTATTTCTTTTGGTACACAGATTGGTGATATTCCAGTATTCCAGAATGGCAACTGTCTCCTTTCTCAGCTGTTGGAGACTGAGCTTTGCAGAGGGATTCCTCTCCAAAAATCCTTGAAGGGAAATGAAATCTCTCAGTCTTCCTGAGTCACTGGCTGTTTGTCAAGCCTATAACCTCTCTTTCCTTCAGTGCTAAGGATCATCATGTGACATTAAGTGCTCTAACTGTGATACTGATCTGCAGTCTGATTTGAACAGTCTAGATCTGATTTCAGTCTCAGTGTAGTTTTGAGCTGTTGGATCTCTTCACTTTCTTGATGTCACTCAAATGACTCCCAGTTTACAACAGATTATGCCAGTAAGTGAAATCAAATGGTTGGCCAGCTTCTGCTTGCAGTGATTGTGTTGGGAATCTAGGATTGATCCAGTATAACTCTTCTAATTTACAAGAGTGTTCTGGTCATTCATGTGTCTTTTTCATACATGTGCATATGAGAGATATCTACAGTGCTGTAGTTGATTTCCTATCCATTTTTTAATCCTGCTTCTTTCCATTATTATTCTTATACCAGCTGCAGACTGCTAACCTGTAAGTACTCTTGTCATATTGTTCATTTTTCTTGTGCAATATTAATATTCTTTGAATCTTTGAGATTTATATGTTATTCTGGGATTTATTATAAATTAACATTGGACACTCTTTCAGGTTACCGGATGGTCCAACACTTTCAGGTATTTGGGGATAGTTTTATAACATTTATCTCCAGAAGATGTTTCACATTGTGCTTGTCAGAAAATAATCCATCATTCTAAGGAGGCGGAGAATTTAATACAGGGCTTTGGGTCACTGCTGACAATCTGAGCAACGGGCATAAAAAATAGGCATACGTTGAGTCTGTATATGGAACTGGTTGTAATAAGTTCTGCTTCAGATGCTGCAGATGGTGGCAACCAGGCTGGGTTCTGCTTAGAGTGGTGCCTAGAGACTGAATAAAAGCTCTAGGAGCCTGAATGTTGGTTTCTTCCACATATGTTGAATGCAAGTGTCTCTTAGAGCCAGATGTCTGCTGTTCTCCAGGAGTCTGTCTGTCTCCTGTAATCAGGTTCATTTTTCTGGCCCTGGGAAGTCTGAACACCAATTGCATGGGGAAGAAGCAAGGGGAAGTAGCAGTATAAATATATTTCAAAGTTATGACTTAATAGAACCTAATAAAGACCTGTTGGGATGAGTCATCTACCAGGAACATTAATATAAACAGTATAACTTGTTCAGGACTGGTAGACACAAAAAAAGATGTAGGTGTTACTTTGGTGTTACCTTACATGAAGACATCACTTGCTCTGAGGTTAAGAATAAAGAGGGATATAGGCTGCCTCATAGTTCCTGAGTAACATTTAAAGGAGAAAAAGTGCTGACATTATGATGGGACTCAATAATGGGCCACCTACCGAGGAAATCACATGATGAGTTGTTTGTGAACAGAATTATCCAGAGCCCAGTACTCAGTGCCATCAGCATACTTTGATTACAAAAACTTCCACATAGGAGAAAGAATACATCCGCCCTCAGGCAGTCTAGCTAATTTTTGAAAAGTTTTAGTGGAAACTTTTTTGTTATAGAAATTGGAGAAAGCTAAGAGAGATGACATTTTCCAGATTTGAGCCTCATAATTTGCTAGAGCCTAAAAGCAACAGTTAAAAACAACTTGGGCACTTCATGAGTGATCATGAAGCAGCAGAATTCATGACAAACAGGAAGAGCCGCAATGTGCCTCAACAGAGCAGATTATAGAAATTCTGAGAACTAGTAAGTGAGATTCTGTGGGAGACAATTCTGAGAGTTAAGCACAGTAGGCAGATCTTTAAAGGAATTATGTTAAATGCAAGTTTATGCAAAACTATGCAAAAGAAACTATGCAAAATTGCAAGTTATGACAGTGCGGAGGAAGGACAGGAGCTGTAGATCACTCACCAAAGAAAAGACTTTTAAAAGAAAGATGAATGGATGAACATTTGAGGCCAAAGACAGAAAGTCAAAAGCAGAGAGTAAAACCATGGGAAGCACAGGTGACATTTCCTTCTCAGGTTTTTAGTGCACTGAGAGGTAGATGAAGCTAAGGAAAGACTTGGTCCATGTCTCTGCAGAGTGAAGGTTATTGGCAAACAATGCCTGGAAAGCTGGAAGGTTTAATTCCTTCTTTGTTTCATCAAAATGTCAGTTGTGAGCAAACGGTATCATGAAACCAGCACCTATGCTAGTTGAAAGGGGAAAGAAAAAACTTGAGGTTAGGCAAGTAAATGAGCTGTTTTCTGATCACCTAGTACAGAATGACATTCCAGAAGTCTATAAAAGGGTAGAAAGAGTACTTATTTTTAAAAATCAATAGAAGAGAGAGGTTAAAATTATAAGAGAGATAGTTAATTTCAATTCCCATAGAAATAGTGGAAAAAACAGTTAACATATGGGTAGTGGACATTTAGAAATTAGTACATAAAGAGGAAAGAGTGGTCAATAAAAATCATCTCAAGCCAAAATAATTCCATTCTGTCATGGGTAACACTTCATGGGGCTGCAGAAAACCAGTTGATGTCACATCTTGATTTTAGTGAGCCTCTGGACATGGTCTCCTAGTACACTCTCATAAGTAAGCTAGGAACATATGGTCTAGATGAAAATGCTGTGACGGAAAGAAAACAAAATACAGCAATACATTGAGTGGGTTTCTTTTCAAGAATCTGTCCTTGTTCCAGAATTAATTGATATTATCTTCATTGACTTGGCTGATGGAAAAGTGATGGTGCTTGTTTTATTTCCACATGATACCTGGTTAGGAGGAAATGCAAGTAGAGGATTAAGACTCAAAATACTCATGATAATTTAGAGAAAATATCTGAGACAAACCAGGATGTAATTCAGTATGAGAAAGTGTGTGGTTCTGTACTTAGACAACAACAACCATCTACACAGCACAGGTACAAGAGTGCCCTTGTAGCTTTTTTTCTGTGGTTTGTTGTGTTGTGCTGTGGGTTTTTTTCAGAAAAAGAGTGGGGAGCTCATAGAAGATCATGAGATGAATGGGACTTGCTAAGGCCATGCAACTGTGTAAAAGCACTTGCTGTCCTGCACTGTCATGATAATCTTGGAGGAAAAGAAATGAGTTTCTAGCTCCCTGGGCACCCTGCCTGCCCTGGTATGACTCAGCCTCCTGATGCCCCTTTGGTATTGGGCATTGGTGAGCTCCTGTGACACGTCAGACTGTAGGTATCCTCACAAGTGACCTGTACATTTAGATCTTTCTGCTTCTGCTATACTAAAGTCTTGATTTATTTATTTTTTTCCTTAAAACTTCTTAGTGGAAAAGATGCCATCCTATGGCATCTTAAACAACACTGTTTATGCAGTAGCTTATTCCTGCCTAGGAGTGGTAGTATCCTGTAACTGTCCTGCTGAGTAGCAACACCACTAGCGTGTGTGACAAAACATCCGTGGGACAAAGAAGGCTTTAGAATTTGATTCAGATTTCCTGAAAAGCACACAGCATTTTGTAAAAAGTGCATAATTACACTTTTAGAACTACCTAAAACATTTCATAGAAGTTTACTCTTCTTCTGTTTAAGATTGGTCCTTGAGCACTTGATTACCCTCACGCCCCATATTCATTATCCAGAACTGTCCATCAGGTAGTTTCTGGAAGCAGTTCCTGGCTCAAAGACTATTCCCATGTATTTCAGTCCTCAAAATGCCACCATGGCTGAATGTTATTTTCAGGGAAAGGGTAGAAGAACTGATAATAGAGAGAGTATAGAGCAATTTAATAGCAGATAGCTGAGCTGTCACTGGGGCAGACAGCTCCAAACTCCAGCAAAGCGTTTCACCAGGTAGATATAAAAGATTTTGAAGGATTCTGGCACGGTCATTTCCCATCTATATTGTAGTAACAGTTAAGCTTTCACAGTAGTGTTTATGTCTGTAGGGTTACTGTACCACACCAGGCTGGCACAAGTTCTGTTTGTGCAGTAAATGTTTTCAGAAAATTTTAAAGATATTTATGAATTACCCTGGAATTATTTTCTATTAATTATTTCCTACTCTCAAAAAGATGGTTTACTGGCAGAGCAGCTAAACAAGTCATCCTCTGAAGGGGAAATATGAAAGTGTTGTAACAATAGAAATAACTTCTCATACGTAACCAAGTCACTATATACTGCATTACCTTATTTATCTCTGACCTTAAAAGTCCGTACTAAGGCCTACTACAGAAATGGATCTGGCTTCTAATACTGAAGAACTAAGGCCTTACAAATGGATTTTGCATTAATAAATCACATTAAATCCTCCATTTCAAGTCCTCAAGCTGATGTCATGTCTTTGGGAAAAGATGTATATTTGATAAGAAAATGAAAAATAAATTTGCTGGCAAACTACTCTTCTACATTTGTCTTATTATTACCATTTTAAATCTGGAAGCATTTGGAAGTCACTTAAGAGGTTGAGATGTTAAATTAATCATAGGTGATGGATTAGTGGGCATATGAGATCAAGTGTTATCATGAATTGTTGTCATGTGACCCTGAAATTTTAGGTAATATGTGAATTGTGTAGTCAATATATCTAAAAGACATTTATAAACCAGTATTTCTAAATGAAACAGATTACATAATATCATTTTCTTCTTGCTTTTTATGCTCCATTTGTAGAAGGAGAACCAGAAGCATTCAGTAGCTTTATAAAAATTTTTGAGGAACTCCATCAATTTGCCATGACTGTGAAAATCTACTTATTGCTTCAGCAGGTGCTTAGAAGCAGCACACCCACCAAAACTTTGCTGACATGCAAGAATCTGCAACCTGCCAGGCTAGTCACTCCAAGGTAGAGTGCTTGTAATGAATATGCCACCTAGGGCCAACAGAAAGATTTGTGCAACAGACTTGAGCCTTCCTTCTACTTTTTTCCCTGTGTGTTTCTGTGCATATCTCCAACTAGAAGGATAATTAATAATTGGATATGGTGTATGGGACTGAACTAACTTGCTTAAGGAAGAAACTACACTGAGATATTTTTACATTTTTGAGACAGGTTGTCAATAGCCAAAATCAATAAAAGGCAGCATATTGTTACTCAAGTGATGATGAAAGTTATAGCAACTATTTCATTTGTCAAGAAAGGTCTGATAATTTTGTCCTTTAGATACAGATGAATAAGAACTTGTGTTACACATTTTATTAAATAGACAAATGTAATTGTTTTGTTCTCTGGTTTAGGAGGACAGATGGAATGTAAAATAGGGTAGGTGAAGGAAGCTTGAACACAAATTCTTAACAATAACTCAAAAGTCAGAATCCAACCTGTAAGTAAGAGCCATGTGATATAAATAAATCATAGCTGTGTGGCACATTTGATTGTGGCACAGATATTGGGTATAAAACAGCAATTAAATGCCTGGAAAGCAGCTGCTTGACTGTCTATAAGACATCTGGCTTTTTTCCTCAGCTCAGGAAGAACTTTAGCTGCTACAGCCAACTGTTGTGTTTCAGGGACCTGTTTTATTTTCGAGTAGAAAATGTAAGTGCAATGTGACACAAAGCAATTTCCCCTTTTAAATTGCTTAGAATTTTTAGATTCCTTTTTTTGGATCATTACTGCAGAAATCTATGTGGCTTCTGCCACCCTTTTCTGCTGCCCTTCCTATTTGCCCCTGATCTACTAGTTAGGCTGGTTTGATCATTATACTTGGCATAGATTCCCTGCCTTTAAAAGGCTCACCACTTTGTCTTAATGGTGCTTTTATTATTTAACACAATCCAGAGAAAAATTATGTTAAATGTTGCTTTATGAGCCAAATGCAACCATCTGAATGCTGTGGAGTCAGGAGGCTGTAGCTACTGTTGCATGTATTGCACTGCCTGCTAGTGCTTCCTCCTGGTGCACTCTGCTAGACCTCTAGTCATAGGGCAGTTTTATTTATATTTTTGCTGATTTCTAACCCTCTGGAGGAATGCAGAAGTTTCAAGAAAAACAACATGGAGGCATTTGTCTGAGAGAGACGCAGTATAGCAAAGCACAACACATAAGCTGAAATTCTTCTTTCCTTTTTTTTTTTTTTTTTCTTCTTTAAGGAATATAGGCAATACGATTTCCTTTTTAATATGAGATGAATGGAATTCAGTTCTGTCTTGATGAAAACCACTGAGATAGCTGAAAAGCCTTCCAATTCTATTTTCAATTTTCTTTTTTCTGTTTTGAAATTTTTCATGAAGCATCCACTGACAGAAAATGAAGCTGAACCTAAAGATCACCCTTTACTGCCTGCTTGTTCTGGTCTGGTTGGTATACACAGGTTAACTTTTCTAGTGAGATGAAATATTTATAGATTTTTCTTGTGAATTTTTGGGAGCTAGCTGAGGTATAATCTGGCATTTTGTTTATCCATGAAAAATCAAACTAGATTTTTTATGTGTTTGGGTTTTTTTCTCTCTTACAGAACACATTATGGAAAAAGCATTGCTGCATTGCTACGTACAGTTCTGGTAACATAGAATGGACCATTTTAGGGTGGAGTGAGTAACAGTGCTGTTGACTGACAAATAAATATATGTGTGTGTGCATGAGTCTTCAAGCAAGCGTGTGTGTGTGTGTGTGCATCTAAAATAGCACTTAGAGAAGTGGAAACTCAATCCTTGGCGGCTAATGATGATTTTTTTACCCTAAGACACAATCCTTAACATGATCTTTTACTCTTGCTATGCACTGCTGGCTTACAAGGTTTGATTTAACTACAACACGGATAAGCAGACTATGCACTTGCAAAGCAATACCCTGGGGATGTATCGCAGAATATGCACCAAACTCACTTTTAACAATACTAAAATGAAGACCACCACAGACCTTAGTAAATTCATTCCTAAGTTATGACTTGAAATTTTCCATTGAGTTATAATAGCAAAAGAATTCAGACTAAGATAACAGATTATATAAGGAGTTATTCAACTGTGTTATGTTAGTCTATAATGGTTCCTTCAGAGTGAGAGAGAAGCTGTAGATAAAATGGAAAAAAAGTTTTTCCATTCACAGCATGTAATCTGAAGCATGTTTGTTTTGGAAACTCTTTCCTTGATTGTGGCACAATGGGAGGAGTTTTCCCAGTGAGCAATTAATTTTAGTCAAAACCATTATCCATTTTAGCTAAGGAATATGTATGTTCAGGTAGTTTTGAAGAAAGTGTGCACCCTTTTGTCCTTTAAAAACACACAATCTGATTTGGCAGGGCACATTCATGGTGTCTCTGTGGTAGATTTTCTATTAACTTTATTTAAATACTCCTAAATACAAGGTAGATGAGTTGGTTTGAGACATTCATTAAAGTCTACTCCAAAACATGTATTATATGAAAAATGGCTTTGCTACTGAGAATGATTGGTATGTCAAGAATTTCATTTCAGGCAACATTTTGTTATTAGAACAAGCTTCTGTTGTCTACACAGGGGTTTTGTTCAGAAAGATGTAATGCAAGATAGAAAAAAAGGCATCCTTCCAGTGTTCTTATCTACTACGCAATACTTCTTTTGTAAGCATAGATAATAATTCCAATATTTTTTTCATTTCCTTGGGTGCTGCTTCTCACTCACATCTTATAATGGTCCTCTTGATTTTACTGCTGCTTCTCTGGGGGCTAGAAAAATAATCAAAGAACTTGTTTTTCAATGAACAGTGTACTTGTTTATTGAAACCTTAGAATCAAATGCCTTAAAGGTGATCTTTTAAATGCCTTTTTGTCTTTTTATACATCCTGTGTAAATTGCAAAGACTATCACATTAAAACATGTTTTCCTTATTGTTTTCTGCATCGTTAAAACTTGATAGGCCAATTTCTCTCTTGTTTCCTTTTGAAAGAATACCAGTTTCTGAAAAGAGAGTAAGGAGTGAGGATTAAAGTAGGTCACAGCATTGGTGACATCACCATGCCAGTCCTCTCAAACTGCCCCAAGAGTCAAATCATCCATAAATATGGAGGAAAATGAGAATCTGATTAAAGTAAAAAGAAACAAAACAGACCAATAGTTTGTTCAGTAGGTTTCTGTGGTTTCTGTTTTGTTTTGTTCTTGTTTATATGCTGTCCCATCCTTGCCCTTCTGGAAGCATTATTATTTCTCTCTCTTTTTTGTACACCGATAAGCAAGTTTTAAAATTCTCTCAAATCAATACAACTCTGTGGCGATCATGTGTGCAAGACCATAGGTTTCTCTGGGTAGCAGATACATTTTTCTCTCCATCTTGGAAGACATCTACCATACATTATTACTACAGTGACTATTTTTACACAACCCTTGTTTCCTGAACACCAACCGCATTTCCAGAGACTGTTTGCATATGCCAGCAGCAGATAAAGTTAGCACATTAAGCAACAGAGGCAGCTAAGGAATGGGGGCAATGCACTGGATGGTGCTTGCTCTCTCATTTGTATATTTTCTTGCTTTTAAAAAGTTTTCCTATCTCATCCTGAACAACAACAACAACAACAACAACAAAAATCATCAAACAAACAAACAAAAACCCAAACAAGCAAACAAACAAAAAATAGAAAACACAAACAAACAAAAAAAAACCCTGCACACAAAAGCCCACAAAAACCAACCAAACCACCACCAGAAAATGAAAGTATGTGGTACTTGCTGGGACATAAAACACCTGATTATTATATGTTGCCTCTGACAATGGGCCAAGTCATCACTGATCATCATGAGATCATCACAGCTATTGGAAGTGAATCATCACCTGAGCTCTCTGGATCTACTGTGAAACCATTACAACATTTATCAATGCATTTTTTGCCTTGTCTAGTGTAGAGTTTACAAAGTATAGTGCAGTCAATAGCAGGCAAATACCTGAAGCTTCTTGAAACAGAATATTTTTGGACACCATTAGACAAGACATCCTAGAAGCAAAGGAAGCAAAAGAATGATGAAAGGGGAAGCAGGGATGAACTTGCCACCCAGTGTCTCCCCTCACGTCAACATTAAACACATCAGAAAGAGGCCAACTAGCAATCTCCTGCATGTCAGCTGAGTGAGCTGGATACTGCATCCCAGGGGGAGTCTGAGGGCATGTTTTACATATTCTTCTACCCTATCTCTAACCAACAGGATCCTGTAATTTCCAACCATTTTCCTGCTTGCATGTCTCTGAATGTCAGCAGTAGGTGAAGCTGACACACACAGCAGTTGAAGCATTTTAAGGATCTGCTATAATTCACTGGAAGAAGTTTACTATCATTTGCAGTTGTGCTTTATCATGTAAAAGTCACCTGTCTTCTGTACATAATCAGTTTTCCCTGTTTCCATTTTTACTTTAACATCTTCCAAACTAAAATAATTAATGAAAGTTAAATTTGGGGAAAGAAATTACTTTCACGGACCAAAAATCACAGAATCACTTAATGCCTGAGGTCAGAAGGGACATCTGGATATCATGTGGCCCAAGCTCCTGCTCAAGCAGGGTTACTTAGAACAGGTTGCCCAGGACCATGGCCACATGGCTTTTGAATATTTCCAAGGATGGAGACTCCACAACCTTTCTTGGCAACCTGTGCCAGTGCTCAGTCACCCTCACAGTGAAAAAGTGTTCCCTGATGCTTAGATGAAATCTCCTGTGTTTCAGTTTGTGCCCATTGCCTCTTGTCCAATCAACTAAAAAGGAAGCAATAGCCTGCAGTGAACCAAATAGATAGAAGCTAATTCATGTATTTCATTGTAGTGTCCAACTGAAGTATGTAGCACAGGAGAGTCTCGGGCAAAATGCTTGGTTCATTTCTGGGAAAGAAATGAAATTACACAGTTAAACCTCCTCAGCACTATCAGCCACTCATGTTTGCAGAGTTTGGCATTGGACATGTCTTTAATTTGAAAGGTGTGAAGTATTACTTTCAGTCAACTCAACAAGCATTTTTCTTCCAGCATTTAGTCTTCAAACTCATAAATCTCAGCAGCAAGTACCACATAAATCTTCAAAACTGAGCAGTAGGTAGAACCTGATGCTTTTAATTATCTTTCAACTGTTGCTGAGATGCTGTCTTTTAAATTGCTGCTACAACTACTTAATTTTCCACCCCAGCATTACGAATTGTTCAGGTTTTATTATAATTATTATTCATCATTTTTTCTTTTCACTTGAATGGTGGAAGATAATAGCCATGTCACAGTGATGCAGCACTAACTCCAGGCACCAGCCCTTGTGATGTCATGGCTGTGTCACTGCAGGTAGAATGCTGGTGGTGTCTGTGTCATAGTGGGATTGGTGACATGGGAGGCCCAGGATAGGCTGCAACAGCCTGGGCTGACAGGCAATCATCCAAGTGAGCAAGGGGAGGACAGAGGCTGCTGCCCATGGCAATAGGGGGTGGCTGATCCTCCTTTGTTGCTTCTATTATCTGTCACCGCTGGACATCTGGGCAGGGATGTGACCAGACCATGGCATACTTCTGTCCTCTCTCTGCCACTCAGATGGAAAAGGTTGAAAATTCCTGAAAGGACGTTGTACTAAGAATAAAAAAACACACACAGCCCCAGTCTGTACACTCTCATGGTCCTAAAGGCACCTGAGAAACACTTACAACCCTGGACAAAGGAAACTCTACACCACCCTCCCTGTTTATACCCATAATAGTCTACAGGGACCTGGAGGATCCCCAGAGCTGTGGATAAATGGAGCATCTCACCACCCACCTACTCTGTGTGAATCTTTCTGATATATGAACCCCTTGGCTGCTTCTAGTATGTGCTGGTTTTTTATGGGAAACCTTTGGGTTTTTTTTGTTGGTTTTTTTTTTGCATAAAGATTACATAAGCCTAAATTTCATAAGAAAAGATCCCTCATTCTCAGGCTTTTCCATATAGACCACCTTCTCGAGAGCAAGGACTCATCTTTCATTGTCTTTCACCCAATTCCAAATCTCCTTTTGGGTCACATCTTTTCCATTGGCTGGAGCAACTTTGTTACCTGATTGCAAAACTAGTTCTTGTCCCATAAGGCCAGAGTCTCTTTTGCCATTTCCTTTTGTTACTTGCACTTTGTTTAGTGAGGGGTAGGGACTCTGGCCTAACTAGTCAAGTCTATTCTTGGAAAATCTGACTAAAGATAGAAAATGGACAGGTTGTTTTCTTTTTCTTGCAGGAATCCAGACAAAAAAATTACTTTCCTATTTGAGAAATCACTGGAGGGGAACCAAAGATCACTTAGAACATAGTTGTTGTTTGATAAGTAGCATAAGGTAGGCACCATAACTGAAAACAGAAGCTGTAACGCAAGGAGGGATTTAAGATTTACTTTTTATACTACAAGAGTAATAAAATAAGACTGTCCCTTCTCACTCCTTGCAAGTTTATATGGAAGTTAAACATAGCACTGACATTAATGATAACATCACAGAAAGAGGTTCATGGTGGTCCTTAAAACCAACCCCTATTGTGGAACACTGCAGTCTTAATTTTAGTGAAAGAAGATGACTCTAAAGAATAAATGGAAATTTGATCAGAAGAAACCATTTGGTGTTTTTCAGATGGTGTGTCATGGTTTAGGGTCAGGGTGACCCCTTAGATCTATAACAGATGATCTCTGTTAACCCCCCTCCCTCCCCAAAGGGGAAGAGAAAGGGAATAAAGGGAAAGTTACTGATTAGAAAAAGGAAAATAGAACAGCTTTAATGAAAATGAAATTAATAATAAATACAATGGAGTATATACAAATATATATAAAACCAGTACCGAACCCAACCCCCCTGATGTTAATTACATCACCATCACTACTGATGCTGTGGAGCAGGCACCAGGAGAGTCCCAGACTGGGCCCAGCAGCAGATGGGAGCTGTGTTCAGGAGCTGG
>WUAM01000258.1:363697-407962 GCA_024336885.1 Actenoides hombroni | reverse complement strand
TTTTTTTTTATTTTTTTTTGTAAAAAGCCTAAGAAGGTCTAGCAGCCACTCAGTTAAGGTACTTTAAACTTCATTGCACCAGACTCTTTAATGACCTCTGCAATTTGAATACAGAAGAAGTGATTAAGACATGATAGCAGGCTGCTGGGACCTGATATTAGATCTGTTCAAAAGTGATGGAGCAAAAGAGTCAGAAGATCCAAAATTGCAATCCTTACCTATCCCCAAGCCCGCTAATCACTCCTCATTTCTTTTTTCACAGATTTTGTCTTCACTGATGGTTGGCAAGATCAGACCACAAGTATCAACTTAGTGTGCAGAAAATGTCAGCATAACTCAAGCAGAGCATTTAATAGCTAAATGGCTTTTCTTGAGTAACAACTCACACTTGTAAATTAATCATGTTGCAACAGTCTCACTCTAGGCTAACTCAACATACCAATGTAACTCATTTTCCATGTTCTGAATGTGGAAACATTAAATCTAGGTCAACATTTTCAGTAAATTCAATAAATTATTCACTGAGTCAATTATTTTCTTGAGGTATTTTGAACCACAAATATTCTACCTCATGCCACGGAACCATTTTAGCATTCAAGGAAAGAAAACATTCTTATCTGCAAAAGAACTGCGCAGACATGCATCTTAATTCTGAATTTAACATTGCTAGGTATAGCATAGCAGGAGATAAGCAAATTTTACCCCAACACATATTTGATTATCTTCAGACTGAGAAGTACTTGTGTCTATATCAGCTTATTCACAAAGTCAAGAAGGTGAAAATCCTCCATTAATGCAATAAAATTTGTCTATTCCTAGAAGCAAGTAACTAAGCAATTTGCCTAACGTTGGCTGGAAACTGTAATATAGCTTCAGATCACTTGTTTGACCTTGTAAATCAAAATGTGCTCATTATGATTTAGCAAATCAGTTTTTTTAACTTCCATTTTTATTTCTGCAGCTTACCTGTAGGATTCAAAATCACACCAAGGTAAAAATGAGAAGAATGGATAATAGTCTCCTGTGTTTGTTAGATTTATAGGCTTTTGACAGAAGTGAACTGTAAAAAAAAAAAAAAAAAAAGCTGAATGAAAGATATGGACATCTGGTATGAAAAGTTGAATAAGCAGTTCTGAAAATAAGGGCGGGCAGATGAAAGGTGAGAATACAAAGCAGGATGCAAGGAGATGGTTTGGAGGGTACACCGGGAGGCCAGCCAACATAGGGAGAGGCAAATTTAGACAAGCCATCATAAAAAATTCACAGAGCTCAACCACAGTAGATCAAAAGTTAAAAGAAAATCTTCAGGTAAAATCATGTCAAAACTGACATGCTCAACATGCTGTTCTTTACAAAGCCAACCTCAGGAGTTGTACTGATAATCAGTGGCTTGAACTGAGATGCTGCAGTAGAAGTTTCTTTCATATTGGCCAGCTGATGCTCATTGGTTGTGGCAGGTGTTGTTGAAACTGGCAAAGGCTTCCCACTCTGTCTGCCAAATTGGCTTTCCCTTCCCCCTTAAGTGTTCCTTTTGCTTTTCATCACTGTCACAGCCATCCTCTGAAACAGGTCCTCTTCCTCAGTTGCACTCTTAGCAAAGACTCAAGAGTATCAGGTCTGCAGAACCATGCCATCAGAACCTGTGCTCAAACTCACTTTCAAAAATTAAAGCTTTTTCCCTCTGCAGCCTTGACCTGCATTAGCAGGTGGTGATGGTGATTTCCTTTTAACTTTTGATCTACCATGGTTCAGCTCTGTGAATGATAGTGGTGGGAGGAGTAAACTGTTAGTGCTGCTCCACTAAGTTTGGATTTGAAAAGTTCAACATGCCATTCATTAAAGCTGTAATTATTAATAGGTATTTTTTTAAAAAAACGCATTGGTGTCATGCATTATTTTTTCCACAGCTTTAGTTCTGATGACTAAGGAACTGCCAGAAAGAACAGAGAGACTGTCTTCACAGCATCATACTTGGACTTGTTTAACCAGAACTTTTTATCTTCAAGTTGAACAGTTTTGAAGAGCTCTGCTTTTAATGGGTTTTCCAGTTATATGTGCAGAGAAGAGAGGTCAAGTAACAGCTATGTCCAAATAAAATTAGATGCTGCTGAAATCAGTATCTATGGCTTTCTTAGTTCTGAGGTTTTTTCCCAAGCCATTCACTATCAGAGGTTATCTAAGCACATAATATTTTGCACAATAAATGCAAGCATTGTGCTTTGTTGGCATATCTTATGACTCTATTAGAAGAAGATAATTAGACCATATTTTTCATATACAGAGTGAATATACTCCTCTGTCGGAACTTGTATACATCGTGCTGAATGTCATAGTTATTAACAGTGGTTCAATGTACGATTATACATTTTGGATTTGAACTTCACTGGTAACAATACTAATGATGTACAATGTTTTCCATTAACCCACTGAGGGTTTGAGACAGTGAGCCATTAATTCATAGGTATTTCCCTTCTGAAGACTTAAGGCAATGAGTACATGCACTGATCCTAGTGTGGTCTCATTCTTGATTTTCACCCAAGTGCTTCCATAATGCAAATATTAATCTCTAATAACAAGTCAGCAGATGCATCACGTACCAATTATTTCACACGATGAACCACATGGCAAATACTTAACAGGGTTTCAAGTACATTTGCAAAGCAGGCTGTTGGAAGCAGTTTGTTGCATTTAAATAGCATAAAAGGTTGAGTTTATTCTAAGCTCTATACTATATTTAACATTTGGAATTTAATACAAAGCAAAAGGAAGAAACTAGAAGATAGCTCTGGTACCTATTTTTATCTTGAAGAAGTCCTTAACACATTGCAGCTAATATGACAGGGCCATTTCCTGTCGCAGGACACTCCCATCAATAAACAGAGAGAGACCAAGAAAGCCAGAGATGAGAAATTAAATCCGTGAACACTTGTTTTTGAAAGCAGGACAGGAAGTGGTAAGAACAGACATTTATTTTTATTCTTGAGTGTCTCAGTTCTAGGGAAATGAGCTAACGTAGTGTGAGTTGTACTGGCAAGCAGTGAGTCATTGATCCATTTTGTTGATAAAAGGGTGGAAGAACTATCCCTTAAGGAGGAAATAAACTTGAATTCAGAGCTTTACCCTCAACTGCAGCAAAATGCCTCTTCTGCAGCTCTATTGTTGCACCTAATCATGGGAACCATTTTAAAAATTAAGAATTTAAATATTTAAAGGGAAAGAAATAGTCAAGGAATGACAGCTAATCAATAGCCTTTTCCCAAGAGCCCCTTTTACTTTATTTTTGTGGTGCCTGATTTCGTGTTATTACTAAAGGCAGTATATGGTCTCCTGATTTCACAGACTTATTCCACTGGATGCTGCAAATATTTACTGAATACTTTATCTTTTCAAAACATAAAAAAACTATAAGCACAGTTCCCTGATGGCGTAAGTTGCATGTAAAGACGCCTCTTATGTGTTTTTCTTGCCATTACTTGAATCCCCTACAGCACCTTACTATCCTAAGGTAGTGCTTCCTACTCAAGGAGGTCAACTGCGGGCCTGCTGGTGACAAGTTTGTGCCCAAAAGAGGGGGCATCAGGACTCAACATACTCCCTAGGGCCATGAGCTTGCACCAAGAAGCCTCAGTGAGGAATAGGGACTGATGAAGCTGGTGTTTCTCAAAGAACCAGGAAATAGTGAATACAAAATTGCACCATTGACGTCCTGACCTCCTCTTAAACCTGCTTGACACCCAGGTGGCTGAAAAGGGGCTGTGCTGCCTCTGTCACCACAACCTTGGGTCCCACTAGCAATTCATTAATCTTATTTGCAGCCTTGAAACCTAGAGCTGGTCATTAGATTATCCAGTTTGATCTTTCTCCGGCTACTAAACCAAAAAAATTAGTTTCTGGCCCACCTCAGACTGAGTCAGGTAGTTTTTTCCTGTGTGATTTCAGAGCTAAATGATACAGGATTCAGAATTTGACATGGAGTTTACCCCCTCCTCAGAATAGTGTTTAATGTTTCTGCTTGAGTCTTCCTTTACCACAGAAAAAATAGTGAAAAAATAACTAGAAAGAGGCAAAGTGAAAAACGCATCCTGGAGAGAGAGAGGGAGAGAAGAAAGGAGTAGAGGAGGAAAGGGAAATGTCAATATAATCAGCATTGCAGAGATGGAGCTGTTCCAAGCCCCTATCAGAGCAATTGGCCATTCAACTTGATCTTGAATTTGTCAGGAGCACAGAGCCTAACCCATCATTCACTGAGAACAGGGTTCCTCCTACATTGACTGTATTTTTTGAAAAGTCAGCATTTTCCTTGAGAAAACTTTTACAGATGCTCTTGGGTATTGAATATCAGCCTTGCCAAAAGAGGAGCCTTAGGTTTTGTATTATTCCTAGCCTCTGACTCCTCAGAGTGTCATCTGTCATCTTTCAAATCTTTTTAGTTTTGTCTGAATGTGACTTTTTGATTAGTTTTTTTTCCCTTTCTGTTCAGTTGCTTTTACATCTTTCTCCTTTATATTGAAGCAAAAAGTTTTCTCTTGTTGTTTCAGCACAGTTCCCTTTATGTTTTGCTTTCTGTTTCAGCAGTGTATTTTATTTAATAGGAGACATTTCCAAAAGGGCTAAGGGTCAGACCTTCAAGTCTGCAGCACTTAATGGCTGTGTATGTTTGAACTGAACATTCATTTAGACAGCTATAAAGGTTCCTCATTTCACAGGACTTCAGCAGACTGAGCACACAATGCATTGCTGCCTTACAGATTCCCAAAGCAAATCCTGTTGAGCAGGAGCAGCCATTTGAGGCTCAAAATCAGGATTTCTGTGTCCGTGTCTGGGCAACGTGGTCTTGTACATCAGGTCAGTATCGCACTGACATGGTGGCATTGTCCCTTCCAAGTGGTGAACGTGAATTATGTCTTAACTTAAGGCTGATGTCGAAGAGGGACTTTTCCTTCTCAGCTTGCTGCACATTTTGAAAGAGTGTGACTTGTTTAACAATATTCACTTTCCCATCTCTCATTCTGGTCTTGAAGGTTGCAGAGAAGCTGTGGTCTATAAAGATGCCTGATCAGCTGTTGTAGGCACAATCTCTCTTATTTGAGACTGATGTATTTGTTAAGGTCACTGTACTTCACCAGCAGCCTAACTCTGAATGCTCAGTTCATAGTTCTTCATTGCTTTTATTACTATTTGGCATAAGATTGAAAGTGAAAAATCCTACTGGTGGATCAGAATCAAAGTCATCACATTTAAAGCCAAAAGAGATTTTGACTAGCAAATTCAATGCCTGAAGAATGAAGATCAGCTTTGGGAAGGTGGTTGGTTTTTTTTCCCCTTTCCTAAAAAATATGCCAGGTATTTGTATGCTTTGCAGTGGACACTGTGTCCATGACAGATTTGTTATCACATATTCCAAATTTTTCTGCATTTTTGCTGTTACCCATGTAAAATGATCAACTTATTTTGCATAATGTGTCCACAAATAAAAGCAAAAACTGTTTTATATATCATCTGACATTCCAACAGTATGCTGTTTTCTGAATTCAGATGACTCATTGTCATATTCATTTGTTAGCTTGTTCATCTATTAAATGTAACATGCTCTATAACAAGTGACCCATTTCATTTTCATTTCTGATTCTGCCTTTTTGGAGACTCCTAGTCTACCTTTTTTCTAGTCTAAGTGACAAAGGTTAATATCTTAGTATCTAAACAGAAGTGGCCATAATGACCGCTAAATGAGCAAAGCAAATATAATTGTGCAGCTCTGAGAGTTTCTTCTACTAACTTCCTGGAAAGAAAAACTTTCCTCAAATATTTCAACACAGTTCAATTCTGAGCTAATACTAGCTATAAAAGTTATTCCCAAATTCAAATATTTCTGAAGTTATGACTAGCAACACAATTACCATAAAACTCTATAGAAATGTCATTTTTTTAGTTATTTTTTCAAATTAGAACACATTCTGATAACATACAGACACAGAATATAAGCACAAAACACATTCTTATATCAGATATTCTTGCTTATTAGTACATCTTGATCAGCACATATTGATGGAATGTGATCGTTAATCCAATTACAAAACATACACTAAAATAGGGTTCAAGATTGTTGATGTTTAGCAAGCCCTGCATCTGCTTTAATATTTTATAGTGATAGTATTGCATTGATTTCTTTTAGGTATTTTTCTCCTCTTTATTGAGCTTGTGGATCAACTACATGTAGTTTGCTATTTGTGTCCAATGCCTTTCAAGATCTGTGTGCCTTTCCTCTCACTCTACGCATTTGTTTTTCAGTTCTTCCCCTCTCTTCAAAGAAGACCAGCATAAATAAACGATTTCTGAGGCCATAAAGGCTGTGTAAAATGTCTGAATGACAAAGTAATGAACACTCTTTGTGACTGGAGTCAGCACAAGTATTTATTGCTAAGCAACAAAGACTGATGTCAACGAGTTTTGTCAAATGCAGATGGTGAGTAGGTTTGTTGAAAAAATGGAATCACTCTAACATTACTCTTTACAGTGGATTCTAATATAATAGAAATAAAATGCACTCAACTGGTCAGAGTGAAGGGCTCCACAGAGAGGAATGAGGTTAATTTAATAATAGTTTCTGCTGTCTTGGCCCATATTTTAGGGAGTTGCTCATATGTGAGAATATTCTTAATCTATCTCAGCAACACTCAAGGAAGGAAAAACATCTGTAAAGCTTCCCTAAAGTGTCTGCCCTCTCAAAAGCTGCCATGCAGAATGTTATTGAGAGCAAAGGAAGGGCACAATACATCATACCTGGTTGGTGGGGAGGTGGTTGGAATATGCAAGTACAGCCTTACTGGTCAGTTTAGTCTCTTACTGCGTAAATGACTTTCAGTCCTGTTCAGCAAACACCTTTGTGTTCTCTTTCTGAGCAACTCAACCAGGTATGACTGGTGAGCTGAGACTGTTGATAATGTCACTATAAATTTGAATGTGTGCCCTATGGGGAATGTTCACCAAACTCCTTTTATCCCTGTTTGAGACCAAATCTGCCATAGTGGAGAACATGCTCACTCATCTGCTGTGAACACACTGATGAAGACACAGTAGTCTTTATGCATATCCTCTAGGCAAAGCTCACCATCAAAATCAGATGCAAATTCTCCTTATCCCCATAGAAAGCAGACAGAAACAGACCTTAGTCCCAAGCAGTGAGAAGCCCTGCCTCTCTGCAGGGACAGTGTGCTTGGTCTGGAGAACATGAAACCAAATGTTTGTTGTTGGTTAGCACTTGCAGACTATGATGGAGGCAACCCGGTCTGGTTCAATCAATCAAGCTGCTAAAATAATTCACTATAACTCACCTGGGATGCAAGCTGCTCCAGGAAGTAACTGCCTCCTGGAAGGTGTCTTAACCCACATAACTTACCCTCCCAGAAACAACCTGCTTGTACTCAGCTTGGAAGATCAGTTCTGCTGCCTGACTCCCAGATGTCCCTCATCTTCTGCATACAGAGACCCAATGCTCTGCCCAGAATTCCAGCTCCTTGACCCTGTTCTGGATGATATGGTAAGCCAAGAACATTCCCATGTACTCAGCCTTCACAGCAAATGAGTCACCCTTGCTGGCTTGTACCAACAGTTATGTTGGTGCAGGGCCTGTAGTAGTATAAGTACACAAAATAATGTGATGATAGCAATAAAGTAAACACACACACACACAAACCCAACCCTACATCTTGTTATAGAAAGCGGCTTAATTTGCTTCAAAATAAAGATGTTGAACCTCAGGCAATATTAAACAATGTATGAAAATCTTAACTTGAGTGAAAGAAATATCAGCCAGAACTCATGTGAGGCTCAATTTGGGAAAAATATTTTACTTGAAGCTATTTTTATTCCTCTTAGTTGTGTTAGGCAATCAGCCATACGGTATCATGCAGCCACAGCAGAAAGACACGAGTGGCTGCTCAGAATTAGGTAAATTCACATAATAAAAACCATTAGTCAGTTTTGAATCATGGTTGCATTTGGAAAATGTTTTAGGAAAAGTAGTATTTTTTTGCCATTTGCTTCACTACTTTCATGCATTGTCAGCATTCTGGGCTTTTGAGGGATTTGCATCTAGTCGTTCAATTCAGTTTTGCCTGTTTGTAAATGTTCAAACTAGTAAGAATATTCATAAACTAGTAAGAGTTATTCACAGATTGTTCACCTTTGCAGCTCACTACTGGATATTTGCCCACATGGTGCATTTCTGGTGTCTGACCAGGCAAGCAAGAATCATGAACAGTGAAAAAGGTGAATAGGTCAAAGTGGTAGTGACAAATCTGTGCTAACTAATACAGCCTAAGAATTAATTTGTTTATTTATTTTTTTTCTTTTATTTTTCTTTTTTTCTTTTTTGGAAGATATTTTTAGAATCACTCAACCATTCAGATATTTAGGATATATCAAGAAATATCATCTGGGCAATGAAAATTTAATCTTAATTTCAGCTGCTTAATCATAAACTTTATGAATTTGTTTATACTGGGGGAAAACTCCTGATTTTTCATACAGTTCTATTCACAGTGTTTTTTCTCCTGATCACCAGGCATGTACACAAAGCCACAAAATTCTGCTTTTTCCATCTCTAATGCACTGCTGGGATACCAAGCACTCATGTCATTTAGTCTTAAAAGCTATTAATGCACCTGGTAAAGATGAAAAGTGAAACATGAAATCTTGTCAAGCCTACTGAAAGCTGTAGTTGGTCTTTTTTAATAAATGTTTTTCAGAAAGTCAGTCTTATCTATGATAAATGCACTTTTCCAAGCGTAGCACCATAGATTTACTACTCAGAAAAATCTGTTGACAGCAGCTGGATTCTGAACTCTTTATTTATCTGCAAAATATCCAGAGTGGACGCAGAGGTAGCATAAGCTTTTCAACTCCATCCAAGTTTTTTGCCCTTGAACTGGTCAGACCATCTGTAGACATGAGAGGACACTTTTCCATGACAATTCAGCTGTCAGACTTTTTGCTGAGCCTAGCAACAAGGGCTCAAATTAGTGTCAAAATATGATGGTAGGTATTAAATATTTAGCATTTTGGGCTTGGATCTTAAGTTTCCACACGCTACCCGAGTGGCTAGCCTATAGAGTGTCCTTTGACCCAACAAGTAGGTGCTGGTTGTTCTTAAGAAAAGCAATGACTCCAGCCAGCCAGGTCTGGAGACACCAACTGCCCAGCTACCAGCAGTCCTGGGCATCCCTATGTGGCTGTGAGGATGGGGGCCACACTCTCATGACCTTGAAGTGGCCAGAATTTCCTCTGCCTGAGCTACCACTTCGTAAATCCCAGACAATTTCTGCAGCCACAGGGATCCTTGTAACACTTGATTCTCTCACCCAGCATGCCCAATGTGCTCTTCAATTTCAGTTCCTTCTGTCTGTGAGAGGGCTGCAGGCAAAAAAAGATGCCCAGCACAGGGCAAACTCTTTGCAACCAAGGACATACAAAGTCTGTTGTCACACATGGTGTCTTATAATGTCCCACCAAATATAGTCCTTCTCTAAGTTTATCACAGTAAGTGCAGAGCATTTTACTCTACCTTTCTTCGCAGGCATATTCTCCTATAATTTGAAGACTGCACCACATGCATCTCAGTTGTAAGGGACATGAAATTCATACTTACACTTAGGAGACCATTCTTCAGCATTTTACACACAGTCTACCCCTTAATTTTAACTGTAGCAAACTTGAGCTAGAAAATCAAAGGACCTTAATAACTTTATGGTGTATAGAAATTTATTGTCATTGTGCTCTGAATTCTGAAATAATGGACCCCATTTAAATTTTATCATGAAATTTTTAAAAGGCAAATTCTTCAGGTTTTGGGAAAAAACCTCTTATTATTATTAGTAATAGTATTATTATTGTTATTTTAAATAGATTTCAGCAAGTAAGAGGTCTGTTGAGGTAAATAACCAGTCTCAATTTACTAGCTTTCCTACGGTTATCCAAACCTAACATAGAATCAAAATCAAAATTGCAACTATCTGTAATGTTAGTTGCAGCTTGAACTACACCATAGATTAGGCAACCCTTGTCTAATCAAATCCCTTTGTATTTGAATTATATTATTGCCCCACAGCTATTGATCTCTGAGCAGATACTACATCTCTCTTTCAACTAAAAGCACATATAGCAAAGGATCCTCAGAGTAAGGTAGAAGCTGGAAAATTCCACTGAGTATGGAGACAGCAAATTGTAGGGAATATCTTTATTGTGTTTTAATCGAGAGAGATGTTGGTATATCATAGTACCCTTATAATAATCTAATATATTTAAAAGCATTAAAATATGATGAGCTATTAGAGCCCTGATGTTGATTTGCTGTATGTGTCTTTTGGCTGCCAGCCGGTATTGTTGAAATGTTGTGAAATGATCCTGTTCTGGTGTGAAGATGGAAAAGTTTGAAAGCCTTGTTTTATTCTGATTCTTTTTTGTCCAGGATGTGTCTCACCCCCATGACATTAATAAGGGGGCTGCAATGCACACTGTAGTGTTACAAAAAGTGAATACATCTCCCCTGGAGAAAACAGGGAAGATCATTTGAGAATACAATTGTTAGCTGCTTCTGGCTGTGGTCCCGGAAGGCTTCTGGTAAATCTGACTTTAAAATTCTAACTTTCAGCTATGTCAAAATGTATCAAATCAAAGTGCATTTGTTTGGTTCCTTGGATGTGCCATATACTGAATTGTCTGGTAACTCACTAACAAATTCGTATCTTGTCTTTTTAGAGAGATGGAGGAAAATAATGGGCCTCAAAGGAACTACCTTTCAGAACAAGTATGTTTTCTCAGTGTTTTCTTAGAGAAGAAAACAAGGAAAATTAAGTAGAAGCAGATGGCATTTTATTTCAGAAAAAACAAAAACAAAAAACCATCTCTCAGAATTAGGCCATCTAAAAACTCAATAACTTAGGCAACTTTCTGCTCCAGAATTTATGTTTGCTATTAGGCCCATGAGCTCCCATACTTATTGCTGTGAAATATCTGAGAAAAATGAAGTCAGGATGTCACAGCAAAATCAATGATATCTAATAATCAGTCACAACAAATATTTTTCATTCTATCTTATTGAAATCTTGCCTGACAGAGATCTAGAGATCTTTTCTGACACTCAAGTCAGCTTCTGAAGGAAATAAAATACCATAAACAGAGCTGGATGGTAGTATTGATCTTTATGGTGATGAAAATTAGGATACTGAAATGCCAAAATTTTGATTGACTTAAAAAAACAAATTCTCGGGCTTTAAAACTTTTTAACTCAATCACACAAAAAGGTCAACAAAATTTAGCTGCTCTTTAAAACAAAGGACAGAAAATGTCAATGGGTCTTTTTTGCCTCCACAGGATTCAGCCTTTAAGAGTATGCATCTTGTTTAATAATTAGGCAGCTATATCATATGTAAGTTGTTTGTATGCCACCATTCACGGATGGTTTAAAGGTGTTCTGTCTGTTTGTGTGTGTTTATGATATTTCTGTGTGCCTTCTCTACTTTTTCAGTTCCCAGAATTTGGTAGCTCTAAAGGTGGGGCATGGGACCACCCTCACTGCAAGAAGCAGAGAGTGAGGAGCCAGACTTGCTGTCACAGGAGTGTCACTGCTGCTACCAGAGGGAGATCCCATGAAATTGCCACAAGCTGTTCCCTGATGGCACCAACCAGTTGGTTTTGCAAAGAATAGGTGAAAGGGGTAGATGGGGCATGGCCATTTGGCTGCCATGGCTGTTTGGCTACTCTAGTGCTGACTGCTTTCCCTATAGTTGTAGTGGTCCCTGTTACCAAACAGGGACTCCAGGTAGCTTGCTGCATAATTCTTCTAGTTCATGCAGAAATCGCTTCAGTATTTTGTGAAGAAGAGAGACAAATATTCCACTTTCTTTAAGTTTTCTACTTCTGTGCTGCTTACATTGCAGAAGTTGGTAAGACTATAAAGAAATAATCTAAGAAGCTTCAGCTCAGAAATCAGCTCAGATCCACAGAAACCTGAGGTGATGGTAATTTGTTATACAAAACCAGCATGGGTGAATACAGACGCACTAGGGTTCACATTTTGTTAAGATTTATTTTGTTGCTTGATGTTAGGAAAAAATCTAGAGAAAAAAACAAGAATTTTGATATTCCTTTAATAATCTGAACTTCCCTACGACAATACCACACAGACAGAAACAGCATATAGATGATGGTACAAAGCTCTTAACAGTGTCACTAAACTCTCAGCAAAAAAAAACCCACAACCAAACAAACAAAAAAAACCCCACCAACCCAGCAACTCTATTAACAATAAGCACTATTCAGTGGGATAGTTCCAGTAACACATTTCCTGAATTGCATGCTTGCTGATTCTGAAAAACACCTCCATATGGACAAGAATATAAGACATGACATAAAGTACACAGTTTACACCAAAGTTTTTACAGAGGAGCAGCTGCTTCAGTACTTGCCTGGAACTGTCTCAGCTAAGAAAGCTTGGTAAGAGGCTATAATGCTGTTTGCTGAGACCAGTTATGGTTTATATAATGATATAACTTTATTTTTGAATTTTCCACTTGGTTTATGGTGCCACAACAATAGATAATTGTCTGCCTTCACAGAGTCATTGAAATATCAAAGTATCTTAAATCCATCACCACTCTATATCCTCTCTGGATCTAGCTGTGCAATAGGAGACTGCTATACATGCTTAGGAGAAGCTTCTTGGGGTCCCATCACCCCAAAGTGATTAATCACCATTGTGTCTGCTTTCAGCCAAGAGTCTGTTTTTCATGGTTAGACATTTGTATCACACATTTGTCATACACCTAGTGTCAGAGAATATAAAGTAAGTTTAAGATACATTTCACCATGTCAGAGTTAAAAAGGGAGGAGGCATAGGGAGAGCTTTCCCTACTCATAGAAGCAAGGAGCTGTTAATTAGATAGTTAAGGACTTTGTTCTAGCAAGAGACATTTACATCTGAAGGATGTAAGGAGCTGAAGTAAAAACACTTATTTTAATTGAGAAAAATGATCAGATGGTCTCTTATATAATGAAGCAAAAGAATAAGTTCCAGGAAGAAAGATTAGATCTGTCTGGGCTCCCTAGCATATTTCAAAGGATAAATTTCTTATAAGAGATAAAACTTTGTCCCAAGAGACAAAAAAGTAAATATATGCAATATGACTAGCTCACTCCTCAGGGCATGCTGCAGGCTTGCTCTGCTGGGTATGCCCTGGCCATGTTCCAGTTCTGTGTTGAGAGACCTCGGTACCACCCTGGTCACATTCAGAGCTGTGGGGACATCCTGTTAGACTCAGAAAGATTAAGAAGTTTCTGAGGGCAGAACAGTGAAGGTTGCCAAAAAGGCAATAGCATCACAGACATTAGTGTTTACATATCTAGGAACATGTAAAACCACCAGGTTTCTGCCTCTCCTGAGAAAGTTAATCATTTGTGGGAAAACAAATATTGCTGGGATGACAAAAAGGCCCTTTCTGGAGCTGAAGTCATCAGCCCCATTCCTCCTGTCACACAGGAACAGGAGTAGCAGCATTCCCAAGCCCCAGAGCTATCTTGCTATTCCTGCTCAGGCTCCACCTAACTTTCACAGTGAAGAAACCAGGCTCCACTCATTCAGCCTTGGGATGTCAAAATTAACGTCTGCATACTCGACTAATGAGCCTTGAGCTGGTGATTGAAAAATGTATCAAGCATCCCTAGTTTCTCATTAAAAAGCCTGCTTTTGCAGATCTCAAGCCATTTATGCATCTCTTGTTTGAATTTTATTCCGTTCTTCCCTGTGCTTTTTGAAGTGCAGGCAGTCTTCCAGAAACAGCATCACTAATTCCACAGATAGGGTCATTACTGCCCCTCTGTCCCTCCTCTGCCCATAGAACCAAAGAGACTTTGCCTTCACCTTAAAAGACGATTAATTCCTTTTTCTTCAGTATCAGACAGGGCAATCATGCTTATTTTGGTAATTCGTTGCCACCTCACTTTCTTAAGTGCCACTTCAATGTGGGATATGGATGTATCCTATTTAAAAAACCGTTTGTATTTGTTTTGTTCTTCTGGGGAAGGTAATGCTGCCAGTCCTTTCCACCAGAGAGACAAAAAAGCAGCTTGCAGAGGGAAGACCAGAGCAGTGTAAAGGCCTGGCAGCTTCAAAGTGGGGCTGGTTACAAAACCTGTTATAGGGACTGTTACTAAGCCCATTAGAGCAGCAGTTCAGCTATTGTAGTGCTACTTGCTGACTACAATGTGGTCAGAATTGCACCCTAATCTAAATAAAAATACAATAATTTGTAGTGGGGGCAAAAATACAAACTGTGACAGGAATTCTCTTTATCTGTAGCTAAGAGATAGGATACCAGGATGTAGAGCTTGAGAATATGTAACTTGGTTCTTCATGTTAAGATCAATAAAGCGTGTACACGGCAAATAGTGCTGTCTGTGGAGATCTCTGGATCAGATCCAGTGCTTTCTCTGAGAGGTGAGAGGCTCTTCAGAATATCTCAGGACTCAAAAGCAGAGAAAAGGTAACAAAGCAGGGGGGAGGACAAGGATCGTTAAAAGCAATTACAAACTTTCTATTCAGGAACTTGATAAAAGTTTCTGGGAGCACAGCAAAACTCCCTGTAGAAACTGCTCTTTTCTGCCTGGGAATTGCTGAAAAGTTGAATAGCTCTGTAAAGGTGGCTTCACAAGGTCAGAGGAACAAGCGGTATCTCTAAGGAGAGCCCTGAATTTCTGTCTTATCTTTACTTACCATACTTTGTGCTCAGGCAGGGTCTTCCCAAAATACTGCATGACAATCCCAGAAAAGCAGCTCTGAAGGATGTGCCTTTGGTCTACTGACACATCCTGAATTCAGCATCTGCAGATAACTTTTTTCCCTTGGCTAATTATCCATGAATTCTAAATTTAATCACCATCAAATATTTTCAGATTATGATTAGCTCTCCTTCAAAACAATTTAAATTAAAAATGAGCCTAAGCACACACCCCTGGGGCCTGGACAGGTGTCCTCCCACAGAACTGGTTTAAGAATAACCTTCCTTGGTGATTTAAACTGACCCAGATGGCTTTCTGCTGAAGTAGGCACTCACATCATCTGTCATGGCATCTTGACTATAGGGGAGTCAACATTACCTGAGGGCAGTACTTCATACAGTGCTTCAAAAAGATCCCCAAGAGAAATGTCTCATTGAGTGCTCTGACACAAGGCATACCGTTTTCACAATCAGCCACAGTTTATATGAAAAAATCACAGTTAAAGAAAAATAAAAAATAAACAAACAAACAAAAACCCAAACAAAAACCAAACAAAACATAAACCACCAAATAAAAAAAGCCTGATGGAAAAATCTTGTGTCTAGATCCAGAATCACAGGACCTGAGGGCCAGAAGCACACATAATACCAGACAATCCAGTAATTCAAAATCTGTTCTCGTAAAATATTTGTCCTGAAAGGTGGGTTCCTCAAAACCAGTATTTTAACCTCTCTAAATCTTGTTTATAGCTCTACTGTCTTTGTTAATGATGCTTTGTGTATTAACAACTTAGGCTATAAACTTGGTTTGTTCCAGTGAAACAGCTACACAAAAAGCTTTAAATCAGAAACAGGACTGGGCTATTTATATCTCTACAGACATGATTCAATAAAGACTCTCAGGGAACTGGTTATTAAAAGGGGAACAGATTGATTTAGGATGCCAGTTACTCTTTCTAGTTCAGGTTGGGCTAGAGTTAACATAGCATATGCAGTTGATGTCCAGTTTCCAATTCACTTCATTTCTCCTCCTTAAGCACTCACAGCACATTTGGATGTCAGACAAGATGCCAGATTGTGTTCAGAAGTAGTGAAGAAGGTGCATAAGGAATCTCACTCTCACCCTTGTAAACAGTCAGACAAAACAGCAGTCCAGGTTGCAGTCCTACAGAGGGACTTTACAGGAATAGGTACCATGTGATGCCCTTTTCACGTCCCATGATGCTGTGGTCCAGATGATCCTGTTGTAGGTCTGTGTTGCCCGTCCCAGTAGATGCAGTTGGCAGGCAACGCATGTCATTCCCAAAGAGAAAGCATAATATGTTTACCTTTTCTGTTGGCAGGAGCTGCAAGAGGAACACCATCTCTTTCTGTAGGCTAGTACTGTGCAGCGTCCAAGCTATAGATGCCTGTAGCTGCAGTGATTACTTCTAAGGGTTTAAAAAAAAAAATACTTAAGAAAAGCAAACTTGTTTCCAGTAAGTTTAATCTCAGTATACACAAACCAGAAAATGAGTAGTGCCTCCACTCCAAAATAAAAAAGCTGGGAACCACTGATTTAGGACACCTCTCAGGGCAGAAAAGCATTTCATTCTTTCATGACTTCAAAACATAAAGAAGAAAAAGGTATTGCAACTTTCCTGACACTATTGAACTTTTTGAAAAAGTGATCAATAGGGTTTCAGACAGCTCCCTGCCAAATTGATCTCACTGGGGAAGAAGGAACTACTGTTCCTAGGGGCCTTTGACCCTATGCTGAAGGTCATGAGAAGGAGGATTGAATATGCTTTTCCCATCCCCATAGGACTCCCTGTGCCAGCACAAGCTGCTCCGCTTCTGTGCATTGGTTCTTTGCAATGCCTCCAGCTCTCTGCAGAGGAGAGGTAGGTGTACTATCAGACAGGGAGTAAAGAGAAGCATGGACAGTTTGCAACATTTGCCCATAGCCTCATAGAGCAGAAAAGCCTTGCAGACACTGCTGACCTAGCTCTGACAGGGTCAGAGAGTGGCAAAGATAGGAAAAAATTCTGTCCATGCAGAACAGGGCACAAGGCTGTCATTGCAGATACCAAAATCTGCAGTAGTATTGCCTCACAGCACTGGTATCATTTGAAGCTCCATGCTTTGATGATATGGTGCTACTATGATATCTCCCTCACCCATCATTCAGACCACATCAAGAAGCTGTCATTGGTGAAATGATATAGCAGAACTTGAGAGATTAAATATCTATTTTGAAAAAAAACCAGTTAAATGTCTTTGCTTTTTTTTTTAATTTTGTGGTTACTCTGTGCAGATGACAGTACAGATGGATATAAGGTAGATAGTTTCTTGAGGTATCAAACAGATTGTTGGTAACCTTACTATTAGGTGTATTAGAGCAGTATCTAAGATCTCCCTTTAAGAGTCATATGTGCAGAAGAAAAGAAACCTTTACCAAATAAGCATATGTGCATCAGAGACAAGACATATAAAAGAGAAGTGTAGTTGTTTCCATGCTTTAGTCTCTTTCACCTCAGTGAAACTCAATTTTTACTCCAACATTTTCATCAGTAGTGGTCTATTTTCTGGTGCTGTCTGCAATATGAGATTCCTCTTCACTACAACTTAATTTGTGCTTTTCGTGCTCCCATCAAAATTCTCTCAAGACAGCCTCTAATAATTTTCTTGGCCAAAGGGGAAAACTAGTATTTAACCCATCCTATTACTGTCTTCCAGTCATCAGCAAAATATTCTCACTTGGTGTCTCTATCTTCATGCTCTCTCAGTTAACCTCCTCCCTCTGCAATTGCTCCTGTAGCAGAGCTCTGAAGGTGCTTATTCGTCTTCTCCATGACCCATTACTTGACAGAAACTTTGCAGTCCTATTTCCTCCATGCTTTTTGCCTGTAAATAAGCAGTTCTGGTAAACAAACAAACAAACAAAAATTTAAAAAAAATCTATCCTCTCTATATCAGTGACCAACAGATTTATTACACATCTATACAAATCTCTCATTTGACTCAAACTAAACTAATAGTCTCCTACATTGACATTTCCTCTTAGTGCTCTGACTTAAGACTTTAAGCTTAAGTGCAACATGTCCAAAGCAAAATCCTGTCTTTCTTCTCATTTCTTTTAGCTTTACCTAACACTGTGGGAAATGCCACAAAGACTTTTTTGTCAGGGATCGTCTTAAATTAGACCTCCTTATCCTTGTCCATCCTGCAGTTCTCTCTGTGTAACACTTCTTCACAGATGAAACTTGTAACCTCATCACTCACGATCTCATTACTTGCTTCCCACAGTATTCTTTTCTCTGGCTTTGACAAATACCGTGTTGCACTGCTTCTAGCCTGTCAGCTGCAAAGTTAGTTTTCTTAGCTCATTGTTTTGACTATGCCATTCTTCTCCTTGTATTCTATAACAACAAACATAAGCTGCTCAAAGTGCTTTCAAAGCTTTGTGACTGATGTATCCTCTCTCATTTACTGTATTTTCATATTTAAAGGCCACATTCACGTAAACAACTTTACCTCAGATTCCCTCCTCCACACCCCACCTAAATATATAAATTTCAAATATCCATTGATATCTGCAGCCAGATCACTAGCAATTAAACATCAAAACCCAGTTTCTTTACTTGGTCTTTGCTGCAGGCTGAAGTGTGGAAACATCTTTTCCACCTCAGCTACAGGCCCTGTGATATCAGACTGGCCAAGCCAAACCTGTGATGAGGATTATTAATGAATGATATGAATGTTTCAGTAAGCCAGTTACTGTATAAATTTGCTGATCTAATATCAAAAAACCACTTCTGACATATTCCTGATATTTCCAGATGTGGTGCGTATTTTCTTATTGTTGTCCAAAGAAGAGTCAGACATATTCTTACCTGAGAAGCCTGCTTTGTATCATGCGAGTAAGGTTCACCATTGTTGAGGTCAATAGGACTATGATGGATTTATATATTTTAAACTTGGTTTAGGATTAAAATCTATACCCTACAACACTGTGCAAGATTTCTGCTAAAATTGAGATTTCCTAACAGTGACACGTCTTCTCTTGATCACACTTTTTCTGACATTTTCTACTGTATGACATATAATAGCTGTCACATTCAATCCCTTGGGGTACAGAGGTCCAGACCTCTCCCACAGGCAATACCTATCCAATTGTCCCACATTTTAAGTCTTCTTCTATTATTTGTCTTCATTGGAATAAATTTCAATCCCGTCATCAGAACTCCATTCCCCTCCACCAGCTATCAGTGCTCAGTATTTTCCCTGGTTTAAATGCATGGCATCTTTCCAGTGATAGAAAACAAGCCTTCCATTGACACAATGGGAGTAGCTGTTTCCCTAGCTGGTAACTGCAAAAACAAATGGTGAACACAAACATGAGATAAAAAGTTAAAATAACCTTATAGTAGATGGAGAAAAACGCAGAAAAGCAAGAGCTCAACTGAAAGAGAGGTAATTATTAATAGGCATAATTTTAAATAAAATTCAAGTAAGAGAAGATTTAATATAAGGACTGTACAAAGATGGAAAGAAAGGACTGGCCAGGGCTAAATTTAATCAAAGAGAGATCAGAAAAAAAGTAAACTATAAGTATTGATACTAAAAAAATAACAGAATTGTATAAGCCATCTGTTGCCTACTCAGAGTCTGATTCATGGGCAGAGGTACATTGAGGCAAATGTTGTCACCCTTTCCTGTCTGTAACATGCTCTTCTAAACCAAGAATTCTTTCCTATAGATTTTTTATCTTCCATAGATCTTATATCATATTTTTTGAGGGAAATGTAGCAGCTAGCAAAACCTGTGTGCTATCAATGAATTCCAACACAAGATGTTTTACTCACTGATAAAATATTTCCTCATTTCATTTTGGTGTGTGTCTGTAGTCTGGCTGCAATATGTTGTTGTCCAAGTAATTATTTTCAGATAACATCCTGAATTACTCTTTAAACAGTAATTTATTCCTTTTTCTCTTTACCAAAGAGAGAAAATATTATGGTTTATATTTCTTTTGACCCTCATACACTGCACAGATTGTTATTAATGCTGCTCTTCTGTCACTGAGAAGAGAAAGCCCTTTTGGCTTCTTTCTGTGGCTCCAGATTCATGAGTTTGACTCTTCCCAAGAATGCACAGTGTGCACCCTCCTGACAACACATGCGTGGCCAGGCAAGTTGTGCAGTAAGGGGGATCTAAATATAATTCTGGCATAGCACTCTGTCATCACTACTGTCTGCAAAAACCAGATCAACAACATTTCAATGGATGGACCTTTTGACCTTATACTACCGCAGCCCTTAAAATCTCCACCTGAAATTTGGTCCCCAGCTGGGCTAATCTCTGTTAAAATGTACAGAGGAGGACTGGACATATCAAAAGATTTTGCAGCCATAATAAATAAAGTGTTGGAGAGAAAGAAGACATGTAGAGATCAAAGATGACATTATGACTCTTACAGTATTCCTCAAAGATGAGATAGAGTGCACTGTTAACCCCAAATGCAACATTACCCCAAAGTTACAGGTTACTGTCATGTCTGGTCTCAGTTAAAAGTCATTAAGGAGCCCACTAGTTATACTCCCATCTTTTTATTGCCAATCAGAAAATTTCACTAGTCATCACTGGTCCCAAGAAGACATTTCTTCCTTTTCTTAATCTCATGATAAACTACCATGGAACATCTACAGGAATTTATCCTGCTGCTCTTTAGACAAGAGAAACATAATATACTAGATAACTCAGCAATTTTTCAAGGTGTCCAGTGGCACAGTTTTAAGATTAGTAGCCAGTATAGAATGCTTTGCTATATGTCAGATGACTAACCAGATTTATTGCTAGACAAGATTACAGATTAAAAGAAAGTTACTTCAGAAACATAGGTTTTCAGTTATGGATTAAAGTTACAAAAGATAAAATGGCAACAGCATCATTAATATTACACTTAGCAATACGTGTTTCCCCTGACTGAATTCAACAGCAGCTATGTTGTACTTCATTTTCGCTTAGATTTAGTTGGAACCTTTCTGCCACTATTGAGTTAAAATAGGATCATTTTGTTATGATGGTTCTTGCATCTGCTACAAGCCTTCTTTCCCCACACTCACACCCACTTGGGCAGGGAAGAGAACAGGGCAAAGGCTGAGAACCCCTTTCTGACTCATCTCAAAGCAGAATATCTCATGTCTGCAAGAAAGCTTTCCTCCTCTTTGCTTGTGAGAGATGCCACACAACACTGATGAACAAAGAACTACTTTACTCTTCCTTCACCCCTCCTCCCAAAGATTCCATGATGGAGATTGCAACTATATCTCTCAATTAACACATTCAGCCTGCCTGTTTAACAACCATCTTAAAACACATATGTATACCACAGAATGAAGGAAATATTACAGGTACTATGCAGCTTTAGATCTATTAGTCTTACTCTGAATTAATAAAAATAGCTAACAATTTGAGTAATGCAGACCTAGCTGCATGCTTTTGGTTGCATGGATTTTCTCCTACCATATTAAGTTGTATTTGCATTGCTGTGTACAGTATGATGGTTAATGTATATATATATGAAAGGATCAATGGATGAAATATCTAAGGATCAATGGATGAAAAGGCTTCCTTCTCTAGACTACCTTATAGGATAGGAGTGCTACCAGCAGATACCTGATTCACTAGCGGTTTAGTCAAGCGCAGAAATCCCAGTGAACTGACTTTACTGTCTAGACTAAGAGAACACCACCAGCAGAACACCCAACAAAAAGTAACATTTCCAAAGCTAGAGGGAAGAGATAAAAGATTTGTCAGGAAGTAAAAAAGGAGTGAGAACTCTTTCCTGGCTAAGTAGGGGACAAAGCAGCTGCTAGGAATGACTGGCGCTTGTCTAACTCCAAAGAGTCAGACCTGACTGCAAAGTCCAGATCCATGTCTGCAACACAAAGAAAAGGCAGGACCTGACACTTCTGGAGTTTGATAAAAGGCAAGTGGATCCCAGCCCTCAGGAAGGATGACTGTGAGTCTCCTGGATGAAACGTGCAGGGTAAGGAAGAGTATGAATGCTAACTAAAGAGACCAGTAAATGTGGAGCTATTTCCTTGCACTTCTGCACGCATTTTTTTAAAACTTCTTCAACTCTGTTGACATATGCATACAGATACTTCTGTTCATTTTAACTTGACTTAAAGGGTTTTAAAGGTAACTCTTTAATGACAACGTATTTTAAACATCCAGCTTTGACATTACTCAAAATGAGGATCCTGGGACATTTTAGGGATGATTTGAGAGTTGGTAACAGAGAAAATGTAGTTAAGAAAGCTCTGTAGCATACAGCAAGGTAGAGAGGAGTATGCACAGACCCCGGAAGCCCTGAGATAGCATGTGGCACTCACACCTGAAGATCACTAGCAGTGTTATGAAGTTGCAAGCTAGAGGACTAGTAGACTGCTCTGCCTGGTAATGAAGAGGTCTGAACTTCCCATCATTTTAAGCAGTAAAGATACAGATTTCTGCAGAGGTCTGGGTTCTTATATCACCTGTATTTTGCTGTTTCTCTGTCAGACTGTAGGTAAATCAACAGCTGCTCTCAGCATTGTTCTGCACACTATCCTGAAACATGGAAAAAAGCAGCTCATAGCAGAGGTACCCTTTGAGACACACAGGAGAGGGATGTGACAGGACTTTAAAGGAGCACCATGGGTTCTGAATCTTTAGGTCTGGCCTGCAACAGGCCAGAAAGCTACATCATCTGAAAGCCAAAAGGATTAAAAATGCTGTCTGTCATCCTATATCACATTTTCTGCAACTGTGGATGGGGTGGGAGGCTGCAACTGTCATCACTTTTCTGAAACACTGAGGGCCTAATCCTGAGAGTACTCTAATGAATTCCTACTCCATTGGAAATTGGATCTCCTAGGACTGACACAAATGTGTTCTGAAAAGTATAGGATGATAATAATGCTTATTTCCCCAAAGGAAAAAGACTGGTATCATTGTCTTCCTTAACAGAGGCACAATGTTACTCCGGGATACTTAGCAGGTCAAACACAATTCAGTCTTTTTTCTGCTCCCACATCCACTTGATAATCCCTCTTGGGCAGAACACTGCTACAGGGACCCAGGATGTCCATGGTGGGAGCAGTGCCCATGACATGGGTGCTGTGGTGGGTCACATGGACTTGGTACAGGGGAGTAGCACTGTGAAATACAGCTTGGGCAACCACTGAGGCTAGCAAAGCCTTGGATCTCCTGTAAAGGTGAAGATAAAGGTGAAGAGTAGTAAAACATGGGGAGCAAACCAAAAATTATTTTCCCTGGGGCAGGAGGTCTCAGCAATTATGTTGAGAGATTGTCTCACACTGAATTTCAGCATTGCAAGGAAAAATGAAATCCATGAGACATCTTCTTAAATTCGGTGAGGATTGGAAAACGAGCTGTTAAGCTGCTCACGGAGGTCAGGCAATATAAATGCATTTATCTATCTATTGTTTCTTTTGTTCAAAACATCATGAAATAAGTGTCCAAACACTCAAACACATGGCTGGTGCTAAACATCTGCTGTCTTTCCGACAGGCACCCTGCCCTGCTTCTGCCAGATGTCAACTAAATGAAGGAAAAAGTATTTTTCTCTACCTTCCTTATTCCTGGGCTGCTCGCCAGGTTCTTTCCCAAATGCCTGTGCCTCTGTCTTGGGAAATGGGAGCTGGTCACATCTCTTCCCCAGCAGCCATCTCAGGCTGACCCAAGCTGGGCTACCATGGCAGAGAACAGAAAAGTATCCCCCGCAGTCCCACTCCTGCCCCTGCCAGCATTTCACAGGACCTTCCCAGACTTACGTGGGTCTGCCTGACTCTCTGGACCAGACGCCAAACTCCATCAGTTCCAGTTAGCAAAGTGAGATGAGCAGTCACATCACCCCCTCCATGGTGTGTAAGTTACAGCCCAAGCAAAGCTGACTGACATGTGTGATTGGGTTTACTTCTGAAGGTCTACAGCTTTCTGGCCAGGTTGCTGACTGATTTACAGCTGTAATATCACTGTCTACTGGCAGTCAGGAGTCTATAATCATTGCCAAGTAGTGATGTTTGGTCACTAATGGACCACATGTTCCCTCAGTCAAAGGAAGCCGCATTTTATTCATTACATGAAAGTAAAATTGCAGTCATCTCAGATATTAAAGGAAATCAATACTTGCCAACGTGAACTCCACAACAGTACTGAAAAAAGGTACTTTCTTACTAATCTAGTGAGTAAGAGTATGTAAAGTCTTGAGCTAAATGAGTCTTTTAGCCTGGAAAGTTTTTCTTGAGACTTGGAAGCACTTATGTTGATAAATGCAGGTCCATTAAATAAAAAGCTACTGCCACATTCAGGATATCTTTTAGAGAAGATATAATTTTCCTGCCAGTATTGACTCTCCTTTTTGATACTCCTTTCTTATAATTTTCAGTTTCACAAGTCATTTTTTAGGAATACATAAGACATTTGGAAAAGGAGGGGCATGAACCTTGGGTTTGAAAAAGGTGGGTTTGAAAACTTCAACTTTTCAAACAATCGAAGAGAACACTTAAGATTACTTTAAAAACATTAAAAAATATCCACTTATTTTTTTCTTATAAAACTAATCTGCAACTATACAAACACCAGTTTTGCTCTTCTCCTTAGGAGCAACAACTAGTTCATTAAATGCAATCAGAAACACATCATTCTTTCTACTGTATTTTTAATGATGGGTCTGAATTCTTATCCTTCAAGCAGAAGTATTGTCTCTAGACAATTCAAGGATTTAATCCAAATACATTACTCAGGCAAAAATCCCATGTGTAAAGGAAGTTGAAGGAATGTGAAGAACCTCCTCCTATTAAATGAACTAGTAGCCATGCAGCTTTGCAAAAGCCTGGTGGAATCCCTTTAGGATCTTGCCCTAAGCCCGATTAAAGGAACTCAATTATATCTGCTGACAAAACTCCTAGAATATTTTGTGTACTGTAACTGAAGTGTGACTGAAACCTGTCATTCAGGCAGAAATCAATTCAATGTTCCCATAGCAAAATCTTAAACTTCCACTACTACTAACTCATGTTTAATTGAAGTAAATATTGCATTTTTAAAAAGTAGTTGGGCAAGTATATCTTAGAGGGCATTGACATCCAATTGCTTTCTGCTGAAGTTGAGTTATAGCAGTGCAAATTTATGAACTGGTGAGAAGGTCTGTGATTTGATTAAAGACAGAAGAGATAAAATCCTTCCTTCGTAAATGAAAGCTAATGCCCTCTAATTGTATATAGATGAGGAAGAACACAGAGAAGCATGCTGAGCCTTCTTTCCTTATACTACCCTGAAGTCCCTTGTTCTGGGAAATTGCAGGATGATTATTTTTTCAATTATTCTGTTATTCTGTAGGTGTAGAGACTCACTTAATAATCCAGAGCATCAGGCACTGGGCCCTAGATTTTCAGAGCAGTACACCAGCTCCAGAAACCTCATTCATTGGATGCTCACTCTGAAAGACCTAAGGTGATGCCTTCTTTGAATGCAATCATTACTGTACCATTTGGTGTCCATTTTCAGCTGCAACTTAACACCTAACAGAGGAGTCATGGCAGGGAAACTGGCAGAATAGCCAAGGGTCTTAGCTCCTCGATGCCTAATGCAGAAGCAGGACAGGATGGACTAGGCAATCAGCATTCCTCAGTACAACTAGAGACAAGAAAAGCATCAGAAATACTTCCTGGGAATTTTCAGGCACAGTGGAGTCAGACTGAGCAGAACTGCATTTAGAAATGAGCTGTTTCCTATAACAATGGTTGTACTCTGAATGTGCCTGCTTTCCCTTGCCTCATTGTTGAGTTGTCCTTGCATGGTACAAAGAAGAAGCCTCAAGCACCTTCTCAGATACCCTTGTAGTAGAGTGCAGGATTGCTTGTGACCAAAAGAGGCTTCAGTCACACCCTGATGATAGTCTTTGTTTTCCTGAATGTTTTCTAGTTCTGCTATATGATTTCTGAAGCAGATTTGACCTTCTCGTAGTACACAGGATATAGGACACAGGAATTTACAAGGTGAAACAACGCTGTCTTCTGCCTTGTTTTATATATGCAATCTTCTGTCTGTTCTTTTGACTGCAGTTCTTTTCACAGAACAGTGTCCTCAGTCTATCTAAAAGAAGTATTTTTTTGCTTTCATTGTGCATTCATAGGTGGGATTACTACATTATTTACATTATTATATTACATTATTTTGCCTTTCTCAGCATCAATCACCTTTTCTCACTGGTTTGCCAGCCTCTCTAGTGAAAATGTTGCATAGTGTATGTCTTACACACATCTGTGGGACTTGGCTGTTGCCCAATAGAACAGCCTCTCCCCAAGGTTCCTGTGAGGCTCCAAATCACAGACTTTAGAGGTCACCTCTTAGTCTTATTTGAAAATAAGGAATGTATTGATCTCTCGATTTAGTTATATGTAAATATACTGCTCAGAAGTATATTTAACTATGTGAGTATATTGTCCAGGCACCAATACTTGCGCAGTCCCTTACTGGTAATCTCATAAGGAACCAATGGTAACTCCTGATAAAATTTTAGCCAAAGTGCAAGTATATAAATGAAAGACTGATTAACTTGTCATGATGACTCCTTCAATCATCTTTTCTATTAGCACAAAATTCATCAAAGGCAGAAAGCTTGCACAAAAGGCACTTACAATCTAGCTGCCTGATAGGTAAGATCTAAACTTGGGATATGCAAGATCTAGCTCTGACCTGACACATAAAGACCATTATTCTTCAAGGTCTCGAAACAAAGAATAGCTCTGAAATACTCATTTATGAGCCGCTGAAGATTGGTTAGTGGCCATCTAAACAATCACAGAATCACAGAATGTTAGGGATTGGAAGGGACCTTGAAAGATCATCTACTCCAAGCCCCCTGCTGAACCGGGTCATACAGGAACATGTCCAGGCAGGTTTTGAATGCCTCCAGAGAAGGAGACCCCACAACCTCTTTGGGCAGCCCGTTCCAGTATTCTGTTACCCTCACCATGAAGAAGTTCTTTTCTCATATGTATGTAGAACCTCCTGTGTTCCAGCTTGCACCTATTGCCCTTTGTCTTATCATTGGTTGAAACTGAGAAGAGCCTGGCTCCATCTTCCTGACACTCACCCTTTACGTATTTATAAACATTAATGAAGTGTCCATCATGCTTTGCCCATGGTGTCTATACATTCATTTGGCATGAAGACCACACAACATATTTTTTATGCTCCTGCTATATTTTGTTAGGCAGTTTCTGACATACTAATTAGTTCAACCTACATTAGACATTTAGTCTTCTGACATCTGGAACAGCAGCTGCCAGCTATTTCCCTTCTCATTTTTTCCCTGAAAGAGATTAAATGTTAGGTTACATGTTGATAAGCTCATCTGCACCCCTACAAAGGAGCATTGAGCATATGGCAGGTGGGGAAAGCCAAATAACACCCTTGCTCAGCTCCTCCCAGACCCATCATAGAGGGGACAAAGGGCCATCAAAGGCCCATCTCCACAAGCCCAGAAGAGCACAGGGTGATTCTGAGGGACACAAATTAAGGAGGTACAGGCTATTTGTGTCCTTCCCAGAGCTGTTCCAGGGGAGCTTCAGCCTGTCTTCAGACACGAAAAACATCACCGTGAGTCAACAGGAGCCCCTTTTGGACTGGGGAGATTACTACCTAGGGGTATGGTACACATTATGAGACACAAGGGAAGAGCATTTAGGGATAGCACAAGACTTAGAGTGGGATGTTTAGTTGAGGAACCAAAGGGAGAGCTCAGGGTCGTTTCGGGGAGAACAAGTGTAGGAACAAATGACATGGTCAGGCAATCATACAAGGCCAGCCCCTTTTACCCCTTTATCACACTGTCATGTCATAGAATCACAGAATATTAAGGGATGGAAGGGACCTCGAAAGATCATCTAGTCCAACCCCCCTGCCAGAGCAGGACCACATACAGCAGGTCACATAGGAACGCGTCCAGGTGGGTTTTAAATGTCTCCAGAGAAGGAGGGTCCACAACCCCTCTGGGCAGCCTGTTCCAGAGCTCTGTGACACTCACAGTGAGAAAGTTTTTCCTCAACTTTCTGTGATTCTGTGATTCTGTGATTCTGTGACATGACAGAGTGATAAAGGGATAAAAGGGGCTGGCCTTGTATGATTGCCTGACCATACTCTTTGCTGGATCAGTGCAGTCTGTCGTGTCTTCTTAAACTGTTTCTAACTTGATTCCTTGTGTGAGAGTCTCTATTTTCTGTGCATGTGTGTGGCTGGAGGTCCAAGAGCCAGTAACAGTTGTGCAAAACCTGGAAAGACCAGCATGCATATGCGCGTGATCACTCACAAAGGTCAAGCCAGAGTAGCCAGGGAGTGGGTGAAGTGCCCTGGGATCCAGGCATGTGCATGTGTAAGTGTGTGTGTGCGTGAGCATGTGTGTGTGCGTGTGTGAGTGTGCAAGTGTGCATGCGTGTGTGTGTGTGCGTGTGCAATGGTATGTATCAGCAGCTGGAGTGAGGCTGCACCACTGGGGGCTCATATGTCCAGGTGCAAACAGCTGTGGACACTGGGATCTAGTGTCTGAGCCCAGCTGCCCAGCTGCTGAAGGGATCCACCTTGTATATACATGTGCATACATACGTGTGTGTACATATATATTTTTTTTTTTTTTTTCTTACTAGTGGACCTCCATCCTGATTAGCCAGTTAGGAGAGCTCTAAGCAGTCACTGGTGCTATTTGTGCTGATGTGAGCACTGAGTGTGTCTGCCTCTGTTAATCTGTGTGACTGGCAGTGTGTATGTATGTGTTGCACGTGTGTATGCATGTACCTGGGAATACATGCTCAGCTTCACCACTGGTTGTACCTGGGGCATGGAGCTGTCCAGCCTCACCTCTACCAGGCTACTGGATTTGGCTCCCCTAACACAGTCCTCCCAGTAGCCAGATCCATGGCCATGTGGCTCCTGTGTCAGAGCTGCCCTGAGCCAGGAACATCCAGCACCAGGTGAGAGAGAGCCTGTGGGGGCCCCAGGGAACACAGGCTTCTTCACCAACTCTTACCTATAAACTACTCTCACCCTTCAGTCCCTGACGTAACTGTGAAGCTCTCCTCACCCTTCACTCTCTGATGGATCCTTTGCATCTTTCTGAACTCAACTAAATGCAGTTTTGGTATGTTCCTTGCGACTCAGAGACACCCATCCCACTACAAGTTTAGCACTGATGCTTTACTTGCTTCCTTCTGCTGCCCAAACACCTGGCTGTTTTGTAGGACTGCACTGGTTTACAGTCCACCTTATGTCATATCTGTGTCCTTCAAATATATTTATTTTTATATATATATTTTCTAGGAACTGAGTTCAGAAAAGGACAGGCTTCTCTTGTACATAGGGAACAGGAACCTTGCTTTTGCACTTAATTCTCTTAAATGTACTGATCCTAATACTCCTTTTGAAAACAATGCTTCTCATCATTTCAGGGACTAAACTTCAAAGGGATGGGTCCAAATGAGATTCATGTTCTAAACACAGTATGCAGGTAGAAAAGAGCACAAAGTAATTGCAATTTGAAATCTATAGGAAAAATGAATGAGCTTGGGAAGCATGTGCCTTAATACAAAAGCAAGTATCAATGTATTAATAAATGTTAATTTGAACATATCTGGGAATATCAGAGTTTTTAAGATGGTATTATGAAACTAATATTAGGATAGTGGGACCCCTGAGGTATCTATGTGGAAGGAAACTTTTAATTTCCATTTCTCTGAATTCTGGAAATTTATTTATTATTTTTGCCCCATTATATCCTAAACGTGTTCCTGAAATCTAACATACCGTCATTAATGCCTAAATTATCCAGATCCTTTTTTCCTGTTATTCCAGGGTTTTGCCTCGGTTATATAGAAGGGAAGAAATGCCAAAAAGGGGTTATTTTACATAATCACACCCTGTTCCTGTCTTTCTTATTTTTCTACAACCATTTAGCTGAAAAGACAGAACCTATGATTACTCAAAGAAAGCCCTGCAGCCATGAACTTTGTTTTGTAACTTTCAAAGTACTATCTGTATAAAGACAATAAAAAGTCTTGTTCCTTTATAAGGATGACTTCAAGGAGTTTGATCTCGGAGAACAGCAAAGATTTCCTTTCTCCAGCTCTTGAAAATGACTCAGGTAAGAGATTTTGATCTCTATATTGTAAATTTGATATCCTGTGGATCTCCTCTTCACCTCAGCTACTGAGTTGCCTGTTATATTACATCTTTCAAGCTTAATATGTGATTGATCAAAAAGCTTCATTTTCTGCTTGCTTTTCTATATGATCATTCTACATATAAATGTTTCATGCTCAGTATTTTTTTTTATTATTTTAAGGATATATCTCAAATACGTGTGGTTCCCCTAAAGACAAAAAAGTTCCCAACACAAGGAAGGAAGTTAGCATCTACTTTATTGAATAAACATACACCTGTAATTTTCCTGCAGGTCTCAGTTTCCTCTGAAACTGTTTGCTCATATGTCTGCTGGGGTCTTGAGACCCAGGAGTTTTGTCCTTACACCCAGATCCAGACTTGTATATTGTGTACTTCCTTGCCCTCTTTCTTCGCTACAGACTCTCTTTGGTGGAGAAAACTGTTCTTCAGTCTCTGCTACATTTCAATTTGAATGGGATTTCACCATTTGAATACAGAACTGTCCTCAGCCACACTGCTCAGCCTTATTTGCTGCTGCAAATCACAAAGCTTGTTCTCCAATGTTACTATTACTTGGGGTTTTTCTTCACTTCATTCCCTGAAAGAATAGCTTTAGACTGATCTGGATTTTCAGGTAAAGGTGCTTACTTCTGACAATATCCAGCCCTTCCTGACCAAGAGAGCACAGGAGCAGCAACTGTGAATCAGAAAGCCATGGGAGTGCGCTGCTAATGGAAGGCAGATTGTTTTTTTGCAGGCAGGGGCAGAGGGTGGAAATCAGCTGCTGCAAATGGATCCTGGCTCTAAATGGCCCTGATGGAGGCTAAAGGCCAGGCTAGCTTCTTCAGGCACTGTGGCAGTGAATATGGTATAAATGTCCAGAGAGTTAGTTGAAATCCCTTTTGTCTCATGGAGCCTTGGCACATTAGTCATTTTCTTTTACACATGCAGAGGAGGTAGAATTTTGTAGGCTGCTGCATGTCTGTATGAAGGCTCATTTCAAGGGATTTCCCCCCTCAATTTCTATATTCCACATCTGTGTTCTATTAATTGGAATTAAGAAAAAAATGATGAATACTACGAAAATAGCGCAGCTATGAGACTCAAAACATCTGTTCCCACAACTGTAGCTACTCTTGATGTCATGTCTTGCAAAGCTTGCCGTCAGCAACACTCTCATGCACATATCCCTTAGCATGAAAGGAGAGAAGTGTGAGGTTTGCAAATGCGTGATCAACTTCAAACCTCAGTGCCCAGCAGAGATTTGTCTCAACATCATTTGACAATGTCTGAACTCAATGCAACAAATAAATCGGTAAGAGAAAGGCATGCTGCTTCTGTAATGAGAGATCAGCATGGGACTAAGCACCTTTGGATGCACAGGGTCATGAAGTGGTTTCCATGAAAAAATAATGCCAAGAGGGATGGTCCTCTGAGTCTCTTCCACAGGAGTACAGACAGGGTGGACAGAAAGGCAAGCCTCTCCTATTGAAAATTTTCCCATCCTACCAGAGGCAGAGCGCAGTGATCAGGCACAGCAAGGGAGTGGGGAGAGGCAGGACAGCAACATCCTCAGATCTCTCCAGAGTTCACTGCCACATCCCTGAATTCTAACATCTTTTAAAACAGTCACAAAGAAGTGAAGCTCACAGGATCCATCCTTCCTGTCCTAAAACACACTATGTGAATCTTGGAATGTGTTTTACATATTTGCATTTTCCGGCACTGAGTGATGTTTGCCCTACATTTCTTCTTTTTCACTGTGAACAGATGTGTGTCCTCACTCTACCTATTTCCCAGCAGGAACAGTTTTCTGAACTAGATGATGTTGCTCAGGTAGCACAATGCCTTTAACTAGGAGGTATCTCAGCAGGGCTCCAGTTAGCTTCCTCTCCTCTGGCCCCAGGTCACTCTTTCACACTGACTGTCTTCCCAGCACCAATAGTGGATATCTGAAATGTTTGTTTGAGCTGAAAGTTCAGAGCCTCAGCATAAACTTGGAAGGGTAATTTCTTGATGAATCAGCTTCTCAGCAAAATCCTCACATCACAATGGCAAGTCAGCAATATTTGCTTCCAGTTGCTGAAGATGAAGGTATACTCCAGCAGTGTGAGGATAAGGAAAGTCCCAACTCCTGAACCTCATTCCCTCCAAGTCATAGAACTTTGTAGAACTGACAGAAGACTCAAACTCTCTGTGGAAATGCTGAAAATATTAATTTTGCAGTCTAATTTTCCATACAGGAAGCCTAGGGAGTTCACTGAGAATGTGGAATAAACAAAATTAATTCTACAAGACTGGAAAATGATAAACAAGAGTAAGTTAAGCATTGTTTGATGCTATCTTCCTTGCTTTTTTCAATCCATGTATGCAAAAAAAAAAAAAAAAGAAATATAAGCACTTCAGAATAAGATACTGACTTGAATCACATTTGTTTTTAATAATTTAAAACGTATGCAATTTTAAAGCAAGTCTTTTTGATTTCTTCAAGTTACTGAAAAATGTTTATTTTCTAATAAATACTTTAATTTGTATCTTGCAACTTCTTTCCTGCTCATGACCACATCTTCCTCTTTACAGTTACGGAGAGTTTTAGGGCCACAGAGGGTCAGGTTCTTTCTTTACTATTCAATTAGGTAAATAAATCCTTATTAATTGAATGGGTCTCTGAAGAATAACAGCTAGATAAATCATGTAAGATTTTTCCAGTCTTTGTAACAGCCCTCACCTAGAATACATATATACAGTTTTAAAAAAGCATTGATTACAGTATCTACCAAGTGTTAAATTAAATTTTGTTTGCTTTTAATGGAGTAAGAAAAATATTTGTAAAAAAAAATCTAAAAAATTAATCTGGGATTATATGAAAATAGTAAGAAGTATACCTAGCAATAATGGTTAGGATGGAAGCAAAGCTGCCTGTTAAACATCTAACCACTGATCAAAGCTTGCAATTTCAGCCTTCATCAATTGCTTTCTTGAGTGACTCATCAAATAAAAGTCAATACTGAGAAAACAGGTAAACCAAGAAGTACTCCTTTCAGTCACACAATTGCTACCACTCTTGAGAACACAGTAAAGCATTTTATTGTTTATACTCATTTTCATTTACACATAGGAGGAACAATCAATGCAGTTCTATCACAGCAGGTGGACCATATCCTGCAACTCTGACTGCTTAATATACGTAGACCTGTCTTAAAGTCTAATCAGAAAAAAAAAATAGAGGGAAAGTAGGGAGAAGAGTAATTTCGCTAACATCAGTTAATTCATGATTTATCGGTATTTATTTTGCAGGTCATACAGCTCTTCTGGAAGAGCAAACTGCTTCACTTCTTTACAAAATACACTAAATAATGTAATTACTTAGCGAATTCTAAATTTCGCAGTGGTTCATGCGGTAAGGGTGTGCAACTGACACAAAATGGAAAACATGGGTACAACATCAAACTGCTACTCTATTCCCAGCTGGTTTATGGAAAAGGTCATTGGACTTCTTGGTTTCTGCTCTTGAGTTATGAGTAGAAGCAAGAAGTATTTACTGTGTAAAGACAACTATGAGGACAGACTATAGATATGCAGTGCAGTTGAACAGGTCTACAACTCGTTTCTACAGTATTCGCATTTGCTGTTGTTTTGAAATACAAATAGAACTTTTGCACACTGTCACTTCTCACACATGTTCAGCTGAAGGAGTCATTTACAGAATTTACTGCGATGCTCCTATTTTAAACGCTGCTTTTTTCTCCTCTTGGCCTCATAGGTAAAGGGAGCAACTCTTTCCACTGAAAGAAAGAAATTACAGGTGTGCAGAAGTACAACTATGCTACCAACACAGACAGAGACAACTGTGCTCTTGTGCACACCCCTACAACTGGCCGGAGAATAAATTAAGAAGTTAAGCCTACAAAATAAATGGAGTTTATCTCAAACTTTTTCTTCAGTCCAGATGAATTATAGACCTTGATTCGAGGCTGCCCTCTTTTTTTGCAACTGATCTGCGTGACTATTGGAACAGCATCTCTGCCAGAGTCATTACACTGAAATGCAGAGCTGAGCAGTTTGGTGGCAGTATGTATTGACGTTTTTGCAGCATCATGAGTCTGGCAACTGGGCTTGGGGAAGTTTCAAGCAGTGGGTCTTTACAATAGCAACTTGATTCTGCAGACAAAAAGCAAAAGATTGGCAGAATTATTAAAGTATCACAATAAAGGCATGTCTGTATTCTGCAGAACGTGGTGTTGAGTTTAGCTATTAGCTGGCAGGCACTTCTGCCAGAGGCACAGAAAGGCACAGCTTTTTCGCGTGTGAAGAGAAACACAAAGGTGTCGAGTCTTTCACAGTGGCTAAAAGGCAGCTTTCCTCGCAGGATGCCTGCTCCCAGACGGCTCTGATCCCAGCAGGAGCCGTAACGAGGCCAGAAAGTAGGCTGAACTTTGCAAACAGCCTTAACGTGGAGCCTGTCCTACCTTCCTTTCTTCCCCCGAAAAAAAAACAAACCTAAGAACCCGACGCTGGTAGCGGGGCCACAACCTTGCCAAGGGGGTTGCATCCCCGGCTGTCCGGAGATGCTTCCTGCTGCCGGCGGGGGCCGGGTAGGCGGCACCGGGCAACGTCGCCACGGCGGAGGGGGCCGGAGGGGGCCGGCCCGACCCGGCCCTGCCCTGCCCTGCCCTGCCATGCCCGCTGCTCCCCGGGGAGCTCGGCAGACGGGTCGGAAAGCAACTGCAGTTTAGCACGAATTGGTCTAAACACGGGCATTAGCATACGAAATGGCGGCAGACTGCTTTAATAGGCGGAATAAAAAGCAGATTGCCGTGAGTCACTCCCTGCGAGCTGGGGGGGGAAGGAGGGAGGGAAACGGGGGGGACGGGACGACACACACACACACACGCGCTGTGAAATGTCAGGAGCGTGCAGCATCGCCGCTGCTCGCCGCCACTCGTAAAGGAGCTGAACACCAGCCAGGGTTGTGCCGTGCCGTGCCGTGCCGACCCATGGCCCGGCTCAGCTCGAGCCTTGCACGGCCCGGCTCCCACCTCCCGCCCGCGGGGCTCGCCCCCACCCCTCCAAGCTGGCTAGAAAGCAGCCGGTCCTGCCCGAGACGGGTTGGAAAAGCTGTCTGTGGGATCGTACCTCCTTCCCCTATTGCCGATGCCCCACCTCCCCCCAGGCCTTCCGTTCCCAAGCGTCGCCGCTGGCCGTGGCAGGGGCGCGGGGAGCGCACCTACCTGTGGCATCGGGCACGGGCGTGCGTGGGGACAGCCCCGGAGAGCACATTGCATTCAAAATTTTCAGCTTGTACAGCGGAAACGTATGAGTTTGTGGAAAGCTTGTTTGAAGTCTTCATTAGACATAGTGTAGATGATGGGGTTGATGAGGGAGTTGAGATATCCAAGCCACGTGAAAAAGTCAAAGATGGCCATGTGGAACCAGCAAGCGTCCTTGCAAATAGGTAACACCAGGCTGATGATGAAAAAGGGCAGCCAACAGACGATGAAGGCTCCTAAAATAATCCCTAAAGTCTTTGTAGCTTTCCGCTCTCTAGCGGCCGTGAGCTTCTTTTTCTCCAGCAGGGCATCCGAGACCTTCACCTTCACCTGGTTCATGTACACGGGAGAGCCCGTTTCGCTGGATCCCTCGGGGGCCTTGGAGTTTATGGACGTGACGGAGGAGGACGACCCTGGGGAGTCTGTGATTAACTGAGCCCGCGTTAGTCTTTTACCTGCTTTCTTTGGCGTCTGCTTCAAAATCCGCGATCTGGCTTCCACATAGATTCTGCCGTAGAGGGCTATCAGCAGCAGAGTGGGGAAGTAGAAGGCTCCCACCGTGGAGTACACGGTGTAAAGGACGTGGTCCGTGTTCACCACACAGCGAGAGACTTCCTCGGCCTTCGCCTGCCGCCAAAACAAAGGGGGCATGGAGATGCAGATGGAGAAGACCCATACTAGAGCGATCATGCCCGCTGCCCGCTTGGGAGTCCGTTTCGTGGAGTACTCGACGGCGTCGGTGATCGCCCAGTAGCGGTCCAGGGCGATGACACAGAGGTGCAGGATGGACGCCGTGCAACAGGTGATGTCCGAGGACAGCCAGATATCGCAGACGATCTGGCCCAGCGTCCACTTGCCGGTCACAGTGTACATGGTGCTGATGGGCATAACGAGGATGGAGACGAGGAGGTCGGTGACAGCCAGCGAGGCGATCAGATAGTTGGCCGGCGTGTGGAGTTTCCTCGTCTGGTAGACCGTGGCGATGACAAAGGCGTTGGAGAGCACCGTGGCCAGGGTGACAAGCGCCAGGACGACGGCGAGCACGATCTTCCAGGAGAGGGGGGTGGCATCTTGGTAGCTCTCTTCTTCGGCGCTGCAGTTTCGGCCGTGGTAAGAGTCGTTGGCGGGGAGCAGCGGCACCTGGCAGGGGCCAGTCGGCTCCATCCCTCCGCGGCCGCCGCCCCCGCAGACGGCGGGGCTCGGAGCGGCACGGCGGGGCCGCTACCCCGGCAGGACCCCGTCGGCGCTGGGGGAGGGCTGCAGCATCCCCGCGCCGGCACCACCTCCCGCCCGCCCTTCCGGGAGCACCGAGCGGGCTACTCGGAGCCTCACTCGCCGCGGGCGACGGAGCAGGGCAAACGCGGGGCCAGGCGTGCCCGCTCGCCCCTCCAGCTCATTGCCCCGCCGCCTCCCCGCGGAGTGCGGCGAGCTCCGCGCATGGGGCTCCTGCCCCGGCCGTCCCTAGGCACAGCCCCGCCGCCCGCGGCTCCGCACCGCGTCTCGACGGGCGCAGCGGCAGCGGCGCCGCCGCATGCCCGCGGGCGGCGGCCTCGCCCCCCAGGCTCCAGGCGCGACGGCCGGGGGCTACGACGGCAGTGGAGCCGCCCCGCCAGGCTCTGCCTTCATATGCCGCCCGCCGCAGCAAGTTTGCAGTCACCGCCGCGGGTGCGGGAGGAGCGGGAGGAGGAGGAGGAGGAGGAGGAGGAGGAGGAGGAGGAAGAGGAGGGTCCGAGGAAGGCAGGTGGGGAGACCACCTCCCATGGCACCCCGGCGCGGGCCATGCTGTCGGTGCCCGGCCTCGGCCCAGTGCGGGCAGGGGCCGGTGTGAGGGAGCGGCGAGCAGCCGCCGCCCCTTATATAGCGGGCGGCGCAGCTCCACCGGCACCGAGTAACCGGTACGCTGCCGGGCGGGCTGCCCGCCTGCCCGCGGAGGAGGAGCCGCCGTCTTCCTCGGCCCTCCCTCCTGCACCCACCCGCCGTCCGACGGGGCAGCCCGGCCCGCCCCGACCCCGCGCACCGCCCTACAGCCATCCGCCCGCCCCTGCCCCCCCACCTCCTCCCGCCCTCCTCTCCGTGTGACGTGGCGTGCCACGGCGTTGGGCGCTGCGGATACCCCCGGTCCTTCGCCCGGTCCCATCCTTTCTTGCGCCGTGTCCGCTTCGCAGCGGCTCTGAGCGGTGCTTGGCTCCCACGGAGCCCACTGGCCGCGCCGGGGTGGCTGCCCCGCCGCCCCGTCCCACGCCGGTGTGGCAGGTACTGCTCGGTGCCGAAGCTGGGCGTGCGGGGAACGGTAGGGACGAGCAGGACTGTGCGTGACGGGGGCATAGCTGGAGCGGGCAGGCAGCTCGGGTTCGCCCACCCTGCGCGGCAGGCAAGGGGCTGTGCACCGCAGCACGGCGGGTCCCGCTGCTGCAGGGGCCGCACATCCCACTGGATCACATCGCCTGCTTTTCACTTAATCTTCTAGCAGTCCAGAGCCTCCTGAGCTCAGGCTTTCTTACCTTTTTCATTTCTTTTTTTTTATTTTTTCCCCTGGTGTGCTTGGAAACGCACATTCGTGACCGAACAGCCCTGATGTACCCTGCAGGATCCTTTCGTACTCGGGAGGCTGGGACAGCAGATGCACTGAGAGCATCCGTTTTGTCCAGGTCCCGCAGCTCCTGCCGGCGTTTGTTCTCCGCAGCTGCAGGAAAGTTTTGTACCCAAAGGGAAGTGCGAGCTTGCTTTTTGCTGGGTCAGGGTAATTCCAAGCTCAGTGAAATGTCTGTGCTGCAGCCTTCGAGTAAATCTCCCAAAGATGCCACAACAAATGCAGTAAAGAGGAGGTTTAAGTCTGCAGGCATGTTTGTGCACATCTGCACATGTTGCTACCTGCCTAAGCTCCCTGTGAAGTCTAAGTGTTTGCCTCTTGGATATCCCCTTGTGTCTGGTTTCCTCTGTGTTGGGAAGTCAAACAGTTTCCCTGTGCCCTGTCTTCTGTGGGCCATGCTCAGCACCATGAGAGGATAGGCATTGCATTGTGCTGCCTGGGACATCAAGCTTATGGGCAGGGTGAGAAACTTCAGCACCCTGTTGGTCATTCTTGAGCAAGAGCGAATGGCACACCTAAGAGGACATAGATCAAGGAAAGACAGTGAGAGGAGGCTTGAGAGCATCCATCATGGCCCAGAGGGGTGAGGAAACTCTAGGAAGAGAAGCAGCAAACTGAGGGAGAGATGTGACTGCACAGCAGTGTGGGAAAGCCAGAACCCTACAAGGGCAATCCTTTCCCTCCCTACTTCAGTACCGGGCAAGGTGCACATCTTGGGATGTGCTAAGCACCCACAGGTCCCCTGAGATCAAAAGAACAGTGACAGTGCTTGAGATTTTGTTAAACCAGTTCCAGATCCACTCTTTAGTCAGGCTCTCTCAAGAAGTGAGGTATGGAGAGGATTGCCTTGGATTAATCAAAGTGTGGTAATCAAGGTTTGCCTACATTCACCAAGCTGACAGGAAGATATAGTGTCAATAAGCCTTTCTGTTTTTTTCCCAAAGGGCTTGGCTTAGGCTTTGGTCTGTTTCCATGCTTTTATTTTGTGGTCTCTCCTTGTGCTCAGTGGAGCTTGCTAATTGGTTGGAGCCTCTAGGCTTTACTGCAGTAAAAATAGTAATAAAGAGCTATCTGCATTCTTCTGGTCTCTTTGATGGGCAGAGATTTTACCATCCTGGTTTCTAACACAGTGTGATATTGCTTCCACTTCTCCTTGACATTCTGGCTTAATCAGTTGTGCTTAAGTTGCCCTCAAGCCTCCATAGCTCAGCATTCTTCTCAAACAGGGCTACATGTCTGAGATTGATTTAAATTTAAAACACAAGAGGAAAAGCTAGTCCATTCAGTTTTAGAACAGCTTTCCTCCTGTGGAAAGGCTCTTCTGATAAAATTATAGAGCCTCCAAGGGTAATGTTCTAGCCCAAGCCACTGCCATTAGCCATGTCGTGTAATGCAAACAAGTACTATGTGAATGAACAATGAGTTCTGGCCACCCTACGAATGTCACTGTTCACCCCATTATAAAATGTTTGTATTCTGTGCACAGCTTTTGTTGGTGCCCTTCTCCATTAATTCTGGGGTATTACTCATCAGTAATCATCATTCATTGCATCCCTCTTTGTCTTGGCAAGAGGATGCTTTTCTCCTTTGTTTGTTTTCTTCTGTTGTGCTGACTTGTTTCTTCTCAGTTATGTAGTACTGCTACCAGTGGTCAGGAAAACATTCACCCATGGCATGCCAGGTCTAGCCATGGTGACTTCAGTTGACTTCCCACAAGGATCACCTGGTCCTCCTGAGCAGGTTCAGTAAGCATTCCCTATGCTTCTTTCTGGGGCTTCAGTATTGGGTTAGGAATAGCTGAAGCAAGAAAGTAAAGCCAGCTTCCTACTAGTGTTCCATGTCATGGATCTGGTGCTGTGCATCACTGCTAGTGGGACAGGCAGAAGGCATTTCCCCACCAAGGCACTGGAACTGCTGCACTCTTTTAAGCTGTGCGTGCTGGTTCCCAGGATTCGTGTCAGAGCAAGAGGTGCTCAGGTTATTAAAAATTGCTCTTCCTCTCAGCCCAGCCAGGCTGCATGTAGCCCCATGTCATGTCTGGGCAAGGCTTGATGAAAGCAGCCCAGATTCCACCTACATCATCAGTAAGTACTGGAGTCTTGGAGTGCCAGTTAGAAACATATTGTGAATCTTATGTATTAACACATGAACAATCATATCTCACTGCTGTGCTGTCACCCTGAAGCTTGCATTTCATTGTTTACCTTCCCCTCTCTTAACTGTATCTGAAAAGATGCTTATGGGAAGAGATCCTATTTCCTGAAGATTTTGGCTTCTGTAAAGAGGCAGACATAAAATTAATTTCATTCTGCTGGCATAAGACTGTTAATACTTCTAATACCCAGATTTTGATGTACTAAAATACCCAAATATAGAAACTGCAATGAAAATGGAGCCTATTACTGGTTTATTGCATCACAAACTGCCCATGTATGGTATAAATATCATCACTGACTTATAAATAAATTAGAGAGCGAAGACAGACACATAGAAACAAACCTAATTACCAGAAAGGAAAAGTCCTCATCCTACAGTCACATCTGTCCTGGCCGCAGATAATGTTGTGTGGGTTTTGGCTTTTGGATCTTTTAAGTATATTTGAACAAAGGGCTCAGTGCGCAATATAAACTTCACCTCTGCCCTTGACTCAGGTGGCAAGTTGTGTGTAATGCCATCTGTAGCCTCCTGCACTGCATGAGATTCATTCTCATATTTTAAATAATGAAATTCTGAGTCCTTCTGTTAGCAAAGATAACCTTCACTATGTAAATCAACGCAGTGGTATTTTGTTGAGTTTGCCAACAGACAAATAACGCTAATATATGTGTGAAGTTTCTCAATGTTAACTTTGAAATATAGTTCAGGCCATTTAAATGCCAACACTTTTAAGTCACTAGTCAAAATAAAAACACCCAGCTCAAGTTACTGAAATTTAATTATAAGGAACAGCTGGGACTGGTTTTGATTTTGACTCTTAAGGACCCAGAAAAAGAAACAAGCATGCGGGTCACTAGGCACACAATTCTCAACCCAAGGGAATAAAGCCAGATCAAGTGATCTCCGTATTCTTCATACTGATCAGGCACAGTTGCTGACAAATGCACACAGATACCCTCTGAAGAGTGTTAACTTTACTCTTAAAGTCGGCAACTGAAATCAAGCAAAAAGAAAACTCCAGTCCTCCCTTACCCAGTCTCTTATCATTTCACATCCAGACACTGCACCCATCCCAACCCATTTCAGTTCACAGAGGCAGACTTTGAGGTTGGTTACTGTTCCTTATTCAGCTACAGGGGGTTTGCTCTTTAATGATGTTCCTGGAGATGCTCCACAGGCAACTGCTTCAATCCTGCCACATTTCCTCTCCTTCCATGCTGCCCATTTTTCTCCTACTTTGTTACAAAGCAGAAGAAACAACTGCTTGTGTGAAACCTCCTAGTTATTGTGGTTTCCATCTGAGGCTGCTGGAGCCTCTAATTCACACTAAAATCAGTGCAAATGCTTGGTTTTCTGCCAGACAGTATGGGTAAATAATCATCCTTACAGTTAAGGCTGTCTCCAGTTGTACACCTGGAGGGGTTTTAACTCACTGGGATCTGTCTGTGACAAAATATATGGAGATCCATTGGGGAATGAACCATGGGAAATAACCATGACAGTACGACATAAAGGTACAGCTGTCTACCAAGACTGAAAGTCAATGGCGTAACCTTTAACTCCTGCCTGTCACATAAGGAAAAATAAAAATTAAAAAAAAAAGAGAAGAGCACCTGTTCAGCATGAAGGAAAAGGACCACATGTTTAAACTCTGTAGGGATTCAAATGAAAGAAGTCTCATGTTCTGTGCTCAGACCTGACAGAAGATAAATCCTCTGCTTTCAGATATGGACCTATATCAGGTTTAAAGCTTTGGCCCACTTCAGTATATTCAAATCTTTCTTTCTGCTTTAGAGGATGAAATCTGCAAGGGTTTTCTTTCAGGATCAGAGTTGATTTCAAACAGATCCCAAATACCAAGTTTTCAGAAATGAAACACTGAATTTTATGTTTAAAGAAAAAAAAAAAGTCTGCACACAAGCTACTAATGCAGAAACCTTGACGGAAACTTGTGCAATGCAGTGAATCACAGAAAGGAGTAACATTGCTGAAAATTAAGAGTCAAAGATTTTCCTTGTGAAATCAGCATGTCAACGTTGATTTAAGGGGAGCTACAAAGATTTCTTCTCCCTAAAGAGCTGGTTCTTCTACATGGCTAATTAATATTTATCTAGGAAGGAAGGTAACATACGCTAAGCCCACTGCCACTATTTATAAGCATGCTCTAGTATTCTTTGTTCCCGGAGGTAATCAGAAGCTAGGAGCTTTTGCTGGCATGCAGATTTGGGCTGCTAATTTAATAAAACGCATTATCCATTAATTTGAGTCCTTTTAGGATGTCAGTGTTTACTAGTTGACAGTTTCTTCTGAAGTGTGAGACCTAACTGCAAAATTTAGTTGTCTAATTCTGCTTAGCAAGAGGCATAGAGAGGCACTTACACTATGTTGAAATTCAGGAAAGGAAGAAATTTTGAAGGTCACAAAGGTCTTGTAGGACTACTTCCATCAGCAGAGTAGGGCAGCAAGACTAAAGCAGTATAGCAAACATAATATAGAGAATGGCTATGCCATTGTCCAAGTGCCAGAGCTTTGCAAGGTCAGGAGGCCCTTTGAGGGATTCAGGATACATGCAGTTACTCTCAGCAGCATGTCATGGTATAGGTCCAGCCAGCAACTAAGCACCACATGGCTGCTCGCTCACTCGCTCACTCCTCCTCCCCCCTGCCAGGATGGGAAGGACAATCAGAAGAAAAAGGTAAACTCTGTGGATTGAGATAAGGAGAGTTTAATAGAAAACACAAAGAGGGAAGAAACAACAGTAATAACAATAGTACTAATGAAATAATAAATAGAGTGATGTAGCACTCAGAAACTGGCCAGCTGTGCCTGGGCTGTGCGCACTTCTTCCAGACAGCTTCTCCCTTATATACTGAGCATTATGTCAGTATTGTATAGAATATCCCATTGGCTGGTTCAGGTTCTTATGAAAATTAACCCTATCCTAGCTGAATCCAGGACACAGCACTTTGCAAGGTAGTGCACAGCTGAAGATCTCAATTATAGCAACAAAGTTTCTGTAAACTAATTCAATCCAACATAATCTGGTCTTGGAGTGAAGCTGTTATGAAACTGTTGGTCTAGATGTTGGAAAATGTGAAAAGAATAATAGAGCCAGCCAAGGCCATCAGTATCACCACTGCTCTATGTCTAGGTCTTTCTTTGAGGAAGAAAACAAAGAAGCAAAAGGCTCAGAAGAGGCAGGTCAAAAATTTGTGTCACTTTCAGCTTCTGCCAAATATGAGCCAGTGATATGTCTCACTGGCTGCAAGCGGAACTGTAACTCCTCTGATTTTGAGAAAAGTAACCAAGTAAAACTACAGAGCCAGATCAGCAGCCCTGATCAGCATTGACCCAGGGATTTGAGGAGGCTGTAGCCTATGCCATTGAAGGATGTGGCCTGTTACCATTTTCCAATCTTTTCATTATCCAAAGATTGTGTAACTGGCAAGTCTCATAGAAGCCTGTAAAACTGCATTCCTTCTTGTCTAGCATATATGTGTGTTAACTTGGAAAGGGAATACTTAACTGTAAAACACAGATGTGATATCTATTTAGACAGGTACATTTATTTTTCATTACAGGAAGAAGTCAGTCTTAAAGGATTCAGGTCTCGGATAGAACATGCCCAGAGAGAGGTTTTGAGCTGATCTTAAAAATACCTTACTTCTGGGTGTAGCCTTTAAAATGTTAATGGATTTTAAAAAGACTTAGATGTGGTCTTCTCCTCATTTGCAAGGTCATGCCTGTTTTTGTAGAAATAGAATCAGATTATTTTATTTTTGTATGTTCTGTATTTCAGTTGTGAATTTCATGGTTTTCTCTTTCCTTTTTTTTTTGAAAATTTTATTATACCACTTTTCCAAACCTTACTCTCCTCATAGTCCCGTCTGACTTAAGTCCCTGACTTAAGGAGGTTTGCAAAGGCACACTGGGTATACAGTTCATATCTTTAAGAGCAAGCGAAGGCTTCCACATGCAAGCCGTCTTCTTCTTAGAAAGTACAAATAAAATATGCATCTATTATTAAAAAAAAAAAAACAACCAAGAATCAAAACAAACATAACAACGTGCAGCTCTCTCTGGGTTTCCCTTGGCCTTCTCATCACTCCCAAACATTCTCTGGGACTTGTCCCAGATCAGACCTGTAATAAAATCCCCTATGTAAACCCTTTGATGCCTACCTGCCCTTTGGTCTTATGGAAACTTGAGTACAGATGAAAAATTGCACAGAGGACTTAGAAACCGAAAATGCATCGCCATTAATCAG
>WUAM01000258.1:349203-363353 GCA_024336885.1 Actenoides hombroni | reverse complement strand
GAGGGGGTTGTATTTTCCATTCTAAAGGGGGGCTCCTGCCTTCCTTGGCAGATTCCTGTCTTTCAAACCAAGACATTTTCTTTACATGACTTTCAAATCCTTTGGTAGTTTATCCGCTCCTCATCATATATTCAGGTCAATTACTGCCTCCCACTAGCTGGCCCCTCCCAGAGTCATATTTGATTTCAGACATCTTCATGCCTACCCAGGCTTGAGAGAAGCTTCCTGTAACAGGCACAGATATCCTCATTATCTTACCTAAAAATCCTCCTTTGCTGTGATGCCTACGAAACACACTTGACAAGAGTCAGGCTGTTGATTAAGCTGTGGCTGCTGCTCCCCATTACTCCTCCTGGTAGTATTTTGTTTGCTGATGTTCTCCCACCTGTGTGCCTCTGCTAGCACTAGTTCTTTAGAATGGAGGCTATGTATTTGCTCTAAGTCCTTGCAGAGCCTTGAAAATAGCTTTGAGGGTCCTGATCCTGGGCTTTGAGTGGCTTGCTATAAATTGCATTTATATCAATAGCAACAATTAACAACATCTTCTCTTGTGTTGTTTTTAATCTGTACAGTTCAGAAATCATTTTGCCAGTGATCCAAGAATGATACAAGTCATACCCTTAGCAACATGACTTATCCACATAAACTGATCTGATCAGTGCAGCAGGGAGTTCAAAATAAGATCACCCAGAACCTACAAAATGTAAAAATTCCTCATTTTCTGCTTGAGAAAAACTGGAATGTTTTCTTATTTTTAAAAGATAAGAACTGCCCCTTATTTTCTCTATGCAACTAACCAGAAAGAAAAGAAAGTAAAAGATCAGATTATTAAAATGTAATGTGTACCTGGTTGTTTGCTTCTATTGCAGCTCAGAATTATGAGCTGTTGAGATAAAGGGAAAAAAAACCAGAAACCTAAACAAAACAAGAAACCTGCTAGAAAAGATGTTCCCAAAGTCTGAAGGTTTGGGAAGCAGAAAGCGCGATTACCCTTTCCCTTCTGCACCTGCTCCGTATCTGTCTCGAGAGATCAAGTACTCCTAAGTCTCCTTAGATGAGAATTTCTCACTTAATGTTTGATTATAAGAACTGGGGGTTTCATCTTGCCTACCCTCTGCCTAAAGTGTATACACTTAAAAGTTGAGGCACCTGGTCATGACAGACAGGCGGTCTAGTCTCAGTAACTTTCCCGACCTCTTCCTCTATTCTTCAGCTGTAGTGCAAATACTGGTATTTATTCTAGAAAATGTCTTTCATTAGGGATATGTTTCTTGCCTCTGCAAGGCAGACTTTTTTACTGGCTTAGCACTGTATGTAACATTGGATGTTAATTTACCCTTATCTTCCACTGTGCTGGTCTATCAGTGGCCTTTGGAGCAGTGGTGACCATTCCATATGGATCTCGCAAGATCTCAGCAGTGCTCTCATTCCTACAGCAGTGACATTTTGTAAATTCCTGCAGAAAGTTTTGTTTCACATTCTCAGAGAGACCTGAAAGATTTCAGTAGTTCCCTTTTCAAAAAACAGTGCTTTGGTAGCATTATTCAGTCTTTGCCAGTACACAGTCGTCTGAGGGGCACTGAAACATGGGTCAGTCAGATGTTGACAGCCTAGTATTATCTGGCTGAAACAGTATGAGGAGAAATATTCCTGGGATCTGATGGTTATCTGCACTCCCTTTTTTGGATTTGTTACATGAAAATTATTAGAGCATGTTTAGATATCCGCCTTTTCTGCACGGAAGAAGTCCTTTAAGCTTGTTTTAGAGATTTTAAGTATGCTTTAAAATCATCTGCTGTCTTCTCAGTACTTCACTCCTTTTTCTGGACTCAATTCTGCTTTTATTTGAAAGGGTCAGACTTGATGCTTTTCATAGAATCATTTAGTAAGATCATCGAGTCCAACTGTTAATCATTTTCAACCCCTCTGACTTTCACAGATACATCAGCAGTTTCCATTGAATTGCCTATCAGATTTAGCAAAGACCAGAGAGATGAAGAAATGAATTGCTTGGACGTCTAATCATAAGCATGTTTAATGTGACCTTGAAAAGGGAGGACTGGATTAAATGGTTCTAGGGCTCTTTTGGTGAAGTTTCTACATTTTTGATGTATTTGAGGCTAAAGGGCACAATTCAACTCTCTGCAACTTAAAGAACACTTGATGAGCACAGCCAGATAAAGGAAAGCAATAGGGGATTTTGAGAGTATTTATTCAACTGGTTTAGATAATTTAAGTCTTTGCATCTTGACAGTAGTAAATTATGCAAGTGGTAGCTTCACTAAATTACACAATATTCAGATGGATGTGATTTGCAAATGGATGTATCTCGGTAGGAAAAGTTTGTGTAGGTTACTCTGAAAGCCAGAAATGTGAAAGTATAGAAAATGAACAATAAATTATCTCAGGGACCAAAAAACAATTTTGACAAAATAGGGACCAAAATCCACTATCATTTAAGTAATATAACAATGTACATTTGCAGTTAAATTCCACCTACACTACTTACATACTGGTTAGCATTTTCTGAATATTTGAAGCTTGTTAAAGAAGTTGAGTATCCACCTATTGCAAGCAGAAAAAAAATTGAGATAATGGCAATATCTTGACAGACAATGTTTTTAGGCTGGAGCCAAATTAAACTTGGCATGATGTGGGATGAGATTGCTAGGAACTGATATAACCAATGTGGGAAAAAAAAGTCTCATACTGGAGGTCATACATAACTAGGATAGTGGAAATTATACTTTAAAAGGTCTAGATAATGACAAAATCCTTGACCAACACACCTAACGTTTAACCATAACCATAGTTCACATACAGGAGAAAAAAAATGGTTAGATACTCCTATGATACCATCCTTCTCTATTTATCCATGGTCAAAGATGAAAGAGTAGAGGGTCTGTTAGGGACTTCAGTTCTTTCACTTTGATAATACTATGGTCATTATAGTTAAATGTTGCCATAACTGTATAGCAGAAATCAAAAGTTAAGTGAACATGATTCTTCAAGGAGGGAATCCTTTTGATTATAAAAAAATCAGAGATTGATGCAGGCAATATTAATAAAGTAAGCATTAAATGTGATTTGTTGAGAAGTGAACAATCATAGCGGCAAAGTCCTGGGAAAAACAATGTAATGCAGGAAGATAGAACAGAAAGGCAGACTGAGTGTATCTATAACCTGTTATAAGAGCTGTCTATATACAGAAACAACATAAAAATTGGGGAAATGCATCTACCCATTTGAGACTTCTTGCAACCCACGGTCAAGTAACAGATTTTTAAAGACCTGTGGAGTATTAGGAGTTTCTACCATAACCACAGGCCACAAAATTTCACCAACCCTACTCTGAATCAATAATTTGTGACTGGGGTGAGAATCAGGCCAAAAAGGAGGGAGACAAACTATATATTTTATCAGCCCAGCTGAGATAACTGGAAGAAAAGCAGACAAATCCTCAGGGACACAAGAGAAAGGTCTTGAGCAGGTCACACATTCAAATGCTGACCCATTCCAACTCATTCTCCCACATCCCTGTTTAATCTACTCCACTGGTAAATTGTTTCCTCTGATAAATATTTCCATCTTTTTCTTTTTAACATAAACTTGGATGCCTTCAGTGTTCAATGGTTGGTCCTTCCATGCTTTTGTCTGTTTAATTAAAGAGTACCTGATAATCAAGCATCTTCTGGCAATGGAGTTCTCTATAGCTTGCAATCAAATAGCCTGCAATCAAGATTCCTTCTTAACCTCTTTCCACAGGTAAAACTGACTTGCTGTCTTCAACTCTTTGTATCCCTGTTCCTAATTTTTGTGACACTTGACTTCTTAGTCTTATTAGTTCTCTCTACATCATTCTCCTTACTTGTTTCCCTTACATTACTTGAAGTTGAAAGAGATATAGATATCAGATATATATGATATACACATATATAATTATATATAGATTTTATATGTAAATACACATATAATAGAATTAAATATGTGATATAATATGTATACATGTGTATATATATATTTGTATGTGTGATACATATAAATATATGTGAAAGGCAGTCACAAAAAGGAAGAGAAGAATCTTTTGTTCATCATAATGGTGGTTAGTATAAGAAGTAAGGGGAAATTGCAATCAGGAAGTTTTTTAAAACACATTTGGAAAACTTTAGTTTACCTTGAGAATTGTGAAGCTCTTAAGCTGTCTTCTAGGAGAAACACAAAACAGAACTAGTATAAAATCAGAGCTGTGCATTTTGTTTTAAAAATATGCATATGTAACATAGCTGTTGACTAGTAAATTGCAGGTGTACTCTACCATTTTATAAACTAATCAGTGGAAGCAAGGTAGGAAGTAATTTCAAAGAGAAGCTGCATCTACCTCTGCTGCATTGGCAAGGCAGAGCCACAGGCTGACCCAGCCCAGTGCTGGCACAGGTCTGCTCTGCAGAGGAGGTCAGGCTGGATGACTTCCAGGAGATCATTCTCCAGCCAGCATTTCTGTGTTTCTTTGCATTAATGCAGCAGGACTTCTGGACATAGTCACGAGTGATGAACAAATAGTAATGACTGAAGTTTGGAAATGTAGCTTTGTCTATCAAGGAAATGAAGATTTTGTCAGCCTTGACAGAGACTCACCACTTTAAGTACTGCATATGGGTGGAAGTGGGAAGAATCACTATCTGGGTTAAAATATCAGCAGGATTTGAATCCTGCCTTGTCATACCCCTGGCTAGCACCGTGTGTTAACAAGAAAGGGGAGACCTGATCCTGGCATTGTGCTCTTTGGCTTTCAGAATGAATTGCTGTAAAATCATGGGAATTTGAGAAAATAGGGAGTAAGAGATACTAGGGACTCCCAGGGGAGAATGGGACATACCAGCATTTCACCAGTCTGAGTGTGGTTAAACGGTGGGATACAATGTGCTAGTAAGTAAAATTCATGTACTAAAGCAAATCTGTTTAGATTATTGATTAAGGCAAAGTTTTGCCTTATTGTGTATGAAAGCAAAGTGTTACAATTCTGTTACTGTTGTTGTTGTTCTTATTAGTTATCCAGTACAACTTGATAAAGATTGCTTTTGTGCTAAGAAAATCCTGTGGATCCTATGATCTTCATAAGAATTTTCATTTAGCAGGAACACCCAGTGGCTTCTCTTCCAACTTTTTTATTCCATGCTAATAGAATATTTGTATGACAGGACAGGTCTTACTAATCTAAGGATTTAATAAGAGGTTCAATTGCAGAAGCATTTTTCTGAAAAGCAGAACAATGTTTATTCACTCCTCAAACACCCCTGAGGAATGTTAAATGAAGAGGTTTGTAGCTTGAGATTAATACTGGGTTTAAAGGACACCTGACCACTTGAGTAGAAGCGGATTTGTAACAATCGGGAAGCTGAAGTAAGGAATAGGGAATTACTTCAGTTGTTGCAGAGAAGTCAGAAATTGGAGTCTTCAGTAAGCTTGGAAATTAGCCAATTAGCCAACACACTTGAGTTCATCTTCTCTCTGATAACCACCTCTGATGGGTGATGTGACTGCATGGTGCAAAATGTGGTTTTATGGTGTGGGAGTCCTGAGCAAAATCCCAAAGCTGTTCACCCTGTCTAGTCCCTCATTAATGAGAATAATACTCACAATCTCTCTCTGATAAGAGGAGTCTGGGGGTCAAAATTCAGCTACCAATACATGCGGAGAGCCTAGTCTGTGCTGATGAATGCTGTTAAAAGCATTACAGCCTGTGCCAGAGCAAGATAGAGGATTTGGTGCTAGATGTGTCTCTCCGCTGCAGCAAAAAACAGTGAGGCTGCCTTAGCCTAGTTGCCTCTGCAACTAAATATTTGCAGCATACATTAGATTTTCCCAATAAAAATGTCTTTTTTTGTCAGAAGGTTATAAAGGATCCTAATGTAAATGAGATTCAAACCCATATTGCACATTACAGTAATGCTAATTTGTTACAAAAAGAAGTGCTGCTATTCAACACTGTGTTAATGAAATGGTGAGATATATCCATCTTGAAAGCACTATGGGTAAAGGATGCTGAAGCAATTGATTAGGAAACAAGGAGAATTGAAAAGATATATTTTTTATAAACCAATGTTAAATATGGGCAGTCAGCTTTGGCTGCAGCTCTACAAAATTCAGAATTAGTCCTCCTTAAGAAAAGGATAAACTCTTTATTTATTGTCACCTAAGTTGACACCTAAAGAGTCATTTAATGAATCATAATTAGGTTTTCTTATATCTAAACTGGAAAAGAAAACAAAACTGCAGAACCTCACTAGTGTGGGCCATAGAGATCTATTATTTTATTCTGCAAATTCTTAATATTTTGTTTTGTTTGCCAATTGTCATTCTGTTGCCCATTGCTTTTGCAATGCCAGTTGCAAAATCCAGCCTTACTTTTACTTAATGCAATACTTTTATGAGCTGATGGCAATCATGGATGTTACATAGTCATAACTATGCCTGTAAGAACAGTCAAAGGTATGAAGTCATACTGCACAGCACTTGAGATATATCTAGCTGATAATAACACAGTTACTTGTAAAACAGTGAATTGAAATAAAGGCATTTCTTACTATATTTTATTCTATATGTACCAGAAAGTTCAGTTATAAGGCCAGCTACCAATAAGGCACTGGCAGCTTTGAGGATCTGGATATTTCTATTCATTTGAAACAGACAGAAAATATTTTAAATCTTTGTTGTAATACTAAAAATCAGAATTCCTCCTATAAGGAAAATTGAGGTCATTATAAGTCAGTGCTTTTCTTAATCAATCTATTAATTTGGGTTTGGTTTCTTTTTGGTTGTTGTTCCTTTTTGTTGTTGTTTTTCTTTTGGGTTTTTTGTTTGTTGTTTTTTTTAGAAAAAGGAACTGGCACACAGCTCAGATGTCTAGTGTTTTGTCAATATGTACTGCCTTGGGATCCTTGCCTTTCAGAACAGAAAACTGAACAGATTTCTTTCCATGTGATTAGGAACTTCTGCAAATCTGCACTCTCTCCTTCTTCATCTCCTTCATTTACCCATGTGCTGTTTTGCTGAAAACTCCTTCCTCCCCCAGTCATCACACCGACAGTTTCCTCTGATCTACAATCTCCTTGTTTCACCTTTCAGATGTATCTTTCATTCTTCTCCTTAAGTGGCTTTTTTTTTGCAGTCCCTCTGTTGCTTTTATGAAAGGTCTCCTTCGCACGTGCCTACAATGTTCTTGAACTTTGCATCCTTTCTTGTCACCACATTGTTTCTCTCCCTGTTCTTCCATCCACACACTCAGGAATCAATCAACACTGATTACCCACTACATCTACAGGGGGTTCAGAGTTGCAGTTTTGAAGGAAAAATTGTGGAGGAATTCAGACTTCAAAGGGGGTCTCATTCTGTTGGATCAATTTGGAGTGAGAACATTGGAGCAACTTACTTTTCTCAGAAATGAATGTTCCAACCAGTCAATAGCTAAATAACTCAGACCTTGCAGAACACTTTTCATTTCAAACCAGTAAAATGCCTACTTAGTCTTCTCTGGAAAAAAACTAAATGGTATTAACAAAAGCAAGGGAGGCTGTTATTATTTTAACTATTGTTATTGCTGGCAAATAAAGCACTGGAGAAATCTAAAGGTTTGTGTTCACAATCTGGCATATTCAAATAATGCAGATGCTATCACAGAAAATCATTTAAATGTCTAATCAGCATATAGACATAAAATAATGAGATGTTAAGCCAAGGAATCTATGGGGTCACATTGATTTATTTAACAGTTGATGCATTTCCTGTGATCACAGCAAGCAAACAGAATCGATTTAGAGCTGCTATATAGAGAGAATAGCTCACCAGGAATTGTAACCATTCAGTCTCTTGGAAGACTGTCTCACACCGTATTGGTAATACATATACACAACGCAGACTGACAAACTTCTGTGTTTACACTGCTAATGGCACCAACAGATCAGTACTGTTACACCTGTCTGGTAAACTTCATGATCCTGTTTCTTTGGTCACTGCCAGTAGACCACAGAAGAGTTTTGTCTTGTGGGGAGACAAGTTTGATTCAGGAGAAATCAAAATGCAGGGGGTGAGGGAACTGAGGAAAGCAAAGTTTGAGATGAGTGAAAATTAAAGTCTGGAGGAGGTGAAAGCAGAGCACTGGAGCATGGTGTTTTTAGCACACACTTAATGATTAGGAACTTGCACATCATTAATAAAAGACATATTTAAACAGCAAAGCAAAATTTTAGCACTTGGATCTCTTAGGCAATTCTGGAGGTTTCTTGAAAGTTTTGGAAATTTGCTTGTTATTAAGACGCAAATGTACGAAAAATGATTTTACAAACAGAAAAGGTGTGCTTGGTATGCTGTATTATGTTGACTTTGAAACCCAGCCATAGGGGAGATACTATAATGGGATGTGCTGCTTGTCTAGCTTGGGAAAAGGATAAAGTAGGCTTGTTCTTGTAAATTGTGTGCTACAGCAGAAAATGTTATACACCCAGTAGAAGCATTTAAAAAACACATTCTTTGAATTGCAGTTTGCAAAAACAACAGTTGGTGGCACTTCGAAACAATTTTTATTTCTAAATCTGCATTTGCTGATTGTAGGTATGTAAAGGATTATATTAAAATAGTAAATCACTAGTCTACAGTAATTCAAATTACGGTAACAATACAGAATTTATCAGTTGTCTTCTGCATGGTGCACAGACAGCTTGCTTAAACCACATCTGAAGATCTGCATTTGTAAAAACAAGGGAAGGTGCTCAGGGAGTTTAATTCTTCTTAAAAATATCAGAGAGAAATTACCAGAAGAGACAGTAATGACAAAGGCAGCAGAAGAAGTCACTGCAAACTGCATAGTTTGCTCCAGTCTGCAGAGGCACCGAGGTCCTGCCATGGTGTGGCACGTTTCTGTGTACCGTTTGCCTTCACTGCATTTACATTTTGAAGGTTTGGGTTTTTTTGTCATGGCACTGATGTGCATGGTATGTAACACACATGTAAATCTCTTTTTTAACCAGCACCCACTAGGTAAACAGACATTTCCTTGGATTTTAATCCCCAAAACCTGTGAGAGAGAAGAGCAGAGAGAGACTGCCATGGCCAAACCAGAAGAATCAAGCATTTAACCATGGTGTTTCTATCAATCATATGTGAATACACCACCTGCACAGGAACTGCAGCATGCCTGCTATCACAAAGGGAAACCTGGGCATTACTGGACAAAATTGATGGTTTGGAAGATAATATCTCTATGTTGTCACATACGTTGTCTGAATATGTGGCATTTAAAGTAATTGCTAAGCAAAAACCCTTTCATGAGTGATTACCTATGAGCCTTTCTTCCACAGGCCAGTTTCTTTGGGGTCATTTCAATTCCAGAAGGGACACATCACCCCTTGGTCACAAAGAAAACCCTGAATACCAGGATGACTTTGCTGCATTAGCTGCAGCCATTTGTTCAAAGAACTGGAAGACCAGACTACAGCTGGTGCTTGGCTATCTCTACAGCTTGGCCAAAGGAACTTCAGTGCCTTCTGTTCCATCTCTGATTCTTGCATATTGGAAATGAGAGGCTCAGTCTACAGAGGATAATAGATCTGGAACCACTGCCGGGCTCTGCCCCTCCCCATCATTCTGCATGTGGATCAGTTGCAAATGATTCCTGTTTGCTGTCCTGACCCTGAATATGTTGGTCTTGACAGTATAATCCATAAGTAATTCTTATTTAGATTTATAAATAACATGTTTTGCAGTTATTAATAGTTCTTTATATTGGCCAGTTTGGGTTCTGTGGAAAAAATGTTTCCCTTGGCTTCAGATAAACATTGCTTGATGCATTTATAAATGTGGTCTTGCCTGGGAATATTTTGCTGCTTTCCCATAGGATTCCACAGGGCTGTTTGCATTGAGAGGAGAGCTTGACCTATCCAGTATGACAAGGCAAACCTCCTTGTGAACAATAATGCTGCCTGGCATTCTAGCTTTTCCATAATGTGCTGCTAGATTTGGTGTAACTGTGAGCTAAATACTGATTTGAATTGTGCTGGCTTCCACATACTTCCGTGTACCTCAGCTTTTGTAATGTCTGTGCTTCAGCTATGTTCATGATCCTTAGGCAACCCAGCAATGCCTACAAGGTTTGTGCTTTAGTAACTTTCTGAATACTTGATACCCCTGTACACCCCTCCTAGTAGCAGAATATTCCTTTCAGTCTGAGAGCATAGCTTCTACTTCTGTTTGAGATGATGTTTTGGGGCTTTTCAAGACAGTTTTCTCCAGTGTCTAATTCAGCAATTTGTACCTACACCCACAAGAGATGGTTTGTTGATGCTAATGTTTTTGTTTTGTATACCTAATCTTGTGCTCGCAGAGGGCTCAGGAATCCTTTGTTTAGGCATTTTGTATACCTGCCTGGGTGCCAAATTAATTTTCACACACTGGTGCTTTCAGTTCAGGTGTGGATGCAGAAATACCTATTTCCTACCTGACTTTCACCTTGTCTATGTGTAGACTTATGACACACCTTTATATTGGCTGCCAGCCAAGGTAGTAATTTCTGGCTCAGCAGGTACTATCCTTCATAACATTTTGGACCTGTGGGCTTGATTGTCTTTATCATGCTAGATACAATTCCTTTGATTACGTTGTCTCTCTGAGAAGCTTTATCAGTTGTAAAACCGGGTACCTGTTCCCAGTGTGGCTAGAAGCTGGGATTTCCCAACTCTAATCTGTTTTTATGTGGGCTTTGTTTGGTTGTTTGTTTGGATTTCGTTTGTGGGGGTTTTTTTGTGTTTTGGTTTGTTGGTTTTGTTTGTTTGTTTGTGGGGTTTTTGTTTGTTTGTTTTATTGTATTTAATTTTATTGTGTTGTTTTTGGTTTTTAGTTTTGTTTTGTTTTGTTTGTTTTGTTGTGGGTTTTTTGTTGCTTGTTTGGTTTTTGTATTGTATTTAATTTTTGTTTTGTTTTGTTTTCAGAGCATCATCATTCTGGTCTCACAGTCCTGTCTGTAACTGTCATAGACTGGTTGTTTTGAATAATTTGGCTTGTTATTAATACCAGCTCTGAAGTGCCTGTTCTGAGTAAGTGTAACTCAGTATCCCACCCAGGGCTTTCTTGCAACTCTGGTCTGGGACACAGTTTCTTTCTCTGCCCCCCAAGTCAAGTTTTGTGATGCATCAACAGTATGCCCTGTATCAATGGGTGTCTGTTCTCAGAAAAGCATCAGATGGAACATGGTCCAGTGAGTTAAAGTATCTGATATTTTCTACTATCTCTTTTTACTCTCTGTGGAAGAGATGCAATTCATTTTAGCACTTCATCACTCCCTGAAAACACCAGAGTCCCCTGCACTGTAAATGAAAAGAGGTGCCAGTTTGGTGGATGCAAATGCCCCCTGTCACGTTTGAAAAGCACGTCTCTCTTTCCACTGACTATAAAGCTCACTTTATAGGGAATATATACCATTAAATTAAGTGGACTGGATCACTCTCACACTCCTTTATTCCTTTGTCTTTATGCCATCCCTTCCTCTCATTATATTTCCTCCCTAGGCCAAGTGCCAAAAATGCCAGTGAGGCAGTATCTCAGCTATCAGCTTAAATTGTCAAACTGGCTTCCACCTCTTTCAATTCAGAGAGCACTTGTATTGAAATTCCTCTTATTTTAGGCAGTGGTAGTATTTTAAACTCAGAACTATGTAAAGAATTGGCGATAACACTGAACTGCTTAGCTGCGAAGGGGTGGTTACAGACCAAGTGAGGAAATGTTTGCATAAATCCTATGTAGGCAGATTCTCACCTAGAAAAAGCCTGCACTTCTGCCAAAATATTCAGCATCTCTCCAGCATCCACCACAAGACAATTGTCAGACTTGATTGGTCCATCAGGGAAAGACTTTTGCTTTCATTTCTGTGTGTTTGCTGCCAGCATGTTTCCCTGACAGTGATGCAAGAGATGACCGGATGAGTTCATTGACCACGGAGATGCGTGTGCAGGAAATCTCTTTCCTTCTTCTTTTGCAGAGGTGAGTAGAAGCCTGCAGTCGTTCCCAAGGAGGATGGGTTGCCAGCATGTTCAGTTTTTAATGAAGTCCCCAGGTTGTATAGGCTGGTGCTGCTTAAGCATTGCAGGTGGCAGGATGAGGGAGTCCTGGCTTCCCTTTGGATCCAGAGCTCTGAGATGAGGAACCTGGGAGGCGTTCCAGCTGGGGAGGCTCAGCTTGAACGGTTCTCTTTTTCTCATCAACAAAACTAAAAAAGGGGGGATTTCAAGGGCACAGGAGTCCCAAATTACTGTTTAACACTTTGGTAACTAGGTGATAAGCAAATTGTGACTCTGCATTCACTAAACCAGAGAAACTTGATTAACTTGCTGTTCACTTGTGTTGTGGCTATTTTGTCAAGCATTAGGTAGCAATAGCAGGGGAGGGGAATGAATTTCACACGGTTGTATATATACATATGATTATAACATTTCTATATTGACATAGCTAGGCTTGCTTGTGGCTTACTTCCAGACATGCGAATGTTCAAACAGTGGGACTGCAGTGGCAGATTTGCTTGGTTTAGTTCTAAAGGTGGAGATTTATAAAGAAAGTAGGACTCCAGTGAGACATGCTTCAGCCCTTAAAATGTTTTCATTTGTCAACTGCTATCACCTAATCAAAAATAATCATGAGCAGGAAGCCTAAGGATCAGTCTAAAAGGGAAATGCTGACTGGGCACAAAGATGGGACTGTTTCACCTCAGGTAACCTGAGTCATGGTTTGCAGTCTCAAGTATTGGCAAGGGGAGCAATGAGGCACAGCATTATCCAGGAAGGCTAAGGAAAGTGTTTTATGAAAGCTGACTGTGGAGTTGCTGACCTTAACAAAAAAGGATTTCTTATACCATACTAAATGTGTAAATTAAATTTTAAAGGAAAAAAAAAATAAAAATTGAGATGTGTTATTTTTTGATTTGTTAATGGAGAAATGCTGCACAGAATGTCCCATAAGCAGTATAGCAAGTGTCACTAAGCACTATGGATGAGAGGAAAAACAGAATTCTCCTTTGGGAGATGGACTACATTGGGCAACTGAGCATCTCCTGCATGGGAAATTTCTTGTACAGAATCAGCATTGATTGGTATGTTCAGGTTCAGTATGAAAACATTTTCTAAACATTCACTTTTTTTTTCAGAACTGATACTTAAATTTCTGAGCTGTCGCCTTAACTGATGTGTTCTTTGTCTGAAATTCCTATTTAAACTCTTTGTTGTATCCTCCCATCAACCTGATCTACATCTCCCTGCCCTGGTGATACCAGAGATCTGTTTGACTTTGCCAATCTAAGAATGCAATACAGAGGTTTTTTTCCATTTTAACATGAATTCAGCTGCCAAGGCCAGTATCTTCATTACCCCACTTTAGCATGCATATGTGCTAAATCCATTATTTATAGGCAAATTTCTGCTGATGACTATCTGTATGTCATTGACAGGAATTTGCCTGCATACTCCTTCAGAAATAGGTTGTCATTACATAACCTGACCTAAACAACTATAATACTATCAGCACCTGTATGCAGCACAGCTTGAAAAGAAATTAAAACATTTTAAGGGAACATTTATTTTCAGGCAATGTCATATGTTACAGTAGTGAGTCTGAAAGTATTATAAGCTTACTTAAAAGGTGGTATGTTTATATCATTTGTTGTTTCGGAGCCAATCTTAGTTGTCTGTTAATGATCATAAAACAAGCCACTAATGATGTCCCAGTAAAATAACACAAAGAAATAATAGCTAATTCCTACAGGTGGTTACCCATTTAAAAACTAGAAAATCTTCTTCCAAAACAGGGAACTGTATATGTAATATGTAGACCTAGCCTTAGAAAACATACTCATAGGTCCTGCTGTCTCATCTGCAAAGTATTTCCTATCTGTGGGAGCAGTGGCCCTGTTGAGGGCTGCTCACGTAAAGGGTTGTGCAATATCCAGTTGTCTTTTGTCTATCCAAAACCAAAACAAGAAAACAAATAAGCTATTTACATAGAAGGCTCTTTTAAAAAAAAAAAAAAAAAAAAAAAAAAAAGTGGACAATATTATGATAACTGTCAACCCTGTCGAGGCCAAAAGGTCAATAAACAAAAAAAGAAAAAAAGAAAAA
>WUAM01000258.1:326678-344519 GCA_024336885.1 Actenoides hombroni | reverse complement strand
ATTATGCTCATTTAGAAGAAGCATTCATTAAGAAGGAACTGGGGGTAGGGCAGAATGTGTCACTGTTATGGTGTCAGGTGGGAATTTATGATACAACTCTGAGGTCAGAGATGCTGGAAACCCCACCAGGCCCCTGTGCTCACAACTACGCCGTGCCGCTTTGGTTGCAATTTTGAATTTCATTCCCACAGGGTAACAGAGGATCCAAGCCATGGCCTCTCTAGGCCCTCTGAGAAATGCACCCATATTCAGCAACGTTCGTTGTGCTGAGACTGTTTTCTAGTAGACTTGGTAGCTCACGTGAGGCTTTCGAATACCCAGGCTTTAAGAGGCATTCTCCAATGTTTCCTCTGCTCAAATGGGCTGAACTGGCTTGAAACATGCCTTGTCCATTTAATATATTTTGGAGTAATTCTAAAACAGCTGCATGGAGTTTTCTCAATGCTGTTTTCTTGGCTTGTATCTCCTTCTAAAACTTCTGTCTTGTTCCTTACCAATGCCTATTATGTCAAGAAAAAAGTGAAAAAGGCCCAAAATCAGGCAAGGGCAGTGAAGGCAGGAGACAGGAGGACTGGTAGAGTTTTACTAATCTTTAAACAAGCAACAACAATGAATGGGTAGTTGTATAGTACAGACCTATTGTGAAATTCATAACCTTGTAGATAGTGTTTATCTCCAGGAACAGGACAACAGGAGGTCTCGAGGCACCCAAGCATGCTGAACAGACAAGAACCAGTTTTGTGGCAAGAATAAGAATTTTAGGCTTTAGGTCACTAAAAGAACATGGTGATGAAGGAGAGAAGATGAAGTAAATGACCACCAGAGGTCATGAAAGATCACCGAAGGGAGAAAAGACCCTAACCCTAATTTTATTACGCATGCTTAGAATATGTAAATGAATTCCAGGAACCCATTAGCATAAGAATGCTATTACTGAAAAATATAATGAATATGTATGTTTAGCCTGAATATAAACTACATACCGAGCTTGCATTAGTACACACATTTCGAGGAGTGATCCCCTCTGTGTCCGGCACCGCAAAATATCTAATGCCTTCTTAATAACTTTGGTTATTGAGTTTTTCACTGCGTCAGCAGAGTTATGAAGTTAGAGCGCAGAGTTACAAAGTTAGGCAACCATAAAGAGTCTGTTTGGGGACCATGACAACTAGAACAAAAGGACCACAACAACAGAACACTGCAATTAATTTTAGTCAACCATCACTAGCATTAGACCTAAGCATTGTCTTTCCAGGGTTTTAGTAGGATTTATAGCAGAATGCAAGGTTGATCAAAGACTCAGTGATTGATGATAGAATCAAGATGTAATCTTTAGTTACCTTAAGCTGATTATAATACATTATAATAGTCAAATGCACACTTCTCAGAGGGAACTCCCTATGTAAATGTAGGACCACCTTAGTATAAAGAGATGGATAGGAGTCAACACATGCACAAATGAATTTTTGTAATGAAGTCATAGGTAGATAGGAACTCATCAGGTACTGCAGAGTGGTTTTTTCTGAGTTACCTTTTTCTGTATGTAAGAGACTCTGATTCCTAGGGGTGTGTGCTAGTTTTGTGAATTGTCATCTAGCACCCTTTTCGGCTCAGAAATGGAGTAAAGCAAATATCTCAAACTCTGTGTGTAGATTGGCGTTTTGCACACTGAGTGAAAAACCCAGACTTGGGACAACACCTATAGCTGGTTTATTGTTACAGAGTCATCTTCTCTACATCTGCTGAAAGCTCAAACTTAATTGGAAAAATATGAGAAATGACCAAGGGAAAAGTTTGTTTCTTTTTTTGTTGTGGGTTTTTTTGAGGTTTCTAATTCTTACACGATGCATGAACAGTTAGAGACAAACTAGTCCATACAGGAAATAAAACAGAAAACCAGGTTATCTTTGGGAAAGTCACCACAGACTCCTCAACTAGCTGTGCAGGTAATCAGCAAATCATGTGAAAATGAACAGTTAGATGTGACTTTGATTCACTGCAAAGCTTTCATTCCAAAGTGAGGAGGCCCTGTGTGATCCATTTCTGTGTTTCAAAGCACGATTTGATGTTAGGGCTTAATACAATTTTAGTCATAAATAGTTTCACAAGACCAGTGGAATGAGGAAAATAGAAAGTTGGTGGAGAGAACATTCAGTTAATGAAATGTTTTGAAATTGGAAGCATCGGTTTGCAATTGAATGTTTGTCAGGCAATCTGGGCCTGTTTAGAAAGATTGTGTTTAGTTATCTGAGTCTGAAAGTGAAAAGCAATTTCATAGCTGTGTGTTTGTCCTAAACTTCTTCATCTGCGTTTCTAAGGGCTCTTGATATGCTACTTTGTGGAATGCTCCCTGCTTTTAACAGTCTGTAAAAGACTGATGGCTGCTATTAACATAGCAGAGAACATATAGTTCCCATCTGGATATCCAACTGTGTTTCAGAGCAGAAGCCATTGCCAGTGCCAGATCTCTGGACTCCCGAAATTCTGCCTCTCTTAGGATGACCATTTTTATCCCATTGTGATGGGATAAAATTTTATCCCATTTCTTATTACAATTTTTTGAACTCTGCAACACCAAAGCCAAACATGGCGCACGAGTTGATCTAACTTGGACTTTGTCAGGAGGATGAAGTCAGGATGTAGCAGTAGTTCATAATTTGTTCATAATAAGTGAGAGATTAAGTAGTCTGAGGTTAGAGAGGAAAAGAGCAGGAAAGCACTTCTAATCGATTTGAAATGGACAAGCCAACTGTATTAATTTGTAATTGGCACCCATGCAATAAGATATATTAAAATAACAGCAAAACCTGTTCTTTTCTGTGTTTTACCAGTCCCAGGTTCCTTCCATGGGTCCTGTAGGACTTCTCAGTTTGTTCTACTTCATTATTCATTTTTACTCATTCAGGTTATAGAATCATAGAATCATAGGAACATTAAGGTTGGAAACAACGTTCAAGATCATCAAGTCCAACTGTCTACTAAATATTATCAGGAACACTAAACCATATCCTAAAATGCCACATCTAGACATTTTTTGAACACCTCCAGGGATGGTGATTCCACCGTCTCCCTGGGCAGTCTGTTCCAATGCCTCACCACTCTCTCAGTAAAAATTTTTTTCCTAATATCCAACCTAAACCTCCACTGGTGCAACTTAAGCCCATTTCCTCTTGTCCTATCACTAATTACCTGGGAGAAGAGACCAAAACCCACCTCTCTACAACCTCCTTTCAGGTAGTTGTACAGCAAGTGATAAGGACTCACCTCAGCCTCTTCTTTTCCAGGCTAAATGATCCCAGCTCCCTCAGCTGCTCCTCATAACAAATTTTCTCCAGATCCCTTACCAGCTTCGTTACCCTTCTCTGAACTCGCTCCAGCTCCTCAATGTCTTTTTTATACTGCAGTGCCCAAAACTGAACACAGTACTCAAGCTGTGGCCTCACCAGTGCCCAGTACAGGGGCATGGTCACTTCTCTACTCCTGCTGGACGCACTGTTTTTGATACAGGCCAGGATGCAGTTGGGCTTTTTGGCCACCTGTGTACATTGCTGGCTCAGTTCATCTGTCTCTCCACCAGCACCCCCTGGTCCTTTTCCACCAGGCAGCTTTCCAGCCACTCCTCCCCAAGCCTGTAGAGTTGCCTGGGGTTGTTGTGACTGAAGTGCAGGATGCAGCACTTGGCCTTGTTAAACCTTATCCCATTGACCTCAGCCCATGGATCCAGCCTGTCCAGATCCCTCTGCAGAGACTTCCTACCCTCGAATAGATTGACAGTCCTGCTCAATTTAGTGCCATCTGCAAACTTGCTGAGGATGCACTCGATCCACTCATCCAGGTCATCAATAAAGATATTAAATAAGACTGACCCCAAAACTGAGCCCTGGGGAACACCTCTGGTGACTGACTGCCAACTAGATTTTGCACCATTCACCACAACTCTCTAGGCTTGGCCATCCAGGCAGTTTTTAACCCAGCAGAGTCCACCCATACATGCAATCTCACAAATTTGCACATGATTAACACCACTGACATTTTTTACTTGTCACCTCTTTAATTTACTGCTAGAGTTTTTTCTTTGATCCACTAATTGGATCCTTTCTTTTTTCTCAATTTACATTCTGATCTTTTTAGAAACACTGAACCTGGCCACTCCTTATGCCCAGGTTGAGTTAGAATAATTCTGTTCAGTGATTTTATTTTTCAGTTAAGTCTCTTCTAACTGCCCCTTATGAAGTTAATGGCATATTTTTGCAGACAGTGTCTGCTTCTATCAGTGGTTAATACCTGATGTTTAGAGCTACCATCAAGGATCGTTATGTAGACAGGCTCTTACTTATACTTAACAAGGTCACTACTAAATCTTCTGTACTGTGTTGGGGGTGCAGAAGTAACAGGCCACACCTGCAGGGAGGAGTGGACAGGACATGTGACCCCAAACTGACCAACAAAGGATTCCATCCCATACACATCATATTCGGTATAAAGCTGAGGGATCAGGAGGGTCATCTGAGTAAGACTCTGGCCATTCTGCCTTCAATCCCCATCCACACATTCCTCATTCCAGTGACAGAATACAGCTCCTGAATCTGTTTTATCAGCCACTGAGTCCAGTCTGTGACTTCCCCAGTGCCTCTTCCCCACAGTCAGTGGTCATGGTGATGTAATTGCCATCAGGTGGGTGGGGTTCAAGATTGGTTTTGCATATATATTTTGTATATATTTCTTTTTCTTCTTTTTTTTTTTCTTTCTTTTTTTCATTAAAGCTGGTTTGGTTTTCTTTTCCAGTCCATAAGTCTCTCTTCCTTATCCCCCTTTCTCTTCCCCTTGGGGTTGGGAGATGGATTACTAAAGGACATCTGTCATTTTTCTAGAGGCCAATTCAGCCCTAAACCTTGACACTTGCCCTTGCTTTCTTCATTATTTGTTTTCTTCCTTCTTCTCCTGCTCATGGCACATTGTGGTTTTTACAGATTAAGAAGTTTGTCATACATCTATTTTTGAACAGTTAGCATTAACAAATTAAACTTTTCAATCTATGTGCCCTCACAGAAGGACTGTGGGCCAGAAAGCAAGGAGGATGTGGTTTTCCATTTATGGAATGATGCTTTATATGTCAGTGACAGAGATTTCCACATCTCCAGAAAGCAGACAGCTGTGTTTAAGGTTGTCTTTTCTAGAGACACTCTGAGAGAATAAGTTGAGGAACCAAATTCCCTGCTACCAAAAACAGTAGGATTGCTCCAGGGCAAAATGTGACCTACTGTTTGTGTGATAATTCACAAGTACACATTTTTGCATCCTCTCTTAGTATTTCTCCTTTCAGAAGAATACAGAGCATCTAACAAATAGCAGACTACCTGTCTGATGGGGCTAGCTGATGCCTTACTTGCTCAAAGTACAAAACTTGTGATGAATCTGAGCAGTTTGGGGTTTTTTTTCCCTTTATGGAGGCCTCTGCTTAACTGAGTTATTTTGTCTTTTAGCTAAGGACGAACAAGTTTCTTAGCATATACTCACACCAAAATACTGCCTAACACAAAGAAGAATATTTAGTGGAGAAAGCAGCTCAGACTTCAAATCTAGGTAGACTTGTTAGTAAGGGCCACACATTGTATTGACACTTCTGTGTGACTTTTGCTTCTGAGCTGATATGGTCTTTTTTCAGCATCTGCCCTGTCTTTGCAGAGTAGCTGGGCATAGTTAAGCCATGTCCTTGGTGTAACAAGCTCCAGTTGTGTATTTCACTAGAAAGCAAAATCTTAATAAAAAAGACTGGATTTATAATGACAAAAGGATGAAAAATGAACACACACTATGTATTATATAGGGTTATAAATAATGAGACATTTTATTTGGAAGAAGACAAAAGAAGAATGTGTTTATGCATATGCTCTACATACAGAGGCATAAATACTGCAAATTTTGTATTTGAGCATGTATCACAGTAACAAAGTAGAGATTTTACATAAGGAATATCAGTAGGTTTACTGTATAATAGCTTTTATTTAAAATTTATCGGCAATATTCCATAGCATTCACAGTGATTTACAGGATTACATTTATATGCTTTTTACAATTTACACTGTGTGCTGTAAGCACTGAAAGTTGGCTGGAAACTATTTGCACCTATTTATCAGAGTATTTTGTGCAGAAGTCTTGAGACTCAGACTGTATCTAATGATTTTGGAAGAGTTTTGTAGAGACAAAAATCTGCCTTGTTTTTCAGCATTAATGAAGGACAGAAGGAAGGAAAATAGAGTTGCTATAGTATCTACATACATAGCAGTTCTTCAAGTAATGTTCAGAGTGAATTCAAACAAGAGAAGTGAATTCTTCTTTTTTGTTGTTTACGGGGAACAGAAGAGTTTATTGCGTAAGATGCAGCTACTGAGGCATAATAAGAGAGGATGGCTGAGATTTATCCAAAAATGGAATGTGACCAGTACTGGTGATAATACATGAGGAGGAAAGAAAGAATCCAGGTTGCCACTGATCTGGAAAGGCATTTTATAATGGTTATATATATAAATCCCTCTGAACAATTTTGTCATTAGAAAAAGTCCAAAGGAGCCAACAAGGAAATAATAAAAGATGTCACAGAAGAAAAAGTAATGCAAAGCCTGATGAAACCAGATTGCTCCTTCCCTTCAATATCCGAAAGTAACATTCCAGCCATAGATCTGTAGTGTCAGGGAGAGATGAGACTTTTCAAAAACACATGCAGATTCTCAAGTACATTTATTTTTTAAGACCTTGGACAGAGACAATGTAGTATTACATTTCAGTAAGCCAAAGAGTACAATTTTGTCATGTCACACAGACAAAATAATACTTGAGTTTGTCTAAATTAATATTATACATTTACAGATTAGCAAAACTGTTACAATTAGATGGTGGTTTTACTAAGCCAGTGAATGTATACTCTTGCAACAAGGCTGATAATCTTCAATCCAGTAATTGGGTGGACATTAGGTCAGCACAGAGGTATCCATGGCACATGGTTAATTTGTCTGTGTGGGTACACACATGCATTCTTACATACCATGCACTTAGTTTCTTCAAAGTGTATATTAATCACTGTTCTCAGAGGCAGTGTATCTGATCATCTGATGAAGGACACAGTACTTTTTCCATTATAGAAATAATCTATACTCCTCCTTTTGTAGGGGGAAATCCAGGCTGTGACACACAATGGTAAAAGAAACTATATTTTTTGTGATGGGTTCTAGAACTGGCTGAGTCATGCCTTTACTAAGCAGAGCACTGCTCCATCTTGCATAAAGTTGGAATATAGTTTGGTATTTAGCTATGTGAGACTAACATGAAAGTGTGCTTCCTGTGTTTACTGTAAAACACACATGTAACAGGCTAAGAAATTTTAGTTCAACCTGATGCATATTAGATTTTGTGCCTCTGGTTCATATAATTCTATGACTCTGGTTCAGCCACAAATACACTAAAAATGAAGTTTCTGTGTTTTATCATAGAGTAAAATATCACTGTGAACAGTTCTACCATTGTCTCAATTAGATCTTATAAATGTATTCCTGTTAGTCAATTAAGTAATTCTGCTTTATTAGAGATTGCATTAATAACAAAAGGTGTACATTAATTCCATTTTTTAGACAGGTATTACCACGAATAAAACCCATCAGGAACATATCTCCCTGCTGCTGTCTTCATGATTCTATAATTTCAATTACATAAGTAATCATACATATCTCAAAATTCGGGACAAAAGGGCTTGACTGAAGACATTGAAGCTGTAGAAGCAATTCCAAAATACTTAGAACTGGCCTTGCTACTCACTGCTAATATTGTCATAGATTCGTAGAAAATCAGAGCAGGAAAACCTTTCATGGGATTGTTTAGTCATTTAAAAATAATCAGGAGCTGTCATTGAGTTCAGTGACAACAAATCACATCTTAGGAAATACAGTTCCTGGTGTTGAAAAATTACTCATTTTAAATATATGTTTAGGTTGGGGTTTTTTTATTCTACAGAAGCACATCTTTTCTCGTCATTCATTTTCTCCACTTCGTGGGCTACACAGTGGGTGCAATGCTTTTCCAGATGCCAGGTTCCAGTCAAAACTACTTTTTACCTTCTAGCTGGCTGTAATCTTTCAGGGTACCCCAGTCATAGCAGAGCTCTGTTTCTCAGTGCACTCTTTTACCTCCCAAACTGAATCCAGCTTGTGAGCATTCCATTTTGCTCATGTCTATGCCCGTGTGAGGAACCCTTTCACTTAACAGATGTGCTAATGAGGCAAAAAAAAAAAGGAACTATGTTAGCTGGTTAAAAAATGGAGGTTTGAGGGCTTAGTCGTTCCTCTTGGTTTTTTTTCCTGTATAATTTCTTCAGAGAAGAAAAGTTTTGTTCTTTGCTGGTTAATCTATCTTGGAGTTTAAATGTATTGTAAAGCAGATTGTCTTCCAAGTGTACGGTGTCATTAATTTATCTCCCTCTTGCCATTCCACTAACATGTTTACCCATCTCTGAAGTATCATCGCTAGCTCTCTTGAAACCTTTTGTTAAACTTGTACAAGTACTCTGCTTACTACATTGCTATTCCTTGTTCCACAGTGCATTTTCATGCCTTCCTTGATCCAGAGTGCATTTTCATGTCCAGGCTGCTCGTCCTGCTGGACATTTGTTGCTTTGAACATCTCTGGCTTTGTAAAATTCCACTGACCCTTTCAGGCATCAATCAGGAAGAGACTTGAAAGGAGTGACTGACCAAGCATTGAGACTATTTGGTAGTGTGATAGGACACCCTGTTCAGGTTTGCAGAAGTGTGTGAAGATCCATATTCATACTTCATTTAAAAACTTCTGCTTGTTAATCCTAAATCAAGATGGTAAGGAGTTCCTAGTGACACAGAAACCAGAACCTCTTCCATGGAAAAAGCTCAACTTAGGGTGCAAAAGACATGATGTACGGCAGTGATGCTTTCCTCTAAATAATTTTTTTGCCTGGCATAGGGGGCAGTTTCTCTACTTGTGCTGGATTTATCACTAGCTGGGAATCCATCAGAAAGACCAAGCTGGTAGCTGCTAATTGCACAGTGGTTTCAGATTGTCATATTTGATAGACAGCGTACACAGAAGTCTCTTACACCTCATCTTCCACTCCGATTAAAGTCTCACAGTTAAGCTCAGCTGGAATGGGGTTTATGTCCTCTGCATTAAATTTTAGAGCATATCTGTAGAAACTTAGAATGACATGCAATTAACTGCAGAGCTTTGATTTTGTTGGAAAGTTCTCCTTTTATCTCTACCATTTAGTTGCTATTGCTCTTAACATCATTAGTTACACTTTTGCAGTTTCTTCAGCTTATTCTTGGTCTCAATCCACCAAATTCAGAAGTCTCTCAGTACATAATATCTGCTCTAAGAAAATGTACAGAAAACATAACTCGTCATTTTTTCATTATCCAAATGCTAAACATGTATCTTTTGATGATACCTCAGAAAAGCTACATAGAAATTTCAGCCACAACAATGATCAGAGGGGTGGAACACCTCTGCTATTAGGACAGGTTGAGAGAGTTGGGGTTGTTCAACCTGGAGAAGGGAAGGCCTTATTACAACCTTTCAATTCCTAGAGGGGGCTTATAAGAAAGACAAAGACAGAATTTTTACCAGGGCCAGTAGTGACAGGACAATGGGTAGCAGTTTAAACTAAAAGAGGGTAGATTTAGATCAGACACAAAGAAGGAATTTTTTACAATGAGAGTGGTGAAACACTGGAACAGGTTGCCCAGAGAAGTTGTGGACATGTTCAAGATCAGGTTGGGTGAGGAGGCTTTAAGAAACCTGATGTAGTGGTTGGTGTCCCTGCCCATGGCAGGGGGATTGGAACTAGATGACCTTTAAATATTCCTTCTAACTCAAACCATTTTTTGATTCTCTGACTCTAATTTACCATTTCAGAATTGTAGAGCACTGAAAATGCAAAAGTATTTTTGGCTTGTGATAAATTTTTTTTAGTCATCCAGATCCCATACATTTTTGACTCATACTACTTTTGTTAACATTGCTACTAGCTTCTAAATAATTGACTTTAGTTTCCAAATATAGTCTCACTAGGAGTATATAATTGAATGAAAATATAAGTATGTGCATCTAGAGCCTGTTAACTGATCACACTGTGGACTGAAGAGCAGCGTGTTCAGGAAAAGATAAACAGAATTTTGTCATTCTGATTTTTTCAAGGAAAATACCTGAGTATTTAGCAGCAGAAAGATGCCACTTTCATTAGTGCATGGAGTGGATGGATTTGGGAAGTTTAGGTTATTTTTAGAGGGGGCAAGCTAGGTACTGTTGCCTATAATGGTTGCCTGGTAGGACATGTAGGATTACAAGATAACAGGATCATTGATGTAGGTTTATTTCATCAGTAAGGAAAAAAAAACAAAAACAAAAAACAAACAAAACCCACAAAAAACCCCAAACAACCAACACCACCAACAACAACAAAATACCAAAACCAAACCTCAAACAAATTCAAACTCACTCCAGCAAACTTGCTTGCCAAGTTCTGGTTTTCAGCATTTTGTGAGCAACTCCGTGATGCCAAACTTTCAGAAATATATGTTCTAGAAATGCAATGCCAGAGTAGCGGCTTGTTAGTCATTGCTTTTGTTGTATCAATAATACAGCCAGTTTTGCCTTTGGGCTTGGATTAGATTTATTTTCATTTGCCTTGCATGTCAGTTTACAAATACACAACAAGCTTTGGTTACTCCTCTGTAAGCTCTTCTGCTTTAATATTTGTTGATATTTCTTTTGAAATATCTTTGGACATGATCCTAAGAGAATAACTCTAACTGAAAACAAAATTTATTTAATAAGTTCTCTCATGTATTCAGCTACTACCTCTCATCACTAACAGCGGCAGAATTATGTTCTATATAAATGTATACTGGTGAGATTTTCTAAGCATGTGTACTTAAATCTATATTTAGGTTCAGTTGCTGGAGAAGTATTTGAATTTGCACAGGCATTGAGTATTTCAAATGAACATTGCTTGCCATGAGCATTTTTGATCCTCAGAAGGCCTTGATTTAGGTAGCATTCAACAATTTTGGCAGCAGAATATGCTTGAAATTGTTGGTTAGCAAAAATAGTTGTCATTTTCATATTTTTAAGATGACTTTTTTCTACGAACATGTCCTACCTTTTTGCCAGAACCCTTCTCCAGACGAATTGGTGACAGCTACATGAGTCACTTTGTAAAGTGGCTTTTCAGAGGCTCAACCTATTCCTTTGAAATATTTTAACTTTTTTTTTTTAATTTTATTTCACTGTTAGGGACCAGGAAATCATCCTACATCATATCTTGTTTGTTGCTGAGTTTCTTTAAAGTTCTGGTGTAAACCAGAATCAATAGTGATTGATGATGAATCTCACTGGCACTTGAGTTTCTTATGCAATAAAATTAATCTTCCCAGGTTTTGCATGTACAGACTCAGTCCGTGACCTCACAGCTGTGACCTGTGCTGAAGCACAGCACAATGAATCATAGAAGACCTTGTCACAGATGCAGGGGAGGGAAATTATCTTTTGTTACCTTCTGGACTCTCTTCATAAGGAACAGAGGGACAGTCAAATTGGGGAGTGTTACCCACTAGTGCAACTTACTCAAATAGCCAGAAGGTTCAGCCAGCAAAAGAAAGGTGTTCTGTCCTAGGCACAGGTCCTGTAATTCTGATTTTAGGGGGTGGAGGAGCATGTGTAGAGAGTGATGTTTCTGTTTCTATCCTCTCGTTTAACAAATGCTTGTGTCCATTTTTGGTGTTTCTTGATTCCACTGGAAGATGTTTACCTCATAAGTAGTTTGCTTATCTGCTGGGCAGACTTTAAACATCAGATCAGGAACATAAATACAAGCTCTTGTGGAAAGGTAAAGGAATAAAATGGGAGAATCACTGCTACCAGCTTTTTTCTAGCATCCCACTCCTACTTCTCTTTCTTCTATGTGGTGACCTGTATTCTTCTTGAGAAGCAGAACCTCTTCACACTCTCACCCTTTCCTCACAAAACCAAATTTTTATCCCTCACACACCTCTCATGTTTGTGCCATGCTTTGATCTATATGAAATTGCAGCTTTTGATGGACAATATTTTCTGAGTATGAATAAGTAAATATGAAAGCTCTACCTTCATTATCAAAATGAAGCAATTAAACCATTCTCTCTCCAGGTATCATCACACCCTCAGTCCAGTTTTTCTGCTAACACAACATCTTTACTTTTTAAGTCTGCTTTGCTTTTTTAATTATTATTATTATTTTTACAAGCAGCAGCCTTTAAGGTGTCATTTCTAACATTATTTCATAATTAAAAGAGATAGGAGAATCTCCTACCTACTTTCTACCAAAGAATAAAAATAAAAACAAAGGTATTCTCTCTTGATTACCTTCTCAGATTTGAGTTGTTGTTGTTGTTGTTGTTTCTCAAAGTAATTTTGCTTGCCAGCAATTGTAGATAGCATGTTGTACAACAAACTGTTCCAAACACTGGGAGAAAACTCAGGAAACTAGTTTCCATGGTGTTTAGTCAGAGCTGCATAACTGTTGCTTAGTGAGGAAAATAAGGTACTCAAGAACAGCAAAACAGAGGGCACTTGATAGTCTGGGTTTCAAACTGCTTTTTCAGCCATAGAGGCCAAACCCTCCAGCCAGTCTCGTGATGGTATTTTACCAAGGTGAATTTGTTCAAGATGCTCAGTCTGAAGGCCAGATTATTATATTATTCTCTTTCCTTTTGCTTTGACAGTTATGATGAATAAAAGATGCTGAAAGCATGATTTATGAAGGGGTAGATCTACAGAACTTCATCCTTCAAAGGCCACCTTTCTTCATGTAGTTTACTGCACATATGCAGGATTTCACTGTTCCCTGAAAAAAACATCCTCTTTGGTATTCCTCCAAAGCTGCATGGAGTCACCCAGAGATTGGAGGCTGGGTACTGGCCATCCTGGAGCTGCAGCTCAGGGAGTCACAGTGGAAACTAGTGAAATGTGTTGCAACATCTTAAAGATGGAAATACTGTTTCTGGCTTCTGCTATGTAGGGGAAGAACGTAAGGGGGAAATCTCTCTGCAGGGTAATTTACATGTGGGACAAGTTCTCACTTATAAAACTATCTACAAACTGAAGAGTTTTGTCTTTATTTGGATGAACATGCAACCTGCACATCAAGGTGTACTCAGGGCAACCTTGTATTTATAAGTTCCCATAAGACAGTCTGGCACTTCCCTCTGAAAGGAAGTCAGCCCTCTCAAAAAAATTTCTTCCAAAGAGAATGGAGTCATGTATTGTTCCTGCCTTGATCATGAGCAAAATCTGACCAATCCAGAGGTCTTCCTCACATTTGCATGGGAAATAGAACACCTGCCTGAGATCACTGATTCCACCTGGGAGCTTCAGAAGCCTTGTGGCTCATCCTTGCCCTCATGTCCCTTGTCGCTGTGGCTCACAGAAAGGCAACTGCTGCATCTACCACACCTGTGGGACAGTAGATCCAAGGCACAGAGGATGGATAGCTCAGTCCTGTTCCGTCCAATGCTCCACTGGGAATAATAGAGCATGTTTTCAGTGGCTTGCAGCAAATGGCTTCTTATGGGCACACTTGCCTCTGCCCTTTTCATCACCCTCCCTTAGCATAGCACCTCTAGCAGCGCTACTCAAAGTGTTATACAGCCCTGTCTCTCTCTGAACTCTTTCCCATGTAGCTGTGGTTTTAGCTATTGCATTACACTGACTTATCAGTCCCTGTTAACTCCATCCCTTGTAGATACAGTCCTGTATTTCACTGTCAAGCTAGAAAAAAAAATAAAATCTTCAATGTGTTAAGCCAACTTCTGCCCACAAGTGCTCCATTAATTCCATCAAATCTATTTTGGTCTTACTTCTACCATCAGTTCTGCCACATTTTGTGCCAGCTCAAACCAATAAGCTAAACTGTTAAGGCTCAGAACTTTATTCAGATAATATGGGTACTTTCTGAGCAGCACAGGACAAAGGTTAGCAGCAGAATGCAGTAGTGGAAAATGAAACACAGAAGGAATGTAGCATAAAGATGTCACTAGTTTTCTAGCCAGTCCCAGCATTAATGCACATACTGTATTTTCCCTGACATTTACACCATCCTATATCCAGTTAATTTTGTAATGTGAATCTGAGGAGTCAGGCTGGGGAGGAGAACTGCTCTTCTGGAAAAGGAGAGGCTGTTTTAGCTGTTTGAGAATTAAAGTAGAAATAGTGGAAATGAAGACAGGGAAGGCTGGGAAAACGAATGTGTTCCATTTGATTTTTCGTGCACTATAAAATGATTGTAAAATGAGCAAGATTTGCATAAGCAACTGCTCTGGTTTAGTGTAGAACGATCCCAAAGCTCTTCACAAATGCAGCTGAGTTTGTTTTTAGGGGAAGCTTCATTTTCCACTGAAGAATTATATGATGTTAGGGTCAGAAAATAAGGACTAAAGCCTGGATTTGTTCCTCCTAAGTTGAGGAATTAGGTGTCAAGATATCATACCATAGCAACCAAAGACATTTTCAGCCACTGGTGTGCCTTTCTAGTTCATGACATCCAGTGTAGGGACCCTAACCCCTACTGCCTTCCCCAAGAGCTCTTGCATTTGATTAATTCCCCCTCATGTGAGGAATATGACCATCTCTATAAAAAGATCTCATCCTGACCTTTGTGTTGGCTGGGGAAGGAAGAAGCAAGAAGTGTTTGAGTGAAATAAATTAATTTTTTTTTTGTTTTTTTTGTTTAATGGGTAAGTGTGAGTATAAACTAAATTGGATTGGAAGATATCAGCAGGTTTTAGGGAGAGGAAATCAGCCCTGTATGTTCCTTCAAGAGTTTGTTAGCTAGGCGCACTCTCTATGGGATGCTGGCAGAGACATCATCTAGGGTCAGGAAATAGTGTGTATGTCAGTATTAGGAAGTTCATGGGTGACACAAGATGTAGCCAAAATACACATAAGATCAGCTCTGTGTATAAGTGGCAGGTTGCAACCTTTCATGACTACCTGTGGGTCCCTGACATGATACTTCTGCGTGGTCCAAGTTTTGATTTCTTCACCCGCTTCACCTTTGGGGAATTTCCCAAATAGGCAGCTACTTCATAAGCAAGCCCTAAGGGGGACTCATTGTATTTTATATTTGATGCTGATTCTGCATGGTGCTTTACTGCTGTATGGACAATTACTAAGTGTTCTTCAGAAGCTAAAATGCCACTTTTCATATAAAAAAATTCCAATTTCCTTACAAGTCTGGATTTCGTATTTATAGATACTTGCAATTTTTTGCTTGTTTAAAAAGCATATTCCTCCTCCTCCTCCAAAATCTGTGTCAGAAATGTGAAGGGGAGAAGCATACTTATTTGTAAGATTAAATTAATTTTATCTTCCTCACCACCAGTCTTCACTTGGTAGGTTAGGATGTCTCTCTAAAGCAGAGACTTCAGTTCTCACCTTCCTTAGTACAGGCTTTTCAGTCTCTTCCTAATCTTTCTTATTACTCTCATCTGCAACCTTAGAAAGACTATATTTTAAGATAGGCTAACCTGAGGACAGTGTTCCCAGCACAGCAGATGTATATTGATTTATAAATCGGCTTATGATCTTTTTATTCTTCACAGCAGCCTTTTGTAGCCTAATATTTACTTTCTGATTTTCATCTCTGTTGAGCTTTGATCCTTAGAGAGCTGTGATTAGTAATTTAGGACTGCATGCAGATTCATTGTAGCATTGAATTACATATTGCCAGCTCACTACACTGCCTATTTCCCCATGTTAGTCCTTCTAGTTTTGCCTGGATTTGCTATCTTGCTGCTTATCACCCTCCCCAGAACACTGCTACACATATACAACTGCACAAACCTTATGAATATGTTTGCTGTACCTCAGCAGTCACCTTTTTTGACTCTGAGCCAGTTTCTAGTCCATAGCAACAAACTGCCTCTCACCTTGATCCTGATTAATTTATCTGTTCGATATGAGGGATTTTGTCAAAGGCATTTTAAAAATCTAAATAAATAATGCCAACGAGTTTTCCTTCTCCTGTAAAATATTTCCCTAGCATTCTGAAAGATTGCTAAATAGGTAAGAAGACATGATCTTTCTTCTAGCACACTCATCTTCATTGAGCCCTATGGTCATGAGGCTTTACAGGTCATATAATTATGATTATAATTATTTCCATAAGCAATTCACAAAGTACAAATTCAAAAGATTAGAATTATTCTAATAAAAATAGATATATTTATCAGACATATTGTATTTGAATAAGAATAAATGCTTTTGAAAATTTAATGCTTTTGATTCATTTCTGAGTAGCAAAAAATGTAGGCATTCTGGAAACTTACACATTAAGGGGATAAGCTTCCCCTCTGAAAGTCATTTGTGCAGCCATTAAAAGGAAAACCACATGTCATTATGTTGATCTTTTAGAACAAGCTATCCATCTGGGAGATGTCAGTATTGCTGATGTTTTCAGTTACAGCTAACTTGTTTGGCAGAAAAATACTTCTGACATTTAGGTGAGATTTTTTTGGGGACCCCTCAATTGGTACATAGGCTTCTCAGTTTTCTTCATTTATCAGAAAATATGTTGAAGCACACTGGCATATATCAAACACCCTATAAAAGAATGACTCTTTATGTTTTAGTGTTGATTTGGCATTAAAGTACTTTGACGTATTTATTCCTTTCAACCAAGTTGCATGAATGATTACAAGCCATCAGATTGGACAGTCCTAAAGACTAATAGAATGGTTTGTCAGATTAAATAAAAATAAAATTAAGTAACAACTTAAAATATTAGATCATACTTGTTCTTCAGTTTACCTCTAGAATCCTATGTATTTCTTACAAAGGATAACAATTGTACATATTCCTTATTTAACTGGTCAAAATGTGTCACCCCAGTGTGCTGATCTCTATGGGTATATGCTGTGTTCCTGCCCCATTACCATTTTTTCCCATTTTTAATTGCCAGAGCATCTTATTACAAAGAGCTCTACTCCAACACATTCTAAGCAATGAATAATTTTCTACACATCATTTCCCATCCTTTCAAACGGGGTAAACTTTCCTAAGCTTTAGAAAGTTCCTGGAGAACCCAGACTGAAGCACAGACTTTGAGAGGGTAAGTCTACCCATCTTGAGCTAAGCATGAAGACAGATAATGTGCATTGCCTCTGGGAAAACAACCATCTGTCCCCACTGACTGTGGAAAGTAAATAATACATCTACATTGCCCAGTGCAGTGCTACACAAATACCTGAGTTTAATCTATAACCAGAAGCATAGTGGCAACTCCATCCTCATGAATTAGTCCTTCTGAAAAAGCTGCAGTGTGGTGGATCACAGGATCTGAACCAGTGTCAGTGCTTGACACTGGTATTCAGAAGTGCCTGGTGATCTTCCTGTGGCAATGCACTGCATTGAGCAGATGTGCCATAAAGGCACAGGCAAATGTCAGATACAGATGGCAAGTTCAGGCTCAGAACTGTGGATGTGTTTTGGTTTTAACACCAGTCACAGAAACATCAGGGTCACATAAAGCCTGGAGTGATATGCTAATGCTAAAAAGCCTAAAGGGAATATTCTGGCTTTAAAATTATTAAAACAAGGAATCAAAGCAAAAATAAAATTTCTCTAGCAATTGAAGGATTTTGAGGTTTTAACAGATTATACTTTTTTTTTTTTTAAACTCTGTGGCTTCATTTCCCTCTTTCATTAATGAAATCCTTTCCATTTGAATGTGTAGGTTTTCTCTGTATGTATAGAAAGACAATTAAAACTTTGATTTCTTATTCT
>WUAM01000258.1:301151-319527 GCA_024336885.1 Actenoides hombroni | reverse complement strand
TTTCCTTATACGTGAACAATGCTGCAAATTTAATATGATTTTAGTTTTTAAAATCATCCCCAGTCATCATTCCACACGTGTAAATAATAATGATAATGCACAGTTATTACTACATAGCCACATGTACAGGAGTAACAAGCATAATGGAATAAGAAAGAAAACATATCCTCAAGCATACAGAAGTGCTAAACAGTACTCTAGTATCTGGAGCGTAATGTACAATTATAGCTGTTTACACAAATGAATTAAACATGCTGAAAAGCAGAGAGACTTCTAAGATAATTAGGGAAAGAAAGATTATCAAATGATCAGAGGGCTGGAACAGCACTCCTACGAGGGAAGACTGAGAGAGTTGGGGTTGTTAAGCCTGGAGAAGAGAAGGCTCCTGGGACACCTTATTGCAGCTTTTCAATTCTTAGAGGAAGCTTATAAGAAAGATGGAGAGGGACTGTTTACCAGGGCCAGTAGTAATAGGATGAGGGGTAATGGTTTTAAACTAAAAGGGGGTAGGTTTACATTAGACATAAGAAAGAAATTTTTTTACAATGAGGGTGGTAAGACACTGGAACAGGCTGCCCAGAGAAGTTGCGGATGCCCCATACTTGAAAGTGTTCAAGGTCAGGTTGGATGGGGCTTTGAGCAACCTGAAGAAGTAGAAGGTGTCCCTGCCCATGGCAGGGGGGGGTTGGAACTAGATGACCTTTAAAGGTCCCTTCCAACCCAAAGCATTCTGTGATTCTGTCTTCTAAGAGGAACTTGGCTTTTACATTCTAACAAAATGTTGCGTGTCTATAACATTGCATGTTAATGCATCAGAGAAAAGCTATTTGAACTAATAGCCACTGCTGGCACAAGGACAAATGAGTATAAACTGGACATTAATAAATTTATCCTGAAAAGAAGGTTTCTAAGCATAAGAACAACAACGTTTTGGAACAGATTTTCTAATTGCAGCACAAAATTTAATGTGGTTAAACAGCATGATCACAACCTGGATTAAATAATGTGATTGACCAAAATAGCAGAACTCCAGTGTTTTCCTATGGCCTGTATTACCAGAGGTTTATTATATTTATTTATATTTATTATATATTTATTATACAAGGTTCTGGGCAATAGAGGCATCGATCCTCTATATCTAGATAAGTTTCTGAATTCAGTACACACTAAAAACCACATTGGCTGTTGATTTTTTCTTGCCTCACTTAATGCTTAGTTTCTGTGTCATTTTGCTACTGTTTAGGTACTTAACTACATCTCAGTCATTAAATGTATTTTAATTGTTTTAACAAATAAATAAAAGACTTTATTATTTCAGTAGATTAGATCTTCAAAATATATTGTTAATCTTTTAGTCATATTGTTACATTTCAGTTTGGCATGCTGATGTGTAATGTCCATTACCTTCTTCTCTTAGAGTTTTATTGGTTGCTATAGTAACTGGCCATTGCTCTTCTTGTGTCATTTATGGTGGCTAAATTCATAGTGACCTTAAATCTGTTACCATACTAATCTTCTTGTTTCTATTTTGTGGGATGGTAAGGTACCCAGCTTGTTATGAGGAAGACTTACAAAGAAATGAGCATAGCTTGTCTGCCTGACAATATGGATTTGCAGGGCTGAATCCCTCCCTGCACTGCCATATTTTTTTAATCTACATTAACAATAAACCAGCAAGGTCTTGTACACCCTGAAACACAGTCTATCTTGATATTTATTATTTCATCTATTAAAACATTTGGCTCTTTTCACACACAGTTGGGGGACCAATTAAAAGTCCAGAAAAACTATACAAAGTTTCTCATGTAATTAGACATTTCAGGGCATGCTATTAAGGGCCATCTGTTCTTATGGCTGACTGAGTACAACTGAGAAATGAGATGTTTCCTTTTGTACTTGAGTTTCCTTCTGTCTTCATTCTATATTTGATTAATGCTGTATGGGGGTGGGGGCTGAATTTATTTATGGTGGTCTTAGTTTGTATAGTCTGTTAAGTATCGTTTATCTGGTAGGATATTGAACTGTTTAACATTTGAGATGGCCTTTATTGTTTCAGTGCAAATAACTCTCTCGAATGTTTTTATCCATTGTTTTTCTCTTGTTTACATTCCCCCATCACCTGCTTTTTTTCCCTTTCCACCAGTGATCCAATTTTGCCATGGAGTAAATGGTTACAACTAGACAGAAACCACTGACATTTCATGCATTTTGCGTTTGGCTAGTAGAGCCACCCTGATCTGAGCAGTACAGCAAAACATATGCTGCAAAGTTATGAGAGCTGGCTTACTGTCTTCTCTGTAACATCTGCGTGGTACCACTGAAGGTAACATAGAACATGTCAGGCTGCTGCACAATGTGGATACCCAAATTAACTTTTAATTTAGGTATTTCTCCTATTCTGCCAGCCATGATGTGTCAATACCACTGTATTGGGGCTGACTGAGATGAAGTTAATTTTCTCCATAGCAGCCCTCACAGTGCTGTGCTTTGTATATCCTAACAGAGCAATGACATGCAGCAATACTTTCATTTAGCATTTCTAACAAGAATTGATTGATTCAGCTAGATTGTTGCACTAGCACACGCACATCTAAAACCTAAACCTGGATCTAAATACTACTTTCACTTCCTGTATAAATTCATGCCAATAAGATCAAAGGTCTTGTATGCTCTGTATATAGCAAAGTATTCAAAAATCTGTTCCAAGCCAAGACATCTGGTCATTCTGCTTTGGTAATGACACTGTGTTTTGTTTTATCTACTATGCCTTGATGTTTCATCCACTTTATGTACAGCAGTAGGTACAGTTGTAGTAATATTTGCTACATTTGTTTATTCATTCACTCAAATGCAATATTATATGAAAAATTAAATCTGAAATATGAGTTTATAATACACTGTTGTTGCACACTTAGCACTGCTAGTGTCACTGCTCTAGCATCTGCTTTAGTCATGTAATCCCTGGCATTTGCGCAGGCTGGATGGCTTCCGGTCAGTTTTAGGAATGGTTATCAAAATCCATAAGCAGTTTAAAAAGAGCATTTGAAAATAATTGTAGGCACTTAAGGTAGGACCATCTCACCAAAATTTAGTCAAAGATAGTTACTGAGGATTGAGTTAGTTACCTTTTAGTCCCTTTAGTATCAGCTGAGAATAAGAGGAATTTCAAACTTGCAATTCTTTTTCCCTGACTTAGGGAAGGTGTGTAATTAGGTACCTCATTTGGAGTGAGATGAATGATCTAGGAGCCCTCATCCCTTATCGCTATGAAGAGATAAACCTTGACTCCTCTAACTTTTAGCCCCTTGAAGTTAACTTCATCCCCCAATGTGCGTTTCCCAGGCCTGCAACGTGATAAAATCAGCATTTTTCAGCTATTAGTAGCCAACTCTTGAGATGTTCTTTCTTTCTCTTGAGGAGAAAGGGCATGCATTTTTCTACAAAGAAAGTGCAACAACTGTGACTGTGAAGCTACAGCTGTTCATGATACACACCATATTGAACACAACTAATACAGTCATCTGGAATTTATCATCTACTGTGAAGGAGATTTGCATACTTCTGGGTGTAATTGGAAAGAATGTAACTTCCTTTTAAAAAAATTATCACTGACATGAAGAGTATAATTTTTTTATTTAAAGTGAAGGAAGTTGTTTTAAGAACACAACAAAAGCTATTAAAACTTTGACAGCTGTTCTGCTCTGGTGAAATGTGAAACTGTGTTAATTTTAACCCAAATAACATAGAGATAGGTTGAGGACGTCAGAACTTTTTGTAACAATACTTTTGCAGACTGAAATATTTCTTTGTCTTTTTTCCCTTCAGGAATTACTTTGTTTCAAAATTGTAATTATTCTATAATCAGAAAACTGGAATAAGGAACTTTGATGGATTTATGGGTTTTTTTCCTAGAATGGTCTTCTCATAAAGTATCTGAAAGCATCAAGACTTGGGGAGAAAATAAATCATCCAAGAACTGAAATTTTCATCCTTATAAGAGCTTTACTTAAAGGGTCATCTTGTAAAGGTGTTTTCATCTTGGGAATGATCATGTCAGCTATCTACTCCGTCGATGATAATAATGTACAGTAGTTTTCACAGTTTTAATAAAATGGAGGATGGTATAAGTCACTGGAGATTATATCACTAAATAGTAAAGATACTGGGTTTATAGATGTTTTTATATAATTTTGTATGTGTTTTAAGATCTGCATTTTCCATGTGCTACAAAAGTGGCTGTGCTTTCTTAGAATTTAATAATCATCCAGAACCCTTGGCACATTCCTTGTAATTTTTCTCCACTTTCTTGCTTCATAAGAATACACAATCTGTTACAGAGGAACTGAAAAAAAAGATAAGCACATGAAAAGTGAAGTCTGAAAAATGGCTATACTATGAGCAGGATAGAGAAAGGTGAATTTTCTGGCCCCCTCAGCTTTTCTAGGCCCTGGTAAAAATATCCAGGCTTCTCAGGCTCCTCCCCAGTCTCAGCAAACTTGTTTATAAATACCTACAAAGGACATGATTTCTTATAATTGAGACTGAGCAGCCAGAGAATCAGTAAAGTCTCTGTTACCCAGTGGTGAGTGTAATTTTTCATTCCAATACTTTACCTAGTGTCACAGTGGATCCTTTGTCTCTCAGCATCTAAATTAAGATTAAGCTTTTACCTTATGCAAAAATTCCTTAGTGATATCAGATTTTTCTATGCTACAGAATACATTTCAGGAAATCACTGCAACCTGGTCTGTCTGCAACAACCTTGGAAAAGTTTAGAGCTGTTTTCAGTGACTATCATGTCCATGGGATTTCTCCTCTTGCCCTTTCCAGAGAAAAGGAAATTGCATGTGAAGAAGTCATTTGTCCCCTTCTGGCAGACTCCTGAAACCCTGTGTCCCACATGCCTCAGCCTGTGAAGCCTTGAAAGCCTGGGTGACTGCTGCATTTCCCCACGGGGATGGGTCTGGGTGAAGCAGCAGTTAGGCACAAATGCTTTGGGGAGCAGTTGTCCAAAAGACACTTGGGAAGCTTCTGCATCCTTTGGGTTAGTAGCTTTATTTATTTAAATCTTGGTTTAGTAGGGGAATAAATGAGAATGGATATGTGAAAGCACTCCCGAGAGGCAGAATATTTTAGACTCTATGCTCAAGCTGTATCTTTAATCAAGGGTATCAAAAGTACAGAAAGAGTCTGTCATACAGACTGAACGTTAAGGATATTCTAACAGGCAGAAAGAAGGATGAGTGAGAGCATAGCAAACTAACAGAGGCTTGGAAAATAAGATTTGGTGAACTTTTAATCACTAGCTTTCTCAATATGTAGAGGAAGCTCATTTATTTTCCCAGTGCTTCAGTTTCTTTCTGTACAGTGGGGTTAGTAACACTACTTGAAATAAGGCTTATAGGGAGAAATGGCAGTTGCTTGCAGGTTTTGATCAAAGAATCACACTAGCTATTTACTTTGGGCAAGTAAACGGTATGTGTAGATACAGAATTTCAAAGTAAAATAAGTCATGAAATCATGACATGCTAAGGCACTCCTCTCAGAGTCTGACCAGAAGTACTTTATGAGACAACTGTACCATGAGCTAAAAAAAGCAACTGGACATTAAAGAGCATTTGACAATATTCAGAGGAGAAGGTGAATTATCACCTTTAAATCTGAAATTACAGATAATTAGATTTTCCTCCCTTAATCCCCCTTTAGTTCTAATTAGGGATGCTATTTCTCACTTCCTCTCCCAAAGTGCGGCCCAATGTTGCTATGCATTATTGAACAGCTGCCTTACTTGACCCCAGGGGTGACTGCTTTGTGGATGAAACAAGCCACACAGATTCCTTGACTACATCACAGAGACATTGTGACAAGCCTAATTAGATAATGCTCAAGAAGTGTTGTGAGATACTTGAATTAAAAGCATTATGTAAGGCCAAATTAATTGTAAGTATTAATACAATTTTGATGTAAAGATTAATTTGAATAAGGGATAAAATAATAACGAGATCTTTGTGAGTCACATACAGAGTGCTTTGCTTCTCCATATAAAATATCTCCCTCATCATTTAAAATGTTTCTGTGGAGCAGAGCAGGGCAGTGCTGCTCAGAAGTGACAGGAATATGTGCTGCCAGATGTGAGTCATCACTGAACTCCAGCACTTGTTTCTTTGTTCACATTTCAAGCACAAGACACCCTGTTCCCTACGACAGAGCTGCCTGCAGATGTCTTGATGGAATGTGAAATGAGGAACACACCAGACAAGGTGGGGGTTGTTTGGTTTTGTCTTGAGGTTTTGGGGGGTGATCTTCATTCCCTGTGCAGATCTTTGGAGTCATGGCACAACCGCCCTTGTCCCTGAGTGAAGTCCTGTGATTTCTGAAATCTAGGAAATGTTGCCTTTGACTTCAGTGGAACCAGGATTTCCACCACGTACATGTTTCAGTGCCATGTTCTTTCAGGTAAGGAAACATGGAAATACTGGAAATTTTGTGAATTTATGTAGCTATGTAGTAAATTTCCCTACAAAAATAGAAAAATCAGACTGAACCAAATTGGCTGATTTCCAAATTTGTCTTGACAGTTGGGTGGCCAGCACAGCTTCTCACTGTGTTTTTTTTCTTGGTAAGCTTCATATATTTTGTGGATACCTAGTTTGGTATCAGATTTATTTAATTAAATCTGAAAGCCTGGAGATCGGACTTTTAAGTCTAAACTTTTTATGTTGCTAGGGTACATTCTTTTGATTAAATGCACATATCTATAGTATGTTTAAGATACCTGCTCTAGGTTGAACTGAGTTGCTCCCTAGATCTGTACTGACTCTAAGAGGAGTCTACAGTAACTACATTTAGTCATGTGAATTTTATCATTTTATACTTATTTTTTGGTAAGTACTTTAGGATTTTAGTGACATAGGGCTGGAATCTTGAATTATTTAATGTTATCGAGCTAGTTACCACAGAAATGTGAGCACAGAATTGTACTTTAGAAGCAGTGTATGTCTGCAGACTTCTCACTTTGATTATTATCTAATGAAATATTTGAACTAAATAACCATTTTCTTTTCAGGTATTGGACAAATACCTGTAATGACTATTCTTCACACTTAGAAGGCCTATTTCCACATGCAGACTTCCTTGTTATGTAAAACTTGAGCTAAATAACTAAAGCCAAGCATATAAATGACATTCTGAATGTTTAGTTCTAGTCCTTTTTGTTTACTTCTGTGCTTCATTTTAATGAGATACATGTTTTTTCTGTATCAAGGATTATAATTACTCACGTCCATAGAGCAACTCACCAGACAGTATAATTATTGTTCACTTTTTAGCTCATGGCAAGAACTGGACTAGAAAGTCTGACACAGTCATGACTCTTAACATTTCAATTTGTTCACCTCCTGGTAGCACCTAACACATCACCTATGTCTGTCCTAATTTTTCAATACAAAGTGATTAACCTCCTACCTCCGTATCTTTTTCTGTGAGGAATATATTCATAACTGAGAATGAAGTTCAGCTTACTCACAAAGACTGAGCTGTCTGAATTGCCACCTGCTGCAGGGTTGGGGAAGGGAAGCTGGACAAACATGCAACACAGGCAATGTCACAGAAACCTCTGAGGCCACAGAGACACAGTCAGTGCTGGGTGTACAGGGATGGAGAGTGTTTTCTTTTTGGGGGGAGAATTTATGCAAGGTCTTGGGGCAAGCTACGTATCTACTACAGTTGGAGAGATTTATTCAGGTTGGAGATGACATATCCATTTCTCATGAGCCATATGTAGCTCAAGAATTGGTTTGATGTGGTATCTGCGGACTCCTTGACCACAGAGGCTACAGCGGGGATGTCCAGAGAGCCTGCACCACATGCTTTCTGTAGGTTGCAGTGCATACCCATCTATATCCAAGTGGAACCTGGTCCAGAATTCGAAAGTGCTTTTAGTGCAGGAAGACCTTGGACTGCTCCTTACTCACCTGGAGAGAGGATGCAAAGAGAGGGAGGGTGCTGCCTGGCACAGGTATCCACTCCTTTGGTATTACATTGGCCTGTGCACTGCTGACACTTCCATTTTCTTCTGTTTTCTATCTGGTGCACAGTTTAATTTCCCAAGAAATCTTATTCTTCAGTGCAACAAATCTCTCATCTTTAACATAGTGTATCTGATAAAACTGTATGGTTTGTGCTATACGCTGGGCTAAGCCAAATCAATTAAGCTCTATCAAGCAATAGAAACTGGCAACATCCTTTTTTTTTCTATTGCCAGTGAAATCTGGGCCTCCAAATCACTGAAATATATATGGCACTGATATGAACTCTGTCTAGGCTGAATTACTCTGAGTTTGTGTGAAGGTTTTCCTCCTCAGCAGGGAGTCCTGACCATATCCTCAGGGCTATATTGAATGGCACGTATGCATGAGTTTATTTTGGGTGCTATGTTCCTAGCTATAATGCTGGCCAAGATTTCTCCATGAGGCCTTGTTAAGGTATGTGAACGCACATAGAGATGACCATCGCACTCTCCATGCTACAACCAAATGAACAAGAGCAGCCACTTTTTCCTCTATACACTTGGTTGAATCTTCCCTTTCACTGTGTTACCATTTATGGCTTCCCGCACTGACTCCAGAAAAATTGTCTCAAAGACAGTGTATGGAACAGTAGGATTTCTTACATGTCATTCTTTTTCCTGAACATGGTTTATATTTCATCACAACCATTTTAGTATTAGAAGCCAGGTGCCATACATTGTAATTAGGAGCTTTGCTGAATATGACATCTCACTTTTCTATTGAAGTGAAGCAGAGATTATAATTCAATCCAGGAACAGAACCCTTATGAGAGTTATACACACTTGCAATTTTAACAACTTAAAAGTACGACTTATCTCATGCCTGAATTTAGCCCAAAATGAGGCATTACAAAACAACAGTAATTTTTCAGAAATTTGTCCTCATTATAGAAATGCTGGAAGTGGTAGAGGAGAGTGAGTGAGTTGTTTGTAAATATTACTCATTCTTTTTTAATATCTCTTAGTAGTAAGTGTTCACAGCCATAAATTAAGTTCATTCTGCCTATTTTGAATTCATTTTACCTGTTTCTTTTATAAGACTTACATCTCACTGTATGATTTTAAGTGGTTTTTCAAAATTGTTCAAAAGAGATGATTCTGTAGAGTTTGCATATACTTGATATATATATATCTCTTCAGAATTATTTGTTCTAGTGCATTCTTAGTTACAGAATAAAGACTGTTTAAACTTTTATTGAGGCAACTCAAGTAATTTCCTTGTAACAAACTCAATGAAAACCACAGCATGAAAAGAAGATTTAAAGATGAGAAAAAAGCCTTTTCATGAGAGCACAACTCTTGAATAATAACTTCAGCTCTGACAGTGAATTCTTAGTTATTTAATGAAATCCTAGTGAGCAGTACTTTATACTTTATGTGTCAGGATTTTGCAGTATGAGAGAATTAACTTTGGTCTAATGTGTGCTCTGGGAATGAGGCACTGGGAAAATATTATAGCAGGGCATTTCAAACTTAATTTGCTGAGTTGTCTTTGAAGGTAGCTTGGGTGCTGATAACAGCAATTCCTGGTTCTCTGTCAGGACATGCACACATGTGCAAGAAAAAATATGTCACTGTCCTTCCCTTCCCCACCCACTGGTTACGTTCATTCATACTGACACATAAACGGTCTCTGCAGATCCCTCTCTCTAGCATCACTGTGACTCAGCTGCATCTATTCACCAACCTGCCATGTTCACTCCAAGCCCTTTTTCTGCCATCACATCAGTGCGTAGTCTGGACACATGCTGCTGGTGGCACACACTGGATGCGCACGTCCTCCCACACTCAAACACTTTAGCACAGGAGCTAGTGTCAGGACATTTTGGGGTGCCCATGGCTGCTGTGGTGCACAGCAGTGAGCCACTCTCACTGATCATCACCTGTCCCCTCCACCCAAATGCTCAGGTCAGCATTGTACTGTTGGCCATACCTGTGCCCCAACGAGGCAAGGTCAGAAGTAATGTGTTAAGCTGCTGAGGCTGCAGTTTCTCTCACCTAACCCCTGCTTTATAAAGGTTAGCTATCTAGACACCAGTCTGTTCCCTTCCCACCTAATGCAAGGAGACAGGAACAGCTGTGCTCAAAGATGAAGCACCAGGTGGATCTCTCCGCTCTCCAGCGGTGTCTGTCCTCCACCTACAGGGACATCAGTTGGCTAACACTAACTGCATGTGGCACTGTCAGGTCTCAAGAGTTCTCAGAGACAGAGCTTGACTTTAATGTGCACCAAAATCATTTTGGCATTAACAGAACCTTTCTCAGCAAGTTGCCCTACATAAGAAAAGATCTATACACGGTCCTCCCAGCATCTGGTCTTAATATTTCAAATTTCTTTTGCAGATTTTAAAATGGAAGAGCAAAAGAAACAAAAAGTGTTCTCAATGATGAAGAAATATTGTTGTTAGAAGCTAATGGAATAATTTTGTAAACCATTTTACACCCATTTGCCCAGAGCCCAAGCCCAGACTGAGCTAACTCAAAAGGACAAAAAGAACAAAAATACCAATTTCTGAAAGTTAACAAAATAAGTAAAACCACAGTAACATTATCTGAGCAAAATTAAAAGTGGAACCAGAAAAAGTAGAAGAAGTTTATCTGTGTTTCTCAAAGATTATTGTTGGAAATATAAGTACAAAGGGGAAATTGAAACTGTTATTATTCAAAAATAAGCACATTTAAAGAAATATTACGTAAGTAATTTCATTTAATATTGATCCACTTAAAATCTATATAGCATAGAAGAACTATGCTCTCACTACATGAACTGCTTCATAATAAATAGGTGAACCGCTGAGTAAATTAATCTCATTCATAATTTGTACAAAAGAAGATAGAAGTGATCAGTGGGTAAAAAAATCATCTAAATCTGCCAGTGTTCAACATGATGTTATTGTTTAGTGTCACATGAAGCTTTCTCAGACTTTTTTACTCATATGACAACTCTTTGATTCTTTACATTAAAGATGTATCTGAATAGAAAGCCAAAGTCATGTCTTTCATTTGCAAAGCCCAAGTCCTATCTTTCATTTGCAAATAAAATATAGTTTGAAATTTGATTAAATATATCTCATCAAATTGCATATCTGGTACCAGAATGTGATTGCAAAGCCCTTCCAGTATAGTGAATGATTTTAATTTTTTTTTTTTTAATTGTTTTGTTGTGGGGTTTTTTTATAAAAAAGTTACTCGCTTGCTTTCTAGCACTACCATTATAGCACTGAATTTTTACAAATACACCTTCTGTACCTTATTTTTTTGTGGTATAGCTGTTTTGACTGATCTCACAGTTTTAAAAGTCAGTGGAAAGTCTCTGTTTCAGACACTGCTTTTTCTACTTAAAGCTGAAATAAATGTAGAAGCATGTATCTCAGTATGTTTAGAACAACCTTTTCTTCTGCTCATGAACAAAGAACTTGGGAATGGAGGGAGAAGATGAGGGCTTTCTCTGGGACATGAGAGAAAGTTCCTCCTTAAAATCTTTAGAAGACAAACTGCTTCCCACTTCGTGCTTTGTGGAGGGAGGGGTTTGAGTTGATTGGAGACAGAGTTGGGTTAGCACAAAGACCATTTATTGAAATGAGGAAAAATAGCTCTCCAGGTCAAATACTTCCATATCCTTTGCCTTTTCCAGTGGTTAATTAGTACCGTCTTCTGAGAAAACATGACTATGCTGATTCTTGTTACAAGAAGATTATTGCTGTAAAAATGTACAACTGGTAAAGATTTTGGAGTATAAATTATCAATTTGTATAAGAGTCAAATCTTTACTGGCAAAATCTCACTGGGATTTGCTTGATCCTGCAAAATGCAGTTTGGAGCTCTAGATCAGCAAACTTGTACTACATATACACAACTCTAAGTAGACCACCAGTCCCACGTATAAGAGTAAAGGTTTTCAGCATCTTGCAAAACTCATCCCTAGTTGTTTCTGTGCCAGTAACTTTTCTGTATTTTTATTTTAAAAGTTCTTGTTAGACGATACAAAATTACTTTCTTACACTGCATCCATCCCAGAAGACGCAAAACAAATCGAGCATGAATGTGTATATACACATACACACATACGTGTGCATACACATGCTCTCATCAGTCAGACTCCAAATACCTACATTCAGAGAGAGGGACTGTTTCACACAAGAATATCTAAATGTCCATACTGAACTAAAAAGGTGAGGATATATTTTTAAGAAATCCACTTAGTGGATGAGGGAAAGGCTGTGGATGTTGTCTACCAAGACTTAAGTAAAGCCTTTGACACTTTCCCATATCATCCTCTTGGAGAAACTGGCTGCTTGTGGCTTGAACAGGCATATGCTTCAGTGAGTAAAACTGTCTGAGCGGCCAGGCCCAAAGAATTGTGGAGGTGAATGGAGTTAAATACAGTTGATGGGCAGTCACAAGTGGTGTTCCCCAGGGCTCAGTACTGGGGCCCATTCTCTTTAATATTTTTATAAGTGATCTAGATGAGGGGACCCAGTGCACCCTCAGCAAGTTTGCAGATGACATCAAGTTAGGTGGGAGTGTTGATCTGCTTGAGGGTAGAGAGGATCTGTAGAGGGATATTGACATGCTGGATCAATGGGCCAAGGCCAGCAGAATGAGGTTCAACAAGGAGTGGCTAGAAGGCTGGCCAGTGGAAAAGGATCTGGGGCTGTTGGCTGACAGCCAGCTGAACATCAGCCAGCAGTGTGCCCAGGTGGCCAACAGCGTCCTGGCTTGTATCAGAAATAGCGTGGCCAGCAGGAGAAGGGAAGTGATCATCCCCCTGTATTTGGCACTGGTAAGGCCATGCCCCAAATACTCCATTCAGTTTTGGGCACCTCACTAGAAAAAGGACACTGAGGTGCTGGAACATGTTGCAAAAACGATAATGAAGTTGGTGAAGTGTCTAGAGAACAAGTCTTATGAGGAGCAGCTGAGGGAACTGAGGCTGGTTAGCCTGGAGAAAAGAAGGTTCAGCGGAGGCATTCTAATTCTCTACAACTGCCTGAAAGGAGGTTGTAGAGAGATGGGGGTCAATATGTTCTCCCAAGTAACAAGTGATAGGACAAGAGGAAGCATTGTCAAATTGCACCAGAGGAGGTTTAGGTTTTATATTAGGAAAAATTTCTTCATTTAAAACATTGTCAAGCACTAGAACAGGCTGCCCAGGGAAGTGGTGGAGTCACCATTCCTGGTGATATTTAAAAGACATATAGATGTGGTGCTGATGGACATGGTTTAGTGGTGACTTGGTAGTGGTGGATTAATGGCTGGACTTTATATTAAAGGTCTCTTCCAACCAAACAATTCTATGATTCTGTGAAAACATTCCTCTTACTGTGACTACCATTCTAACTGACATAGCTCTATCTATCATGAATTTTTTTTTTTTAATTGCTGTAGGTGAATGCTAGATTTAAATATGTCTTAGAGGTATGAAATTCCATAGTTACATACCACTTCAATAAACAGCCAGATTCATCAGTTCAGCTTTCATTTACTTGTGACAAAATTATCAAAGAATCTGAAGATTTTCTTTGATCTAATTATCAACATTATGAACTCAGTGTCAAGAATCAAGGTATAGTAATACTACTGTTTGAGACAAGTTAAGCGTCAGTGAAGAAAGTCATTGAAATATCCGAGTCTTATATGACTGGATTTCTTCTGAAAGACCTTTTTCTCAATTAACTAAATAGGCAGTGGTCAATAAAACTGAGAAGCTATTAAGCTAAGTTAATAATAAGCTAAGTGAATACAGCTAATAACTATCAGAAACTATCTGCTTTTTTGTTAGTCAGCTTCTTGACAACCAGTTTTAACCATCAGTCCTGGTGTCTGACTGGGAAAACTCCTGGCTCTAGATAGATTCTTAGAGAAGAAATTGCAACATCAAAATAACAAATGGCTTCCATGTAGCTTTAAATTTTCATCTTCTTTCCTTAAATTATAGAAGGAGATGGAATTTTATTCTCTCATATATCAGCCAGGAGCTAGGAAAATTTAGCAAGAACAGCCTGGATAGATGGTTACACATAACATATTGAGTATTGCAATAGGATGTGACATGCTGTGTATTGCAAACGACATATGCAAATGACACTTTAATGTTAAAGACCTTTAAGAAATTGATGGAATTTACTGGCTAGTCCACAAGTCAGTGTTGAACAATGACAGTGGTTAGTACCCTTCTTTTTCCACCACTTTATTTTGTGGTTGTCATTAATGATATCACTTAATTTTTTATTGAACCTACATTTGCCTGTTTTCTCACTCTGTACATATATTTCTGTTCCCTGTAGCCGAGTACCCACAGAATAATATGAATACTGTTCTTAAAATGTAGTGTCATTATCAATACTTGCTTAAGTATATAAAAATTGCTTGGATTCAGAGGTCAGTATATGTGGAGTCAAGCCAATTTCAGGCACTATTGTCAAAGTATTCTCATTTTTCTACTTAGGTTTGTACATTCATTGAGTTATATGATTGCATTGTTCATAAATAATACTGGGATCACATCCTGACTTTGTAATTTCTGCTGGGTTTATAACAGTATATACTCTACTTCATGATCTTAGAAAAATAAGGAGGATAAAAAAGAATTGTATTTTCTCTTCACCGTTGTTCAGCATACAAAATGCTACTCTGAGCTGTTTGAAATTCTACCTGGAAATTTTAGCACTAAATGGGTTATTGAAATACATACAGAGCACAAAGGAGAATTATATTAACTCAACTAAAATGGAGAGACTGATGTCAAGCATAAGAAATCCCACAAATTATTAAATATTCCTTTAACATCATCCTGTCCTATAAGGTAGCTGTGAAATTAGATTACCTCTGTTGGAGGAAATACCAAGTCAAATGCTATTACTTCACCCTCTCATTTTAAAAGAAGTTGCACAATGTCAAAATGCTTTATTCCTATAATTTAGCTGACATTTTATTTTTCAGTATGCCTTTTTGTATGTGTTATGAGATTTGTTTTCATGAAATCAATGGAAAGAAAAAGGACAGTAGGAATAAAAAATGGAAGTCAAGTAAAAATAAACTATCTGTAGTCATGTATCTTTCTGTAAAAATGCCAAATATCCTTGACAGTGAGATAATTGGCTGCTTTCTGTGACAAAGGGTGTAGAGGAGGCATTAGTTCACTCAGAAACTAACAGCTTTCATTGGCGATACCCAGGCTTATTGGGTCCTTGCAGAAGAAGCCCATCTGTAGATGAGCTGCAGTTCCCTCCACATCTCTGTGATCCCTGACCACATAACTCTTGTCACACGAAATCTCCAAGGATGTGACCAGCATGATGTGACTTGTCCTGTTTGTTTAGAGGTAGGACAGGAACAAAATGCACTACCTGGGGCTGGGCTGGTACTCTTATATCATGATTCCCTTGCATCAACCATTGATTCAAAGAATGCAATTATACTCACCCTAAATGAGAAATCACTTTATATTACATCTGTGAGCAATGTTACTGTAGTGGAAATTACTGTCAATGAACAGAGGATGGATAAACAGAGACATTTTTCTAGTGTGCCTTCCTCTTATTAATAATATCAATAAACAAAATCACTTGTCTTTCTGGGCAGGCTGGGGAATACAAGCAACTGCGGCAGTTTGTTAGCTCATTTACACAAGTACTTTTTGATAAATAGGCACATATTCTTGTATCCTCACTGCATGAACAAGACAAGATTGCTGGAGTTCAAAAGAAACGAAGACAAGCCCAGGGGGACTGCAGATATTTATTTAATCACAAGACAATTTACCTGATTTTCTTAAGCTATTTGCTCACTGGAATTCAAATACATCCATAACAAGGAATAAGCAATTCAACAAACTCTGAGATTTAGACATGAAAACAAGCCTGTTTTACCTGATTAAGTAAATGAAAGGAAAATTTTGCAGTCACTCCCACATTACAAGATAAAAACCCTCCCCTCCCTTGCCCTCGCCCACACACGTACACCTTGTCTCTAGGAACGTGTCACATGAGAACGAAACTTGTCAGTTATCAAAACTTCTAACACTAAGACTGGGATTAGACAGAACATAGAAACATGTTTCAAAACTAACACACTAAAGAAATACGGCAGTAATAAAGGCAGCCTTATGCTTCATCTTAATATTTCCTCATTTTGGGTACTGGTTTGCAATATGGGCATCTCATTAGAGTCTAAGCTACAAAGAAAGCTTCAGGATAATAGATCTTGCTTTAGGCACCAGCATTTGCAGGGAAAAGGACAATTTAATATTTTAAATCAGTGGAACTGTGTGTGGGCAGTAAGGAAGAGGGGCTTATCTGTAGATTTACTGTGAAACAATTATGCTCCTGTAAGCTCTAAATCCCTCTCCTGCTTACAATTAAAGGCATAGATAACTTCTTAATGTACAGCAGCTGACAGTTCAAATGATGGAAAGCCAATATCTATCAGCCTCTGTTTACTTCTTAGTCTGTATGGGGAAAATCAGCCATATATGGAATCCATCTGGGACAAAATAGCTTGACTAGCAGTGTAGAGATCATTTCCAGTATGAAACTGTTTCATCCATCAACTCTTTCCAGCAAGACATGACTGGGTGTTTCATTTGCAAGGCAGAGGAGGAGGTACCAAAGCAAACAGTCAATGAGAGAAGGAAAACTTTCAGGCAGAATTTCAAGCTCCTAAATGACTTCCTGAAAGCCCCTGCACTGCTCTTGGTGGTTCTTTTGTTTGTTCTGTTTGCCCTCGAGAAAGGTAATTGCCAGAAAACTTCAGCTTGCATTTTCATTTATATGGAGAGCAGGGCAAAAGGAAAGGGTATGGGGTATTAACAGGTAGAATGAATAGAATCTTTAAGACTTTCTTCAGTTTGTGTTTCACAGCTTATACAAAGCTCTAACTTCTGGCAGAAGCTTTAACACTTAAGGAACACCAGAATGTGGTCTGCTGTGTTTAGCTGTGAAGCTTTTACCTCCATCTATTAACCAGAGGTACTGTATTTGTTTGTATATCTAAATTCAGTTTAATTCCCTAGTAAAATTTATCCAATCCACCAACAAAGGTTACCTCTAACGAACATTACTGCTCTCTTTAGCAGGGAAAACTATGAAAGAGATCCTGCTAGATCCAAAGCATCCTATGGCTCTCCTCAAGCTCTCTGGCAACAGAGAGGCTCACCCACTGCAGGAGCAGGGGGTAACTGCCTGGGGGACTTGATCTATATGACACTTGGACTGTCAGCTTAAGCACTTTTATGACTCTGCTCTCTGTCCTTGCTTTTCCTATTAATCTCTTATCTTATGGGATGTAAAAGAATGACTGATAAACTGAACTGCGCAAATAGGAATTCAAATGAGAAGTTTGACTCATCTCCAAAATATCAGTAAAAACACCCCAATTTTCCCATTACTTTTCAGATTTCTGTATCTTTCCTCCTCCCCTTCTCTGTTAATTTCACAGGAGATTCCTGTCTGATCCTTATTTGTCATAAAGATTATGAAAGGAATTTGTTTAAGGGGAGCTTAATGAAAATGGCTGTTAACATCTTACTCAGCTAACTATAGATTGAATAACTGAGGAGACCTACAACCTGTCCTCCGTCTGTCAACGTTTGTGGGTCCAAACGCAGATGCCTGATGCTTGAAACTTGCTGTACATGCAAAACTGCATGAATCAGTTTGCACACGTAGTGTCCAATTGCCTTAGGTTATCTGCTGGCCTGGCTCAGCAACTACGTGTAAGCCTGGGAAATTCCTGCTAAAAGCTGAAAAGCAGCAGGTCTTTCTGTTGACCTCAAAGGAAACGTATCAGTTTCCTGGGCCTTGACCCAAAGGCCAACCACTGTAAGGAAAATGTGGAAGGAGCTGAATGAAACCTATGAGCAATCCTTTTTGAAAAAAAATTCTATTCTGCCCATCTGTTGATACTGCAAGCAACTCCCTGACCTGCAAAACATTTACCTGAAGAGACACATAATCTAAAATATTCAGAAAATCTGGGTACCTTATGTAGTGTTCTATCTCAATGACAGAAAGGAAGTCAAAGCCACCATGTCACTTGTGCTCCTTTAGGATAACATTTCAGTCTCAGTGAGACTGGCAGCAGACTCAGGCAAACAAGTAGAGATAGTAGGAATGGCTCAACAGTGAAATTACTTCCTTTTTATTCACTGTCCCATGACTGAAGTGATTGAAGATCACCCTCCTAGAAAATGGTCTCAAAAAAGAAGCAGGTTGGTTTTCACCTTACTAGTTATTTCAATGTATGTCTTTGCAACAGCATTTTTATTTTTAGAAAGAAAGAATCCTTGCTTTGATTTCAAAAATGTTT
>WUAM01000258.1:289493-301051 GCA_024336885.1 Actenoides hombroni | reverse complement strand
CTTTGATTTCAAAAATGTTTATATATATATATTTTTTTTTTTAACCAGTTCATTAATACCGAAGTAGCAAATTTTTGTGCTTAAACATACTGTGCAGCGACTTACATAAAGAAAACAAATAAAAGGAATTGTAATAATTCTTGGTTCTTTTTAGCTTCTATGCAGAAAGTTTCTACGGTTTCTTCTATCCAGTTTCTGAGTCTTGGCGTTAATTTCAGTTGTTATTATTAGTGACCATTCAACCGAGACAAGACTTTCTGAGGCTTTTGGGGTTTTTTTTTTATGACATCAGAAGATTTAAAAACATACTTTAGACTGAGATGCTACTGTATTGGTTCTGGATAAGATGGACTTAATTTTTCCCACAGCAGTCCTCACAGTGCTGTGCTTCGTACTGGTAGCTAGAAAGGTGTTGATAACACACCAGTGTTTTGGCTGCTGCTGAGCAGGGCTTGAACAGCATCAAGCCTGTAACTCCAACATTCCCCCAGCTCACGCAGTCGACTGGGGGTGGGCAAGATCTTGGGAGGGGACATAGTCAGGACATCTGACCCAAACTGACCAAAGGGATATTCCCCACCATATGACAGATGCTCAACAATAAAAGATACGAGAAAGTAGGATGAAGGCAGGACATTTCTTATTACAACATTTGTGTTCAGAGCAACTGCTTTATGCACTGACACCCTACTTCCAGGAATGTGGCTGGTCATCACCTGCTGATGGGAAGTAGAGGATTAATCTTTTGGTTTTCCTTTGCTTCCACATGCAGCCTTTGCTTTTGTTTTATTAAACCCACCTTTATTGTGACTCATGAGTTGTTTTCCATCTTATTTTCTCCAACACCCATTCTGCCAAAGAGGGGAGTGGTAGAGTGGTTTGGTGGGCACGTGGCATCCAGCCAAGGTCAAATCACCACAGCTACTAAATATTTTTAATGTTTTTCATAATCAAAGGTGTTTTCACTTTTGTAATTTTTGTAAAACATAGGTTATGTAGTAGCTACAACTGTGGTATTGGAGAATTGTCTACTAAGCAGAAAACTGCTTACTTTTTTTTCTCTCTTTGAAAATGTTAGGGGATTGTTCAATGTACTTTCACCAAAAAGTAACATCTAATCACCATGCAAGACACTTTAGCTTCTAAGTGATTCTCGAAATTAAAAATCAACACTATTCTTTATTATACAAGAAAAATAATGAAGGAAAAATTTCCAATGCACAGGTTTTTCCTGTGAGTTTTGTGGAGGCTCAAAATTATTTTAAGATCTCCTTATTTCATTGTTTTAAATGGAAATGCAAACCCACATTTTTATATTTTTATTTTTTTTTTGGCTTGAACTGTTTTAGTCACATAACAATCCATTGTTCACAATTTTCTGATATTAATAGCTCAACATTTCCTTTCAAGGATTTGCTTTGAAAACTCACTGTCTAAGCCCTTCTAAGTCTGATATGAGTTGCATTTATGATTTTACAGTGAAGGACCTGTCAGATTTTCAATTATAAAGTTTTATTTTCAAGGACACGTAGATCATCTTTGAATTTTTTCAGGGATATCTGAATGATCCTTTTAGGGTTTCCTATATTTGACAGGATTTTGCAAGGTTTCTCTGAGCTGCTTATGTATTCCACAGGGGCTTTCTTAGCCCTGTGGTGCAAGCTTACTGCATATAAATCATGAAACTGTAATTTAAGCATAGAAAATCAGTATGGGATGACGTTTGACAGAGTACTCAATATAATTTTTTTTTCAGTTACAAGTGGCATAGTATCTTTATTTGGGAGGTTTTTTTTAGAAAAATGTATATACTTTATCCTGCAAATGTGCAGAGAATTTAGGATTGTGGAACAGTGGTTTGGACACATGTTAATACCTACTCTATTTAATTTATAATAAATTTATCTAAGCATCCAATATTTGAATACTGAATTAGCATCTCTGTTGCATCAGTGTCTTTGGAAAATATAAATAGTGATGTTGTATATGGCCACAGCCTGACTTACAGCTGTGATTTCATCAAAGAAATAGAAAAAAACACTGAGTAATTTCAAACCACTGAAATAAGTCCTCCAGGACAAGAGTTAAGTAAGGCCTCGTAAAATTTAGACTACAGCTAACTTTGAGCGCAATATAAATAGCAGCCACTTTTGAGAGAGAAAGGCAAATTAGTGGAAACCAGCATCCTCTTGCTGCCTCCAAATCCTTTGTTGCTTCAAGTTCTCTGACAGCTTTGCTAAACTCCTCCCTTGTGCTTCTTCACCTCACTATCTAAATTTAAAGAGGTTTCCTGTCTTCTCCTATTGACCTATTTCAATTGCTAATGAAGTGTCTAATGGCTCACGGGTGACCTATTTCCTATGGAAGATTAACTGAAGGCATCTTGAATATGATCACTAACACTTGAAATGAGCTCTGGTTAAAAAACATTACCTAGAATAGTAAACACTATCTGTATAATGTGCATTTTTGCTTTGAACATAGCAGATAAGAAACCTAATGGATTATCTTGGAAACAAATAAATACACACTGAAGAAGGTTAAACAAATGAACTTCTATGAAAGCAGCTAGGTTAAATAGAGCTGACAAAACTTCTGTCAAAGTTAGTTGTTAATTAATCTATCTGTTAATCACAGGGGTCACATGGGATAACTGACTTTATTAGACAGGGTGCTAGTAAAGAAGCTGGAGATGAAAGTTTAATTTCTCATTCTATGGTTGACTCCCTTGTCAGTCTGTTCAATAAAATTTAAGCAATGGCACTTTCAGAGATGCTGAGGAAAATAGAAGGATGCTCAGCCATGGCAGTAATGAAAGGCTCAACAGTGCCTACAAGTTACAACAACACACAATGGCGAAAACGGATGCCAGCAAGCAATCTCTAAATAATATTCTAGCCTTTCCCACTGCCGCTGTAGGAGAGACAAAACTGGGCTAGATGGACCCTTAGTCTCACCCACTATGGCATTTCTTACATTTTAACTGATGCATGCTTCTATCCTTGGTGTTGCTACTGGATTTAACAGATAGGGAGACCCAGGTGAAATCATATTGATTGACAGCCTAAGGAATGATCTGTGGGACACTGGTATCATATCTTTGGCTTGGTATTGACTTTAAACTGAGCTAAACTCCGAGAGCATTCAGACAGCCTATTTGATCTGTTTTCCACAAATAAAATAAAGGTAGTGAGGACAAGATGGTCTTCATGAATATTGCAGGACAATTTCTAGCCCTGGAAACAAATGTAGACTTAATTACTTCTGAGGAAGAGATGGATTCTTAGCATATGAAGAAACATCAGTGGCAACATAGGTTTCTTTGAACTTTGAGAATACTTCAAAAACTCTGAGCAGTTTGGAGCACTTAAAGTATTCCTTGCAGATATTTAATAGCAAGGAACAGTGTTCTGAGGGCTACCTAAATAAACATTTCAAATGAGGAAACAAAGAGGAAAACTCAGTCTCTACTTTTTATAGCATATCACTTGCAATGGCCATAATTACTGTCGAGAAGGTATTTCTACTATGACATTTAGAGCTTTCAGACCATGATCTGTTGTGCTAATACCGTTCATGTTTGTTATCTACCCAAATGTGATTTATTATGAAAGTGTAGTAAAACTCCAGCCTGGCTGGTTCTGAGTTATGGAATATGAACCAACAGACTTCCACACAATCCGAAAAATATTTAGGTTACCGTTTTACAGTGCATGTAACATTTAGCTTGCCATACACCTGCCTTTGGCATGTTTGAAGAAATCTGTTTTTCAAATAATCAAGTTATGCATCTTAAAACTACCTACCTCAATCACAGCCATGCCACACTGCCTAGTTATTAAAGGCCACATTTTCCCTTGAGAGAAGTATGTGCATATGTGCATGACTCTCAATGAAATCACGCACATATCTGTGTGTAGAATGTGGTGACAAAGCATAATTAAAATAGAAGAATTGAAGAAGGAATAAATATTAGAAAAGCTATGGGAAAATAACTGCCCTCCAAATGCAAGATCCATGGGAATACAAGACGATTAGCTGCATAAATACATTTCTTGGTGCAATTTCATCTTAGGTTCTCATAGAACAGCGCAGAGCAAAACTTCTGATTAAACTTCAGTTTAACATTCTTACAGACCTTAAGGAAAGTCTATACATATATATATAGCACATATATAAAGTATCACATGTACTCCACAGAATTCAGATTTCTTTATTCTCAGATATGAATTATCCAAGTAACCTACATAAGAATTTCACTTTGTTAGCTTACTGCTTTTTCTTTCATTGTTCCTCAAATACTTGAGACCTCAAGTTACACAACCAGCTGAGCTTACAGTAAAGAGCAACTGAATGTAACAGTTGAAATGAAAAACTGCACCGATTTTACACACCATAACTGAAATATCAAATAGTGAATTATTTCAACAAAAATCTAGAATTTACTTAGAACTAAACTACATAAAATTTAGTTAGTTAGAACTGAATTTAGTTCATTTTATGAATTATAATTGCTTTCATGGATTTAAGTGAAGTATCCTTCCCTCTAAGGAGGGTTTTAGTGATGTTGTAAGTCATTAGAACTCAGTCTACTGCCAAAATTACATATGTCATAAAATTTAGGTTCACTTTCATTGCAGCCAATTCCTTCTAATCGTTTGGGGGGTTTTAATAATTGCACAGTTGCCAATTTTGTAAATTTATTTTTTTTTAATTTTTTTATTTTCTTCTGATGTTTTCTACTCATTCAGCAGAAACATGATTAAAGACAGCACATGCATTTTGGCAGATGGGTGATTGCCTCTTAAATCCTCCTATGGAATGGATATTTGTGGAAACTTATGGCCACGTGCAATTTTCTCCCCTTAAAATATGCACAGCCCAGCCTTTGTGGTTCTAATCTGCAGCCTGAGGTTCACATACAGACCTTCAGATTTCTGGACAGATGTATCAGGACGGATTTTATTTGAATTTGAAATTGTGTCACTTGAGTCATGAAAATTTTAAATGACATCTTAATTTGTATCTAGTGATGCTCACATTCATATCTCACCATCATTTTATTCAGGCATGGGAACCATGGGAATGTGACTCTCATGCTGTAATCAGATGCTCTTCTGCTGTGCAGCAACAGCCCAACTGCTGGAAGAAAGTATTTATGTCAGGTCCACTGCCTTTACCTGATGGGCTCCAGGAGTCCCAGGAAGCACAGAATAAGAGTTTCAAAGCAGGTAAAGTATTGATTGCAGCTCCCTTGATCTGTTAAAATTATGTTCAACCCTTCAGCTCTAAAGCTCAGTAACCACTAAGTAGGACATGTGATAGTATTTTTCTGAGGGAAAGAAAGTTGCATGTGGAGGAGACAAAATGTTTTCTCTTTGGAAGCCAGTTGCTATAGTTCAAACATATTAATCAGATAACAAAAAATTACTTTCTCTGCCGCTCTACCACAGCCTGTTTCACTTTGTAATTCTGTATCTGTCTATCTATCTATCCATCTGTCCAAATCTGTACACATATAAGTGTGTATACCTCCATATATGACCTATTCTATTTATGCTACATATTGCATTAGAAATTCATTACACTTGTTGAAAATATACATATTTTTCTGAGGTGTTTCTGTGTTTCTGTGTTTTTTTCTTCCTCTAGTCTCCTTTCAATAGGTGCTAGATACAAAGAATTCTGGGCTCCAAGAATCTACATTTTTCATCATTTAACCTGAAGCCTACAGTTCACACCAGGAAAAACAAATTAATTAATGGTTTAAGTTTGTTAAATTTAGTGGGACACATTTACAGTTAGAGCAAACTTACAAAACTCCTTTTAATCGAATGAAATGGTGACAATTTCCATGGCTGAGCAGATGGCCTTCCCTCTCCATACTTATGACAGCAGCACCTTACAGTCCTTTGGAGGGCAGAAGTTACCTTGACTTTGAAGACTAAACCAGACTGCTTATTCTGTAAGAGTAAGTCTGTTAAATCTAGTTATGTGTGCACCTGTGTGCAAGTGAGTGGGTGTATGTGATATAAGCTTCCACAAAATGAGGAAATGTCTGTGTTATCCTTTGTGAACAGAAGGAGGAAGAGTCCTTTGGTGCCTGGACAATTGGTGTTATTTCCTAATGCACAGGGCTTCCTTGTGCTTGACACTAGGTGTGTGGTGCAGGCAGACTGATACTGCACAGTGCATGATGTGGATAGTCCCCCAGTATAGCACAGATATGCTGTTAGGTTGAGAAAACAAATTCCATGTTGCTATGCAGTGCAAAGACTTTTTTAGTCTACTAAAGACTTTTTTAGTCTACTTTTTTTAGTAGATTTCTCAGTGCTGCTATCAAGGATTCTGGGAAGAATGAGACTAACAAAGGCAGATGCTGAGTGAGGATCTTCTTGAGGGAGTAAGAAATTCTTACCCATGTGTAAGATCACCAGGCTGTATGCAATTTCCTCCAGTGTAGATCACAGCATGACCCCCTCACATAAAGCTAATTTGGTTTCTTACCTGAAAGTAGAGCAAATTCCAGTTCTCCCTGCAGATAAAAACACATTACCTGGAGCAGGGATCAAAAATGGAGCCCTCATCTTCCTACCAAGTAATTGCTCTTTCACCATATTAAAGCTCCCTGTAGCCTAAAGAGTATTTATTTCTATCCAAAGTGGAGCATTTTTGGCAAAAGGAATTGAGACAAATCACATCCAGAACACCACTCTGTTGGCTGAGCAAAATGCTCCTGTGGGAAACAAGGTGTAAATTCCCCACAGAAATAGGCATCGACTGTATCCTTCAAGCTCTGAACAATAAGCTACTGGTTAGACAAGTGAGATGCTGGTAGAACTAGCACAACCACTTTGTGTTAAGTGGGTTAGCATCTGGCATGATGTGACACTCATTTCATGAAAACTTATGCCAGACCCATTTGAGTCAATAGGAAGAAATGAACATTGTAACCCATGATTCAGCTGACACTCAGTGTTTGCAATGTCTCAGGATTAAATCAGAATAATGTGGATATTTTAATGCACTCAATATTCTATACTATGAGGCAGCTAGGAAGGACTACTCAGATGCTTTTTGATTCTAGCCCCGTGTATAGAAGTGTAATCCGAATTTTGTATATCCTAGGATAGCAATTTGACAGCAATCACCTTTCTGTCTCTGGTTATTTATAAACTTCATAGAGAAAACCTAATGGAATTACAATAAGAATTAAATTAAATGGAAACTCTTTTTATATGCCCTTGCTTTTTCTCTCTTCCCAGATGTCTGTTTTCCTATACAGGGAAAATGGAAAAAAAAGCTCTCACAACAGTGTTTTGTTAGTCTTAGATCAATGATGAAAATTGTCTGCTGTATTGTCACATTCATTTTTAAACATCTCTACACTAAAGTACAAGCATCATTCTGATTACTTGCTAACATGGTTTTACCTTTTTTCTTACCTGGTGGTGCAGGAATCTTTTAGTATTGATTTCCAGATGGTGAAATTCTTCTCTTTCTTTAGTAGATACTATATATAAAAGAACGGAATCTGTTGTCATTATGTTGTGTGTATATCTAATTTTACAGTGTTATATAAGTGATAAAATTTAAATAAAGCACTGTAAAGTATCTATTCATAACAGAGTATACCATCATAGCTGATGTTATGTTGCCTCATAACAGTGGCAAGATTTGTTTGTTTCTCTGTTCCCCTCATATTATGTCTAACTTTCTATACCGCTTTTTGTAGAATGAGGTTTTCATTGCATCAGATGCTGAAGTGTTATCTTTTCTTCCCTGATGGAAATGCTTTATTTCTGAACAGTAACAAAGAAGTCATTGCATAATGCACTGAACATCCTAAATCAGATGATTTATTTAGAATTGCAGATTATGCTCAAAGGGACTACTTGAGCCATATTTCTGTCACCAGAATACAAAACAGAGCCATCACACATTATAATCTATTTTGAAAAGAGCATGATGCTGAGTAATGAAGAACCATGGTGCCAAAATTTTTATTTTTACTTAAACACAGTACTATAACACAGAAGAATGAAGTCTCAAATGACATTCCTGCTTATGATTTTCACAGGCTCTTCTCAAGACAATGTATCTCTTGCCCCACATCAGCAAAACAAAACTGCAAACTACAACAGCTGAGACAGCACATTTCATATGTGTTTTTCTTCCAGCTCTCGGGCAAATTAAGATGCATTACAATATAAAGTTGTCAGATGAATTCTGACAGATTGTAGCTCTCCAAACCAAAAGGTATTCTTTCACGTTTGCTCAAATTGTTGTTGATACTGTAGGCATCCCATAAGAGAAGGGTCTTCATGTTTGACAGCAATGTAATCCATTTACTTTTAACGATTGAAGCCTGTGTTTTTGAAGTTTGTTCTGAGTTGACCACTGACTTGTCAGTGATTATTCAGCATGTGGACTAGTTAAATAATGAGAATTCATGACCTCTAATGTGATTAAACACCTGCACCGCTTTGAGGTTTAATTATTAATAAAAGTAGCTAATTATTTTGTATGACCTTTTGACATGAATATATCCTTTGACTGTTCTTGAGATCAAAAGACATCTTCAGAAATAGAGATCAAAAGAATTTATCTGCAAGTAATATAATCAGCTTCCTTCACGATCTCCAAACTGCTTATTTCAAATCAAAGCTTGATTTTGCTGTTGGTTCATCTGAGATTACATACTGTGCTAATCATCCTATGTTGGGATATCAAAATGGGAATTGTATCTTATTTTTTATTTATTGGACATAATATTAATTTGCACACTTGCACAATGGTATGTGCACACACATTTATTTTTCATTTATCAAAAAGTAATGTTAGATTATTTAAACACTGGGAATATTCAATGCGTAAAGATAATACAAGTTCTATAAATTCTTTATGAAAAGTGTTCTTCAATAGAACAGGATCACACATCTCAGTCAATCTGCAGTTGATTGTGCCCAGATTTTGATGCTTTCAGATGAATAACAAAGTCCCAATAGATGGTCTGTATATAGGAAGGGGAGAGAGGAATCAGTGTTTTTCCACCTTGAAAATATTGGAATGCTTCAATTTATTTTAAAGATAAACCTAAAAACTGTAAAAAGGTGTACCTTGATTGGTATTCTGAAAGTCTCCTATGATAAGTTTCTAAGTTTAAGACATATTCCTTTTATCTACTACTAGCTCCAAAACAAACAAAGAAACAAAAAAGGAGGGCTGTGCATCTAAACCAAAATTTATGCAGCTCTTAGATGTTTCAGTACAAAATAATCAAGTGAAAAACGTCCCTCTGGGCAGCTGTTTAATAGTAGAAGGTCTCAGGACTGTTAGGTGCCTCTCAGTAAGCCTAGAATTGCAATTAGGACTGGTATTCTCACAAAAAGAAGAGTCACTTTCTTTTTCAGAACAGTAATAATGCCGCCTCTGCCTAAATCCACTTTTTAGATTCAGCTCTCTGTATATAAACCCTTGGCTTGCAGGTAAAAGCACTGATGTGTCTGAATCTTTTCTTTCATAGTTGAAAAGGTTATGTGGAAAACATGGACATTTGGGTCTACATAATGACTGTCCACTTTGCAAAGCATCTGCATCACTTACACACACAAAAGATGCACAGAAAATTATAAACTGCGGTTGTGGGTATGTGACTGTAATAAATAGCTGGAGAATGTTTTGTTACTTTTTCCCCTGGGTTTCACTGTGAAATAAGTAGTGCTGTCAGAATGGAAATAGTCTCTAATTTATTCAGTCTAATTAATTTTTATCATTTGAAGTCTAAAATGAAGGTTCCAATGTGTTAACAGTTTTCTGTAATTGGGATGGTAAATTTATTTTTCAAATTAAAAAAAAAAAGAAAAAAAGTAAGTACAATTAGCTCAGAAGTCTACCACTATGTATATTGATAAAAAATAGTTTTTGGAATAAACTGATTTAACATGTTAGAGCTGTTTAAATTATCCAAGAACAAAAACTGGGGATGAGAATTTTTAAAGTATATATTGTTTGTCACAGCTGAATACTTCCATGTTTCGAAATATCAACCCCTCTCTACTGAAGAACTCGAGGTATTGTGATAAACCTAACTGCAGCTAATCCATTCATTACTAATATCTCATCCTTCCTCCTGTCCTCCCTCCTCACCCTCCTCAACTGAAGCGACACCATATATGGCCCAGCATTTTCAGTACAGTTTGGGGAAAGATTTGATCACAGTGTTTAAGCTAAAAAGCAGCTTCTGTTTCCAAAGTACCGTTAAAGAAATACTGAAGTTTTATGATCTCATTTGCTCTTAGAATATCTTATAGGGAATAATTTGCTCATGTGACCTCACTGAAGAGTGATGCACAGTAACTTCAAACGTAAGAAATGTTTAAAGAGACCTAAATTAATCAACAAAATAGTTCAAGAGATCTTAATGCAATTTATAGCTGTCAAAACGCTGCAAATTTGAGACCATACATAGATCAGTGTAAAAGCGTAAGGTGTCCTTTCAGGGGACTGAGGTGATGGTGAGCTCCATCATCTCGACACTCAGCAGGCTGGATGTCAAAAATCAAGCTCAGGGCTGGTGGCCAAGAGGCTGTGCTGGCAACCCCTCTGCAGGACCATGCTTGCCCAACACCCACATGCAGCTGCACTCTCCTTGCTCTCTGGAGGCAGCACAAGGGGCCTTCAGATGTCCCCTATGGAGCTCCCCAGCTTTCCCCTTCCTTCATGTTCCCCACTAAGGCCATCTTTGTCTTTGCAGCAAGGTAGCCTTCATCCTTCCCTCTCATCCCTCAACTCGCCCTGCAAGCAGGAAGGGAGATCTGTGGCATAAGCCAGAGAGTTCCGCCAACACCTGTATCACAGAATCATAGAATCAGTGTGGCAGAGGTTGGAAAGGACCTCTGGAGATCATCGAGTCCAACTCCCCCTCCAGAGCAGGATCACCCAGGGCAGGTGGCAGAGGAACACATCCAGGCAGGTCTTGTAAGTCTCCAGAGAAGGAGACTCCACCTGTCTCAACCCGCGGCTGGCTGAGAGAAATACGAGCGGGACGAGGAGGGCCTGTACCGAAGAGCTCCCGCCAAAGCACCTCGGGGCTGGGCAAGACCTACCCGCAGCAGGGCCCGGCACGGCCCAGCACCGCCGGCGAGCTCGTCTCCCGGCCCCCGGCGGCGCCGCCGCCCGCCAGGGAGCAGCGCGGAGCCGCGCAGGGCTCCCCCCTGAACGCGGCTGCTGACAGCTGCCCCTCGCCATGGAGCCGGAGAGCGGCCCTTGCGGCGGGGCTGCTGCTGCAGGTGGGTTGGGGCCCGAGGCCCTCAGGGCTTCCCGGGGACCCCGGCGTCCCCGCGGCCGAGGGGGCGGTTAAGGGAGGCTGGGCGACGGCTCCGGGTGGGAAGCAGCGGCCTGAGGAGGGAGGTGCGTCCACCCCGTCGCGTATGCGGGTCAGGCCGCGGGCCTGGTCCTGCTGGGGCAGCGTGCGGGAGGCTTCGCCTTGGCGGTCCTAGGTGTCTCGGGAGGGGCTTCCTGGAGAAAGGTTCGGTTTATTTGGAAGGAAATGGAAG
>WUAM01000258.1:264252-289469 GCA_024336885.1 Actenoides hombroni | reverse complement strand
TATTATTATTATTATAATAAAAGAATGTAAGATATGAATGCCTTCTGTCTGTGTAGATTCTTAGTTTTCTTTTCTGATATGTTACATCCGAATATTTTTTTTCCTGCTCATTTCACTCAAGTTGCAAGTAAGAACCCTCTGTTGTTGCCAAGTCGTATTAAAGAGGTGCTGGAATTCAATTAATGCTGTTAGTGCGCTGCTCGTTATAATAGGGTTGCTTTTAACATGCAGATAAAAAAGAAAAAACTTATCAAAAAGATAGTTTTCAAAGAGTTACTGATATTTTTATCCAAAACTGTTTTATTTCTAACACCAGTGAATTGAAATGGTTGTTTCTGATTACCTCGTCCTCAGGAATTTAGAAGTCCTACTGCTGAATCTCCTACATTTTCCCGATGAAATGAAAGAAAGTAATGATTAATTTTGTCTTATATCTCATTTGTTTTCTTAATTTGAATAAACTAGAAATTGAGCCAAATTAAACTGTAAAAAATACTTGTCTATGGACTTGGCTGGGAATATTTGGGAAGTCACTTCCATGGTTCACTGTCTTTTATAACTTCCAGTGCTTCATAAACTAATATTCAGGCACTATATATTTTAATGTGATTGTAGTTATGTTAGTATCTATAGCATATATATATGATTTTGTTCTTCATTGCATTTTCTATGCTTTTTGGAGTACTAGATTCCTAGTATTCCTACTATTCTCTCTTTTCCTTGTCTTTTATTAGAAACATTTGCTTTTTCTTGAACAATCTCATCTTTCATTCTGCCAATATAAAATTTGTGTAAGAAAGCCAAGAATAGGGTTTTTAAGCCACAAGAGATGCTTTCTGGTAATTTAGCTGAAGGAGACTGGTTCACTGAAAGGCACTGATCTTGCAGATTTAAGAATTTGTGGAAATGGTACAATTATGGTGATATTTTAGTCAATGTATTTTACCATAGGAAGAAGAGAGATACAGCATAATCCATGTATAATCCTCCAAAGTCTTCATGATTGCCTTTTTCTGAACTCTGCTTTGGAATCCTATGTTCAGGAGCTAATGCAGTCATTGCAATAGGTAAAACTTGGGAGATAACAGCTGCTTTCTTGTTGTAACTTGATGGTATACAAAGACTGGGATTATTTGCCACAGTCCAGAATGCCAGCTGTGAATTTACACTTTATTGTTAGCACATAGGAAACTTTGTGAATGAATAAGGGTCTGAATTTCATGGTCTGTCTCATAAAGCTGTAATGAAAAGTAATATCCTCAATTTCCAAACCAAATGGATTTACACCCAGCTGATTGAGTGATCACAGTTTCATTTTGATAGGGGAAAAAGTCTGTGTCAACATAAGAATAGATAAATTTACACCACTGATTTATACTTTAATTTCTTAACAGCAGGCTTTATAGAATAAATTCCCTTTTGTGCAAATATATGCATATCTTTAGTAGTGAGAATTGTAAAGAGAAACATCGTACTGGTAATGGTACTGTGTGCCAGGCTCATTAGGTGTCATTGTAAATGACACAGGAAAATATACCTGTTGGAGGAGAAAACAGAGTGCAAAAGGAAGAACTTTCAGCTTGTAGGGAGAATGTATGCATAATTTAAAATGAGGAAAATCTCAGGCTTGCATTAGTGTTTTGTATTTAGCCTATTCTAATGGGGTTAAAGCAGAAGTGAATCCTTTTATCTCTTTAACGTTCCTATGATGTATAAGCTGTCCTTTCTGTCAATACTTTGCAAAGTTTCTTTAAGAAGATTGATAGAGTTGAACTCTTCAGTGACTTGGGATTCTTGTATGTTAAATCTGATACATTATTTCTCTTCTATATGTGCTACTACAACAGCATGATAGAAGAATGGTTAAAAAAACCTGCTGAATGATTCTGTTCAGAAAACAAAATGCTGGAAGAGTCCAAACCTGAAAAGAGTTATTCTAAGCATGTAGTTATGGGTGTGTTGATATATTTGTAGTATCTTAAATTGGGAGTTTAGACATTTTCAGATGAGAGGAAATAATTTGCTCACATGGTATCACTGAATAGTGATGCACCGTAACTTTGTGAGGGGCCAAACAGATTGTTCTATGCTCATTTAATGCTGATCGTACTTGAAGCTTCCCAAGTGTTTTACTTTGCACTTATATGCTATTCTGTTTGTGCATTATTAAAATGTTGACAAGGCTATTCTCAAAAAAATGTTCCATGATTTTTGGGTTTTCTTGTAAAAAATTTTTTTTTTTTCCAGAGATATTAAAAACATCTAGGATTACAAATTTCTTATAAAAGGTGCTGATTTTAGCCTTGCAAAATTTTGTTAGTTAGGCACTTAAACTCTCTTTGTAGTCTGGGAAGGGAAGCAAGTGTTTTTGGGTCATGACTTTACTTCATCACAAAGTAGATGTACAAATCACTTGGCTTATTTTTAACATTAGAAATCTGTTTCTGCCCATTGATCATAAAGGGAGTCTAGACAGCTAGCTTGGCTGTAGCCATCTAAAATATTTTTTAAGTTCATCTATGTTACTTGGTTTTGGAGAATTTCTATGACTTGATTTTAAAAGCTGATATTATTTAAAAGTTAAATTGTTTGAAGAAAGAAGTCACATTAGATTTGAATCAAGTTTCCTTGTGCTTTTGATTGAACAGATTTTAAATTTTATTATTTTCTGTGTCATTTTAGTATCTTAAGTCCACTAAAAAAGAAAATGCTGGAGGTATTGTTTAGGCTTGTGTTAGTAAAACAAAGTTTTTCCTCCAGTAAGTATGTCCATATTGCATATCTGTTTATTATGAGTATAGGTTGTTTAAAAATGACACCGTGGAGTAGCCTTGGTTTAATATACATTTTCACAATAAAAACTGCTTAAATGGAGCACAAGGCATGTTTTAGTTCACCTTGATTATGCAGCTGTCCCATTATCATTATTTATTATATACACGAAGACAGTGTTACGTTAGGCATACCAATTAAATAAAGTGTATTTTATCGTTGCTTAATGTTACGGCCTTGTGTGTCTGCAGCTCAGCCCAGTTCCACTAGACCACTTGCATCATTTCGTGACCCATTTTGCATTCCATTATAACCGGTCAATATCTCAGTTGCTATTGTATAATGCTGAAGGAGGTTACAAAGACGTGGGTAATTTTTTCACCTTTATCTGCGGTGTGTAATTGACAGACTAGTTCAACTAAAAAATCACGGCAACAAACCAGTGTTTTCCTGTTACATTCATGCCATTAGAGACAGACCATACACTTTAATTTAAAAGGAAAACCTTATTTTGGGTACGTGTTGCATACTATTATTTAGGACTGTCTGGAGACACTTAGCTGTGTAGGAGCGGTGAAGTGCAATTTGTTTCTGCCCTGACAAATCCTTTTATATGTCTCATCTTTTTCCAATGTGAAGAAAACTGAGCCCTTGAATGGCCTGGAAGTTAAATGTGTTGCAGTCTGTTTTGTATCTTATTCTATTAATTTTTAAAATGTTCAATCTTAGATGATAATGATCTGAATAAGAAATAAATGTCCTGTTGTAAGCAAGAAGGTTATGTCTATGATGTTTAAAGAAGTTTCTTCCATTAGTAGCCATGAATTTCATGGGCAATCTTAGAGATCATGCCTAAGGTGTGCAATCCTATGACATAAATGAGTACTACTCAAATGTTGAATTCTTTCAAATGATTTTAGGTTTTGGGTTTATTTTGGGGTGCCTTATAATTTTAAATGGCAGTAGAACTTAGCCCCCTTCTCCCCCATCACTCTGTGACTTCCCTGTTTCTAGGGTAAGTCAGAAGACTGTACATAGCTCTTGGAAAGGTAAATTATCTAAAATTATTCACCTCCCTTACTCAAAAACACCCCTGAAAGACTTCTTAAAAGCTCTAGACTTGAGACTCCACCTGTGCAAACTGAATAGCCTTGATATCTCGGTGCAGCCCATACTGTCATTCTTCTGCGTAGAAAAGCTCCGAGCTGGCTGAGAGAGACCAATGGATGTGGGCCCAGGAGCTGGGGGAGGCTCATCCCAAAATCACTGGATTTTTCCTTAGGGAGCAGTCCATTTTGATCTCACTGAAGACTTAATTGTAGCCCTTTCTCTCTTAATCCTGTTTGGGAGGCCAGGTCCTGTAGGTCACATGTACTAGCACAAAGAGTAATGAAGAGATCATCGCCGCTCTTCTCTTAAAGACAGAAAATTATTGTTGTCCCTGTCAGCCTGTTTCTGACACTAGTGCAATTCTGGCATGAGGTAGAAAAACCCAAATAGCATCCAGGAATATTTTTGTTCCTCTTGAGACTTAATTTGGTGGTGTGTGCATCAATGAAGGCAACTGCTGTGCCGTCAGAGACTGGGCTGTTCAGTTATGTGCAGTTAACAGTGAAAAAATAAACAGTGAAGAGGTAAGAGGCAGAAAAGCATGTTCTGACAACTAAGAGAGTGCTAGGGGAGGAAGGGATGCTTTTGTGCCAGCAGTGGACTCAGGGAATTGTCTTTGTTCTTTGAAGATGTCACATGTTTCGCCTCGACTTCCAGACTTAGACATGTTGTCAGCATCACAGTGGGAACCACTAGCTAGCAAGGTGCATAAACAGCCCTTTCGTGGGGTTGCACGTGTTTTTGAATTGCGAGATTTCATAGCATGTTAAAATTACTTTAATGAATGGTTTAAGTTTAGATGCAGATTTCATGGCTTCAATGCATATTTTCTGTTTTTTAATAACAATGAATGATTTGAATTTTTTGGTTTGTTTGTTTTGGGGTTGTTTTGTTTGTTTTTTGTAATTAACCAATAATGTGAAAGCTTTGACCTTTGGAATGAAGTGAAATATATGAAGTTTCTGTCTGAGAAGGAAATGAACTAAAAAGGTGCTAATCCAAAAATAGTGGGGTTTTCTCCTAAGTAGTGGGAATTATTTCTTCTTCACATGTTGCAGACAGTGTCAAAAACAATGTGAGACTTACCAGAAGGGTATCTTGCTTAGTTAATGGTGTAATATGAGCTGCTGCATCAAATGCAGTTGCAAAACAGTGGGACTGGCAGATTGGTGGAGTCGAGTGGTGTTTATGAATCAGATTTACCTTGGTTCTTCCTGTTACCCTGTTTCCTGTTTAAGGTCCGCAAAGGATTGTACATGATCTCGTATTTTCCCTTGGTTATCTAACACATATCTGTACAGGACAAGCCGCGACTTCTTTTATAATTGTTTCAGAAGCTGAATGATTACTCATCAGCCTTCCACAGCTAGGACCTTGGTGGGGCTGTGGGTCCTCAGTACCCTCTCCCTGCATGAGAGTTAGAAGGCTGGGGAGAGGCAAAGGGTGTCTCTCATGTCAGAAATCTGGAGACCCAGTCCTGTTTGGCAGCAATTTTAGCTGATCCTGTCCTGAGTGTACTTCCAGTATCAGTCTGTGGATTGAGGGGTTTGCGTGAGAAACTTGTCACTGGATGGTATCTGATTAGGGTGCTGCACCCTGCTTCTGGCAGGGCTCACAAGGCATTACTGCTTCCCTTAACACTGTGTAAACACACAAATTGAGCTTTGTTAGTGAATAGTTATTCTTGCTGAGTAACTCGGGTACTTGATGTGTTTTGATGGATAATTCTTGATCCTTCCAGTTCCTGTCAGACATTATTTTGGCATTAGTAGGTGGAGTCACACTTCTGCCTGCTTCTTGTCCTGGTACTATTCCCAGTCAACGAAAAATTCTGGTTTAGTTTTAAACCTTTTTTTCTGCCTCTTAGTGTAATTCCTGTGCTGGTATGAGCAAAAATGCTGTTGATAAAATGCTGTAGCTGACAATGTGCTTTTAGTAGAATGCATTTGCATTTGGTGGTCTTTGGTGCAGCACTTCCTGAGAGCAACAGATTGCTGTACAATTTTTGCTAATGTACAGTTGGTCATCATCCCAATTTCTAACAATAACATCCAGTGTGTTATTTTCTAGATCTTTTATAGTGGCTTCTAAGAGTTGACCCTTTAGAGAACTATGAAAGACTTGAATCAACTCTTAAACCTGCTTTTTGTTCCACAAACTTATCTTTTTGTGATGATAAAAGAAGAGAAAAAGAAGAGAAATGGTGATAGTGACAGTGATAGAAAGGAGGTGAAAGAGCTGTATATTTTCTATAAAATTTTGATGAAATCCAGAGTTTCTGGAAATGCATGCAGGTATATCACCATATTCACCATTTGTCATTTACCTGCTTTTAAATAAGATTTGGAGATTGTAGCAGAATTACTTCTTCAAAAACTCCTTTGATTGTGTTTTGTTCCCAAGGAGAACCAATTTTGTGGTCTGTGTAGTTTTTTTTCTTTTTGGTTTTTTTTTTCCTGACAGTGTCTATACAAGTAACTATTCCAGAAAAGGAGTGGTTGTTTTTCTCCTGTCTCATTAAACCGATTTAGTATAAGGCAGTTCTACTGTATAAGTGAGTCTATACAAGATGTTGAAAGGCCTCTCTCAAAATCCAAATTTTATTACTTGACTGTATGTCCTAAGTGTTACAGTGGAATATTATTTAAGATTTTTATGATTGTGATTTAAAGCAAAATTAAGTAAGATGCCATGGTTTATATGATTTATTAGAGATGTACCTTCATTAGGAAATAGCGTTTTGGCATGTATAGTGTGAAAGAACCTTTTACATGTCTGTGTTGTATTACCACGTGCACTCAAGTTTTTGCTCTCCTTAAAATACAGTAGTGCCCTTGAAAACAAAGTAGAAAAGTGACTCTTTTTAGTTTGGTAATAAGTGGTGAACAATATTACTGAAGTAGCATTTCAAAGTTCTATTTCAGCTGTAGAAATTCAATGTATTCCCATTCCAGTTCCTTATAATACTTGTCTACTTATTAGATTATTTTTATTGAGGATTTTTTGTTATCTCGTTTGTGAGCTCAGATGTGTAAAGTGCATAGTGATAAAGTATCAGTGGTCAAAGAGTTAATTGACTTTTCTTTGCAAAAGTAAGTCATGTGAGTAGAAATAATCAGAGCTTAATAGAAAAGAAGGTACTGATGGTGACTCTCTAATGATAAAATCACCTGAACATTCATGGAATGCTAAAGTTAAATACCATCTCCTGTCCCTTGGTGGAATGTTTGTCCTTCCACAACTTCCCTGAATGTAATCTAAAGAGAAATGCTAATACTAACAAAGCATTTTAAAAAGCACAAAGCAAATCTTTATTTGTCATTTTTTTTAAAAAAAGAAGGTGAATCAGAAGGGTTTTGCAAAGTAGTCTTCAGAGGTATCAGAATGATAAACCACCAGTGAAAGCCATTTGTAAGTCATCTTTCTGTCTGCCTTAATTTCTGGCTTGGCTCTGCAAAGGATCTTTGTAAGAATGGAGCTTAACAGACACTGAGTGATACCTGGGTAAAACTTTTGTTCAGAAGATGAGGTAATCTGGGGAGCACCTCTCAGGTTCAAAGACAAAGATTTTGGATACCTCACTGTTACCACTTACTCCTCATTCAGTGTAGTTCCATGTATTCATTTTATTCACAGCTTTGAAGGCAGTTCAATTACTTGCATGGTTCTATGTCTGTAATACATTTCCTTTGATGTATGAGGCAAACAAGAGTCTGTTGTCCCCCAGAAGTGCCAATCCTTTGAGGTTTGAGAATTAACTTCTGCTTTTTCAGTGAAATACTTAGGTACAAATGGAAAAGTTGTGTGAAATACATTTTTACAAGTAAGAAATTCTGCAAAAAGTACAATTTATTTAATGCATAACTGCTTTAAGCGGGGGGGTATAGACAGTAGAGTTCAGTTTCTAAGGGCTTACATTAGCTTTAAGAGTGCACTGGTGACTTAGACTAGGTGTTTTTTCCCTGACACAGGACAAGAATGTAGTGTTTCAAGTGGAGAACAGTAGCTTAGAACATAGCTGTGGGTAGATAGATCCCAAGGAATTTCTGCAGTCTTGCCACTTGTGCTCTGTACATTTCAAAGTGTAACCAACTGGTGTGTCTGAATGGGCAGCGGTCAAGGAATGTATAGGAATTCTTTGTGTATTTCAGATGTATTTGAAAGGTGAAAAAAGTATTTAAAAGGCAAATATTTCTGTGAATGACCCTGATGGATGCAAAATTAAATATGTGATGGTTTATGCTTTACTGTCCAAATTGAGGAGAACCAAACGAAGAAATCAGCTTACTGAGAGCAAGTGGTCTGGTGAAAAGATGACATAAAATACCTTATTCAGATCTGTGCTGTACCTATTGCAGAGATACTCAACACAGTGTACTCTAGTGCTTAGCCTGCAGTTTTCTTGGATTACAAGAAAAACAAAAAAGTATTTTGAACAACTTTTACATGTCAAGGGTAAAAGCACAGGAAGTGACTGTTGTTAGGCTTGAGGTAATATTTTTTCCAATTAAAAAATATGCAGTGAACTACTGAATTAGGAAAAAACCCACAATTTTACTAGTTAAGCTGGATATTATTAGCAATTTTTAATTTCATTTTTTCCTTTTCTGTTTCCAGGTCCCGTGCTGTTGCATGATGACATAATCATCTAGATAAATATTTTCTTTTTCTGAGTGCTGTAATGCCTTTTGCCCCATCCTTACTGTTTGTAACAGAGCTGATAGAACTGTCTTCACTTACCTTACTTGCCTCTGAAGTTGTATGCATAGACCTTTCTGCAAGCTTGAGGCTTAATATAGGCTTAGAACTTCAAGTGCAGCAATACCAGGCGTTCAAAACCACAAACTAACAACCACCTCAGAAGCTTTATCTTTTGAGCATTGGGACGTTTTGGTACACTTTCAAGAAATTTTATATGCATTGTGTTTAAGTATAAAAACCTTCATGTGCATTCTTCAGTCACGGGTTTAGGATGTTTTGGGTTTTTTGGCAGGAGGGAGGGCGTTAGGGTTTGTCTTTTTTTTAGGTTAGTATTTTTAGTGTTTTCACCTCTGCTTTAGGGGACATGACAGTTTCATTTAAAATTTTGCTAGGATAGCCTATTTGATGTCCTTGCTATTTCCACAACATTCTCAAACACTGACTGAATTTTATCGTTGCAGCTGAAGTGCAGCTTATGTATGTTTCATTCTCACATTGTGCACAGATGCTTATATTTCTACTCTTTTCCTCCATGATGTAGGTATGCATTAGAAATAAAATAATTGGTCTCGCTGTTGAACGTTTTTCAAAGCCAAGAAAATAATGTGCATAATTTCCTTAATAGAGTCATAGTGAAGTCATTTCTTTGTTTTTTTCTTTTTCTAATGTTTTTCTAGAAATCAAACACAGAAGAGAAAATCAGATTTGGTATTTGAAAATATCAAAACTAGCATTGGCTTTTGCAATTATCCAATCAAAACCACCAGGGAAGAGTTGCAAAGAATACACTGAGTACCTTGCCAAAAGTGTATCCGAACAAGATTTTGGATGGAAATCAAAAGTTGAAGTGCTGGAAGCTGAAGTTCTTCGATTACGTCAGGAACTTCTTTTGAGCAAGATCTGTCCAAGATTCTGCTTGGAAAATGGTAAGTTTCTGAAATACTTTCTGACTATGTTGCAATAGCAAGGAAACAAGCAGCTTCCGTGTTGCCTGCACCATTTCGTGTTGCTATGCACGAGAGTCTTCTGTGTACAGCGCGCTCTTTTTCACGAAGCTCTGAAGTAGTTGAACACTTAATTTGTAATGGAATTGAGCTGGAGAATTTGATGTTTGCTCAGAACTTGCATTTTTAACCTTCAGAATCAATATATGTCATATGGACTAATTCAGACAAAATTGTCAATACAAGATGCTACAAACTAAAATCTCTGAGGTTATAGAGTAATAAAATTCATGTAGCCTATTCACACTTGGAACGTGTCTTAAAAGACATTTTGCATATTTTTTTTACCATTTTAAAGTTGCTTAAAATCAGTATTTAAGCCTAATGTGTTGAGAGCATGAATCACTAATGTGTATAATGGGAAGGCTGAGCAAGCAAAGGATTGTATTTGTGCTATTTCTGTTAACGTATTTAGACTGTGGGTTCTGTGAATGTTTTTTATTACATGATAAAATATCGTGAGTTTGATGTAGGATTCAGAAAAGCTGTTAAAGAATATTTAAAAAAAAAACCAAAACAAAAAAGATCCAGCTGAAACAGCACTTGTGCATATGGAGTGAGTCATTCTTACTCTGAGATATCAAAGGCACAGAATGAGGTTGGAAATCAGGCAGTGGAGGATGTCTCCAGGCTCTGGAGAGGTATTTCCCCTGGGAGATGGAGGTCAAAATGCTCTGGGCTGAAGGAGAGAGAAAGAGTTCACTGTTGAGGGAATCTCTAAAATCAAAATGTACAGCTAGTTGCTTTGTGACTTGAGATTTCTAGAAGGTTCCCTTATAGAAAACTTGGTGAGTCTTTGCTGGAATAATTTGTACTGAAACGATAGCTTCTTTATTGCCTTGTGAAAAGATTTCTAGATTCTTTGATTAAGAGTTAGGATGTATTAGACTTTAGCTAGAAGCTCTAATGATGTATTTATTTATTTATTTATTTAATAAGAGAACTTTCTCTCTAGAGAAGTGATTTAATGACTTCATACTTACTGTCTTAATGTGAAGAACTGATTGCAAATGATGCAGGAGAGATTTATTAACATCTGACGTCTGGAGAGGATAGCCTAATTGTGGATTAAGAAGAACATATCAAACACTAGAAATGAAATCAATCCATCTGGAACTTCTTCTTTCCAAGTCTATCTTATCAAAGATTCTTTACCCTAAGCTGTTTAACTGAGCAATAATGATACCTCACTTGGACAAAGTAAGCTCTTTTAGTTGTAACATAGGCACAGGAAAGCAACTGTTTCTGGTGAATAACTCTTACAAAAGATGTTAATTTTCATTGCCCTAATCACAGTGAGGTTTGTTAACATACCTAAAATGTGATAAATCTTGTCTAATTTTAGGTTGCACTATATTTTCTTTCTTAAGCTGCACCAGATTTTCTGTGCTTTCTTCATTATCTGTACAGGGTAGCACACTTACTGTACAGTTCATGGTTCACTCGACCCATTGTGATATTCACTACTATGGATATGGTGAATTGTCCACAAGTCATCCCTCTCCATTCTACTAGCAATGGGCTGACTGGCTTAGAAAAAGTCACATGATTCCCAAATCACTTCAGTAAGCTGCTCTTCATATATAGCTCATTTTATTTTTTTTTATGGTCTCAGCAGCCTGTTCAGATGTACCTTGGGTAGCTGACCAAGTCCAAGTCCAAGTAAAATTACAGTAAAGCTGAACTTTCAGTCTATGTTTAACTAATGGAACCATAAATAGTAGAGGTATGTGGTATCTATTATAATCCTTCTACATTCCTTCAGTTTCTCCAGGCTGCAAAACCAACACCCTACTAATTTGAAGGATTAGTGTGTAGCTGCATTTCCCTTATAATATTTCTTTATATTTATGATTACACTGTTGATAAACCTGTTAGAAAACCTTTTGACATTTGAAATGTCTGTGGGTGTTCATGTCAGCCCTACCTGCATCACATACTGTCAAAGAGGAGTAGGGCATAGTCTTCCCCTTCACTTTTTCTTAACCGTTTGGGTGTAAGACAGCAAAGATGTGTGGAAAATCTGAACTGTATCAAAATTTCTGTTTCTTCATACAGGTTTTCCTTAACATTGAAAGAACACTTCTGAGCTCTTGGAGTCTAACCTTGAGATTGCTGTTTTTTGTGATATTTCTTTCAACGGTTTGGGTTTTTTTGTTTTGGTGGGGTTTTTTTTTGTCGTCTTAAACTTTGGTATGACATGTGAACTGTTCTGATAATGGATTTTAGCCATGTATTATTTTGAAAAGAAGATGTTTTTCAGACAGATCTAACTGCTAAGTGAGCATTCATGGTTACAGTTATACCAGTGGCAAATACTCAATCTCTTGCTTTTAAAGTAAAGAAAGATCATTACTGATACCTGACGGGATATCTGCTGTTGAGATCTGTGCACTCTACTGGTGAGCAAGTTGATGATGTATATTAATAGCAGAACACCTGTAGTTGACATTTAAAGGAAGACGGTTGTAGAAACAAAGGCTACCTGAAATGGGAGCCACTTCACTACTGACATCATCTGCTCTGGGAAAAAAAATTCCTCTCTTGAGTTTTGTGCCAGTTTGGTGATTTTTTTCAAGCCTATGGAGATGAGAAGCTGAAAGTTGGCTACTGCTGAGATAGGAAGGCACAAGGAGTTTGAATCTAAGTGGAGAGGAGAAGGGGTATATATGATGTTCCATCCTGTTCATCTGAGGGCTACTATAGATCCATCAGGCCATTGTTATGATTTGTTGTTGGTTGTATATTGGCCAAGTTTAGGACCTAAGATCACACCAGAGAAGTTCCCTTTAGGGCTGAGGATAACTGAGCTTGTTCTTAAGGGAAGGTAATTGACAGATATTGTGGGTCCTTTTCCTCCTCCATTTCTTTCTCCAGACTCTTTTTTGGAGTTTGTGTTCTACTTAAAACAGTGCAACCTCTTAAAAGAATTGAAACCTTCAGCTTTTCTTTGGCTTTTTTGTGTTTTGCTTAACAACTCTATAGATGAAAGAATAGCAGGGTTTTGCAAAATCCACCACTGGAAAATCTCATATAAGTAAGGATCAGATACTGCATTTGTGTCTGCTGCTGCATGTTGAAAGCTGAAGGGTTTGAGTCCTTCAGCCAAGGTTCACTTTGCAGCTGTATCTTCCCTGCTCTGCATTCAGAGTGTGAGAGCTTTCCTTTGCCACCTGCTGTTTGTAATAATAATAGTAGGTCTTTCAGAGGCCTCAGGAATGATTAGAGACTGCCCATGGAGTTTTATTTCCCTGATGTGAGAAATTAGTGAGCTCTTTGAAGCTGTGATGCCTGTTTTCTTTCTGCACATAAAATTGCACACAGTATGGATGCACAAGCACAGGAAGGAAAAAGAACAAAATATCCGTTTTTAAAGATAGATTTAAAGATAAAGATAAATTATTTTTGTCCCACCTGACTAGTTCTTTGTCCTCAAGAGACCCCCAAAAAGTTTGGAGTTCTCACTGAGGGGGAAGAGCGTGCTTTGCTACAGGTAAACTGGTAGTATGGGTTGTTACAGTTTAATGTGTTTTTAAAATTGCTGTGGTGCATATTCACCTGACTGTGCTGTAGCTGGAAGTTCCTTATTTGACTTAATGTGCAGCTGTCTTTCTGATTACAAGGACACTGGTATTCCTTTTACCTGGTGGTGCTTTTTGCTCTATGTCAGCCGTCCAAGGAGCAAATCTTTTTATAATTGCCTGTTAATTATTTTTCACCTTGCCAGTATTGTGCTGTCAACTAGGCCCATGGATAGAAAAAAATCAGATTTCATATTAATCAAAGTTTCATGCCTTTCTTAGAAAGGGGGAGAGAAACTAATTGGTGTTATTCCAAGAATAAGAATATAGAATATTTGAGCATTCTGTCGCCACTTTGCTTTGGAGCTACATGAAAAGACAAAGGGTCTTCAAAGCTCTGATGAACTGATAGATTCATGGATTGAAGCACCTGTCCTCTAAGACAGATTCCTTAGCTGTTACTGGCTCATCAAATCAACAACTATATTGTTTCTTGGCAGCCTCTGTTACAGATCTGAAAAGCCTGCAGCTGTTAATCCAACCTAAGAAGGCATAAATGCAATACTTTACTCCTTTTTTGCCAAGCATGTATTTTAGGAATGACAATGTAGAGGATAGGTGTTTATTGTCTTGGTTGCTTTAGGCTGATAATCTTGAAGCATTCCAAATCAGGGAAAATATACCAGAGTATATTTTTAGCAAAGCTTGTACTGAGTAGGTATTCTCTCTTCCTTAGCTTCACCTTCGATCTTGGTTCATATTCTTCCCTTCTTATGCAGTGGATAGGAATTTACTGAACTGCTTGTTACTCTAATAAAAAAACCCACAACAAACCAAACAAATGGCATATCTCTGCCCCACCTTTTTTTATAATTAGTTTATTCTTCCTTTTATAGATCATTTACAATAGAACTTGATCTGCCATGCCCTGAAGTCACTTCCTGTGTTCTTAGCCTTCACAGTAGCATATGGCTGCCAGGCCACCATACCATAGTGCATTTAGGGAAATGCTGAACTCTGAGTCAGAATGTGATTAAGGTGAATGTCTGATTTTTAACAGTGTCCTGAGGCTGTATTTGACTTTTCAGAATACCATCTCCTAAATTCTACGTCCTGTGGCAAGACATTGGAAGCAGCCTGTGTCTCTTTAGGGAATAAGAGCCAGATACAAAAATAATTTTTTATCTCCTGCTTCACTCCTTAACTTGGCGTGTTTCTTGAGGCATTTAGTTGTATCTGTAGAAAAAGCAAGCAATTTCCTTTGTAGACTAGTATGAAGGAAGACACTTAAGTCTCCATTTATCTTGCTAGAAGCTCAGACTTGCTGCAAAAGTGGAAGCATATAGAATTGGAACAAACCAGCTCATCAGCTGAAGTAAAACTGCTTATACACAATACACAACATCAGTTTACCAGCAGCCTTGTTTTGGGCAGAGAATTCAGCCACCCCTTCCAGTTCCCCCTTCTCTGTAAGTCATGGCTTCAGCATTTTTTGCTCAGTAGGGAGAGGCAGAAACTGTGGGTGCTCAGCTTAAAGCCCCAGCATTTCCTCAGTAGGCAAAGAAGGGATCGGGTGAGTAATTATTTGATGAGAGCAGGAAGTGTGGTAGCTGGTCAAAATATTTTCTTTCAATATTTGATTTCAAACCTCTGAAAGGGCAAAACTCTCCACTGTGACTTGTGAGTTTCCTCTGCCTGCTTACATTAAAAGAAGTGGTGGGAGAACATAATTGATAATAGATTGGTTTCTCTTTGAAAAGGAGCTCAAAAAAAAAAATCAAATTAATTAAGAAAGATCAGTCCAAAACATATACAGATTCCTCAGTGAACATGTTATCTGCAGCATCATAAAGGAGTTGTCTATGTTAGTGGAGGGAGCAGCAGTGCAAATCAAACTGAATGATAAAAATGTATTAGTCTATTAGGAGAAATCACTTTCCTCCCCACAAAGGAGATCCAGTGGTGTGAAATATTTACAGCTGTCCTAAATAGCACTTAGCTAAGATTTTAGTTCCTATGGCATAGTAGTAAGGCAGAGGAATACAGACTAGAATTTTCAAAATATCATGGTATGTTTATGAAAAAGCTGTTTCTTCAGGTCAATACGTTTGAATGAGCTGCTGTTACAGATTGCTGTGTCCTGCCACTGCTTTTCCCTTCCTGGTATTTGGCAGGAATGCAAAAGAACGACAGTTGTAGAGGAATTGTCAGCCTCTGAGGGGTATCTTTGGTTTCTTTCTTTTTCTGGCTTCCTTTTTCCAAGGTTAGAGGATTCTCCGTTGAGCAGCAGTCAACACTTAGTTTGATGTTGCCATGGAAAACAGATCTGATTATTTTTGTCTGGTGCTTAGGGAGGTGATGTTTCTGCATAAAGGGATTCTTCCTCCCTCCCTCTTCACTCCTAGTCCCCAAAAGTGGCCTTATCTCCATACAGATCCATAAAGACAGCCCAGTCTCAGCACTTTCTCTAAGGCATGATGGTGTCAGAGAGGCTGTATTTAAAAAATGAACTGTCATTTGACATCTTCAGTGTACTAGTGTACTCCTGTGCTTCTACCAGTGGTACTATTGCAGGTAGGTGGCATTGCAAGTAATGTCTCACAACATAAAAAGTATTCTGTTTTTTTAGGAGGGTAGCAGGGAATTGAGAACAGATACCTGAGATGACAAAAAGGAAGTTAAAATGTGTTTAGCAGAGATTTATGGGAATATGGCTCTTGGAATATGATGATGAGATAAATCTGTTCACTGTAATTGTAGTGACACAATGGGGAACTTTATGAAAGCTGAGGCTTTAGGATAATTAAATAAGTTAATTTGCAATCTGGAAAAAGCACCAGCTGGAGTGTAATGATTCACTGAAATCTCGGAGTACTGCTCCTTCCATGGATAACAAGTCTGTTTTGGTTGTGAAAACTTTCTCCCACTGAAAGCAGATGCTGTCTGTCTTATCAGATGGCATTGCTACAGCTGTTCCAAGCACATACTTGGGGCAAAGGGACTCAAGAAGCATCCTTGTTTGTTTTTTTCCAGGTTTCTGTATAAGGAACCCATTCAGATGAAAACCCAACCCAATTATCCCAGCAAGAGAAAGGATTTGTTGTTATTTTTATAAATTCCCTCTATAGATCAAGTTTTCGATAAGATGTGTAATGATTTTTAGCAATAAGGTTCATAAAAGCAAGTGAAATTCTTAATAGTTTTGTGATAAACTGAGTGTATATGGTGAAAACAAGAAGTGTGGCCATGGTAATTATGATCCTCTGGCCTATAAGTCTATGGTGGGGAGCTAAGGATCAGTCAATTTCCTCTGGAAATACAGAATCATAGAATGGTTGATGTTGGACTAGACCACTCGAGGTCATCTTGTTCATCCCCTTTGTCAAGCAGAGCCACTTAAAGCCAGTTGTGCAGAACCATGTCCAAACATCTTCTAAGTAACTCTGAGAATGGAGATTCCACAACCTCTTTGGGTAACCTTAACCTAACTCAAACTTAAAGGTTTGAGTTCCCCAGGCAGATCTTTGTTCAAGAGCTTCTGGATGTATAAACAAAAAAGTTAAATGTTTATACCATATTATATTCAAGAAAAGAGATGTTTTTAGGAATGCATGATCTAGCTGATTTTTCGGTCGACCTCATTTCAGCTTTCAGCTCATTACAATTGCACCCAGATCATTGCTGTCTGAATTGGCTGATACTTCCTGACTCTTGGTGAAGCTCAGTTTGTTTTACATGCAAAGCATTTTTAATAAGACCTAGTACTTCCAGTTCAGTGCTACCAGTTCAGAGAGGTAGTCTTCCTAGGTAACAGTAATTCACTCAATATCTTAAAATATCCCCTATCTAGCTTATAACTCAAGTTTCAGTTGTCTCATTCAGATGGTTAATATTATAAACTATGTTAGATCTTTTGTCATGAAAACTGCTTGATGAGCATTAACTGACCCAAATTTGTATGTTCCTCACCTGGTTATCGATCCTTCCATATCTTTACTGCAAGTATTCTTTATTTGACTTGAACTACAAAGGATTTGTGCTGTCTTCTACAGAAATCCCCTAAAAGTGAACATTTATATCCTCAAAATCCTTCTCAGTTCTTTCTGAATTCTAAACATTTAGACGCTTTATGTAATAAAAATCTCTAACAAATTGAAATATATGCTTTTAAGCCTTCCAAGGAGCATTTAAATCCTAGCATTGAACAATTAATCTGAGAAATTTAGCTACTCAATTCTATATTCATTTCAGTGAAGTTATTTCTAAATGGAACGAAGCATGCCAGTATGAAAAATACCTTATCGTTAAACAGAAGTGCTTTCTTTTAAAAAAAAACCCAAAACCAAAAGGAAATACAGAAGCAAAGTGTGGGATACACAAAATATCTTCATTTGGAGAATCCTGGAAGTTTTTTACTATTTTTTTTCATTATTATTTCGAAATGTTCAAAAATATGAGACAGTATTTCTTTTGCTTTGCTATATACAGAAGTTTGACTTGGTTCCAGATCCAGACAACAGTGGTGTTCTAAAGCCATAGGAGTTCATGAGGGAGCAGAGAGAGCTGGGTTTTTTCTCAGCCAGCTTGGTTAGCAGTGAAAACAGCAGAAGAGTGTCCTGGTTTGAGTGAGAACAGAACTGTTTAGTGATTTTACTGTTCAGCTCAGTTCTTCTAACTAACTGCCCTGTCTGAAGTTAGCAGCCTGTTCTCACAGGCAGGTTCTGCTTCTAGCAGTGATAACACCCCATGGTTAGAGTTACTACAAAGCACTGGTGTGCAGACCAAGGCCACTGCTGGATCTTGTGTGCCACGTTGGGGGGTGCAGAAAGTAAAAGGCTGCACCTGCAGGGAGGAGCAGACAGGACAGGTGACCCCAAACTGACCAATGAAGGATTCCAGCCCATAGACATCATATTCTTTATAAAGCTGAGGGATCAGGAGGGTCAAGCCTCTCAGCTCAATTTCTTCCTGCTTCTTGCTTGCTTCTTCAATGGCCACCATCTGAGGAGGACTCTGTCCTTTCTGCCTTCGATCCCGGTCTGTGTGTTACTGAATCCAGCAGCAGAATCCAGCTCCTGAACACAGCTCCTGTCTGCTGCTGGGCCCAGTTTGGGACTTTCCCTGTGCCTGCTCCACAGTATCAGTGGTGATGGTGATGTAATTTCTGTTGGAGGGGTTGGGTTCGATACTGGTTTTATATATATTCCATTTTTATTATTATTATGTTTCATTTTCATTAAAGGTGTTCTGGTTTCCTTTTCTAACTGGTAAGTCTCTCTCCTTTATTCCCCTTCTCTTCCCCTTTGGGGAGGTAGGGGGGTTAACAAAGAGCATCTGTTATAGGTCTAGCAGGCTGCCCTGACCCTAAACTGTCACATAAGGTTACTTATAAGTTTGTCAGTATTCAGACAGAAATATGCTTTGCAGGACTATCAGATACAACTGTTCTGTAGGAACAGCTGTCACAACAGCTCTGGCCCAGATCATCCAAAAGAGCTCTTCAGAAAGATATGATGGGATTTTCCTCCCTTAACATCAGATGTCTACAACATAAATATCTACATATCAGCTGATCAACTTAAGTTTCCTTCCTCATAGCCAGAAGAGAGAAGCAGACGACTCTAGGGCCAATTATAATTATATACACCCAAAATAGGATGGACAGGAAATGCTTCTTTCCCTCCCCTGGCTATAAAGGAAAACTAAAATAGGCAAATCAGATGGAAACATCACAGAAATATGAAGTGAAACAAATCTCACCATATGTCTAACTCCTTTGGCTCATTTAAGTCAAAGCTATTCTGTTGTAATGCACCCAAATTCTCAAGAATTTATATAACATCGAACAAAGCCTTGCACGACTTTCTATCTTCATGTTCACAGGTTTTTTTGCTAACCTTAGCTGCTTGGTTGACTTCTATGAGAAGCAGACAGCAGTGTCTACTACATGCATCGTAACTGAATAGGATTAATCCCACCCTGTATCCTATGTCAAAGTCTAACGGTACCATTCATTTCAGAAGAGTTAGCATCTACATCTGGATTTGGACTTCATGCTTACATATAACATTAAGAATTACATGTAACTTAGTGTTTTGATTTAAAAAAAACAACCCCAAACAAACCAAACAACAAAACGCAATTATTCAGTGTGCAGCTTTTGTGGTAGAAATTTTCTAAAGTTTTTAAAATGGAAAAATAGCATACAGAAAGGAATGGGATATAAAAGTGTAATGCTATGTATCAGCAATTACCAAGTAACAGGGCTTCCAAAATCTCACAGTATGTCTTCCTTTTTCTATTTTCAAATCTATTTTCTGGTTTTTAATTTTCTTTTTCAGAGCTCTTGGAATTAACACCTGGGGGGTTAGAAATGGGCACTGAACGAATATGTGCTTTCCATTTCTGGTCCTCTGTCTTTGAAACATTTATCATAAGGGAAGATCTGCTATCATGGTGAGAAGCTCAACATTCGAAAAATAATCCATCTTCTGCTGTATCACTCCAAAATCTTAGTATCTTAAAATTGTATCTGCTCTGCAGTAGGAATCCAGTTGGGGATCAAAAGATTTCTAATCCATAGGAAGATAAGGTTCAGTTCCTGTATTCTTATAAACTCTATTTATGAAGTATGAAAGGTTTCTATTACAGAGAAAAACGAAAAATGCGTATCCAAAAATCAGTAAATATTAAGGGACACAATTGCATTTATATTAACATGCTTTTGCCTAGAGGACAGTGTCCTGATGTCAGCGAAGCACTGAAGTATAAGTTATGCTTTAAGCACACGGTGGAAGTACTAACACAAATCAAAGCAAACTAACTTGCTTGAGAATTTACTACCATAAAATTCATCTTAACTCCATGAAAGATCAGGAAAATTATACTGTTTTACATGCTCCTTAGTTACTTTTACTTTCTATATTAACATGTGGGAATATTGGTTCAAAATATTAAACAAAATTCTACTCTTTATATATTTCACATTAATTGGTCATATTTCAAGATTAGTGGATTTAGCCAATTAGGGAACAATATAAAAATATGCAGCACAATCTCTCTACCTTTCTGATGGAGTTCAGTAGATAGACTCCTACAGTCAACATATATGAATTTGTAAAGCTAGGGGCATAGACAGCTCTTTAAAACTGTGGTTTGTAGACAGATAAGTTTGCTCCAGAAGGACACAGATACAAACTCACTATTATCAGTCAGAATTTTGAAGTAAAAAAATTTTAATATTTATCAGAGAAAGTACTTACGAGTGCCACAAACCTACATAACCTGAGCTGAGCACACTTCCTGTTGAAGAAATGATCAAATATAAAGTTGCATATTCTGGAATGTAAACATTTTGCAAACTATTTCTAGCTCAGCTCAAGTCTTAATGAGGAAGTTAAAATAAAAGTGTTGAGCTATCTAGATGATTCATTTAGAAAAATTTATGGGAATTTTATTTTCAATCCAACTCAGTGTTGAAAAATGTCTTCATCTTTTTTTTTTTTTAATTATTACTCAAAAATAGAACATATAAATTTGCTTGGATGAAGAAGCTATTTTTTCAATTTCTGTTTTTCACCATATGTTTCAAAGTTAATTGCAAGCTAACCTGAATACATGCTTCAGATGATTTCTTTGTTTCTCCTATCTGCCAGCAACAACAAAAAAAGAAACATGCAGCAAAACAAAATAGAAAGAACACAGGTATTTGCACACCTCTAATCATAACTAAAATTCAGAGACCCTAATTAGACTGACTTAAGTTGAAGACATGCAATTAACAGCAGTTTTGCTTAAGTAACAAAACACAATTAGGATACTTGACGGCTAATGAAGTTTGATTATAATAAGGAATTATCCTTCTGCAAATTCTAATTTAACTATTTATGAAGTTTTGGGGTTTTTTTCCCCAAGCTCTCATTTGGTATATTCCACAGTGAAAGTGAATTGATAGTTTTGATTATAAAACAAGGACAAAAATTAATACTTTTTAGAATCATGTCTACCAAACCTAATGCCAGGCAAAGTCAGAAACATTCAGAAGCACGTCTGTAAATTAGGCTGTCAGAAATATTAGAGTTTAGTGTCATACTATGGTAAGTTGCCAGGTTTTTGTTGAACAGTATTTCCATAGAGTTATCACAACGTATAAGCGTTTGTAAATGAACACAAATACATCCATTTGGACTAAAGGCAAGAATGCATAAACTTTAAAAACATTTACTTCACAGTGAGCTAAGCAAACCAGAACTTCAGTTACTTTCCTTGCATGAACTGCTGCTTTTCAAAACCTTATCATCCTACCAAGTGACAGCTTCAGATAGAAGCACAGCTCACATGGCTTCGAATTCAGCCACCTTAAACCTCCTGTTATACCCAGGAGTCCAGCACTATGTTGGGGGGGTTGAACATTTCAGGACTACTTTGTCATTGTAAAATTAGTCACTGGAGTCTCTACTTATGTGCCTGAAGCTCATTTATTCTTCTGATGGTCAGTTAAACACAAAGTGTTTTAAAATGACTCAAAAGGAAGCCCCATAAGATTTGGTAAAATTATATGAGTCTTATTCCAGACCACGGTTTGTGGTTGGTTCATCAAGATGCATTAAGCTTCCAAGAAACGCTTATAATGCTGGAAGAGGAAAATATAAAGAAAGAAAGTATCAGCTAAGGGGAAAAAACACATTTCAGTAGCCAAAGGCAGACTGACAACTTCTTGGGAAGAAGCAGAAGCAGAGCAGGGAACTCTCCTGATGTAAACATGGCTCTAAATTCTTGAATATAAGAGAATGAAATTATTTCTGTGGGTGAACAGAAAGGGCTGTTTAAAAAAAAAAAAACTAAACAAAAAAAAACAGGGGGGGAAAGGGAACTTTATTAAGGTTTTTGTCAGAATAATCTTTTTGTGTTTCCTGTTGCATAGTAATAAACATACATTTCTTCCCTTGTAAAGGTGGGAGGTGTTTTGAGGCTCTTGGTAGTAGAAACTCTGAAAATTGGTACTGTGGACTGATACTGGCTAAGATCTGCAGCAAGCACAAATGCAAGGTAATTAAAATGAGACAGATGGAGAGCTGCAGCTAGAAAAGACAATCTAAGAAACGATTCAGTCTTGAAGCTAAAAAGGTCAAGCAACAAACACATTTTACTGTCCTGAATTTCAGCCCACATATACTATGAAGAAACAAAATATATTTACAAGATTAAAACCATCTTTATTTCCACTTGTCAATAAATGAGTACAAGTCTCTGTCACCCCAAGAAACTGTCTTCCACTCCAAAGGGACCTTCTCTGTGCTGTACAGAACTTTCTTCTGTTACTTCAGAAAGTACAATTGAAGGTTTCTTGATGGGGTGAAATTCAGAGTGGTATCTTTCCCAGAGGTTAAAAAACCCCAACAAACTCTGCTGTACCATCAGCTAGGGGTATCAAGGCACCCTAGTGAGACTGGCATTTAAGCAATTCATTATATCAGCTGTGGTATAATTCTTCACGGATTAAATTACCAATTTCCCTACATTTATATATGAATCAAATCTACTTCCCATAAATAAACAAATTATACTACTAGTAATACAGTAAATTGCCACTAGAAAAATCAGAATCACTTGTTTAGTTAAAGAGACTCTTTTATGGCTAAAAACACAGGAAAGTAATATACTTGGATTTTCTCAACTGGGAGTTATACAGGTTTGTAATCTCTCTTATGATCTTAAAATCAAATATATGATTCTTCCCAACATAAAGTGAAGCCAAAGAGGAGTCAAACTTTTTAGAAATTTCTAGAACTAAGTTTTATGTACCAAATGTAAAAGCAATACTTAAAATAATTACAGTATGGCAAGGTGAAGTACTATTGTAGTAACTAACTTAGCAAAGTCCAGTGCTCAAGGTAAGCTTTTCATCTGTGTAGAAACTTGAGAGTTCTGTATTGCCACTAGCAAAAACTCTGCTGAAAAGAGGGACAACTAATTCTGTTAAACAGGCCAGATAAAATAATGTTAAAAATGAGCAACTTCTTGAAACAAATAAATAAAAGAAAAAAAACAAACCCACAAACTTTTGTTTAATTACACAGTTCCCCATCCTTACATTTGTTTAAAGTCTGTTCACTTCTGTCTGCCATCAGTAACTGCAGTATGTTCCTAGCAATTTAAAATAAGACACAGCTCATTGCCTAATACTTTCAAAATTGGCTTTTCTGAAACCTTTTTGGGATGTAATTCAAACATATTGGAAAATTGGTTGAAAATTACACATTCCCCTCTCAGAGGTCAGAACTTACTCCCCTATCATATCGTAGAGAGAAGAAGAATAAAGTTAAGACTGCTTGAGCAACGCTTAAAACATTTGTTAAGATGGACCACCACTAGACAGAACTATGATGAATTTTTTGTATATATATCAATAATTTTATTTGTCACCAAATAAAAACCTGCATGCTTTCTTTTTATTGACCCTTCTGGGATAGTGTACAATCAAGTCGTAATCCCAAGGGAAACTGAACAGTTTGCATTAAATACATACCACCACAAATACAGGAAAAATCTATGAAAACCCCAATTTATTTCATACATGTATTCTCCAAATGCTAAAGAAACATCCACTTACTGTCTCTTTTTTTAAAAAAAAAAACCCACAACAAACTTTTTATTTACTGGATAAAGCTTGACCTAAGAATAAATTTTATCAAAAATACTATCCCCATTCTATTCTCTTCATCTCCTACTCATTGCAACAAACTAAATATAATTTTATGTGTTGGAGCAGTTTTGCATCACAAAAACATGAAACATGAAATTTAATTCTGAAATAAAATAACTAAACTTTCTTTCCAGTTCTACATGAGCTAGAGATAGACTCATTCTTTGTGGGTCCAGCTGGACATCTAAGTATTGCCTGAATAGACAACAATTTACACATTGCAATAATTGCTTCAACTAATTATTTCAAATATTTTCCAAATTATATAGCATGATCTTAAAACCTATACAGTCTATTATACAGTCTGATAATTTTACTTCTGCCCGTAAGGAAATTTTTGTTTATGTCTCTTTTAAACCTGTTCAAATTAGGTGCTAGCATTTTTTGGGTTCTTTAACCTGCATATTCTATAGAAAGATCCATTTACTACATTTTATGAAACAAACAGACACAGACAAAACACTCCCCAACACACCAATCTTCAGTCCTTCTCAAAAAAAAAAAAAGAAATTACGGTACCTGGTGAGTTTGCAACAGCTGCTCAGCAAACTGACGTACTTCTGATAGTAGAAGAGATATTAAAGATTTTCTTAGTATGTTGTTCCTTCCTAACAAAACCAGTGTGTGTGATACAGCATGCAGTGCCTGAAACTAAGGAGAAATAACAGTAAATTTAATCTTTCAAAATATGTCTGTGTTTTTTACCCCAAACAATTACCTTCAATAGAAATGGGATTGATGTATTAAAATTTTAAAGAAAAAAGTCAAATTCAAAATTTTAGAGAGTTTAAAACTCTATTAATTACGTACATATGAGATCTATGAGAAACCCACATCCATTACCTAGAAATGTTCCTTTCTCAAAAGATTCACACGACAGGAAACTGTCATATAAACAAACTCCTCCAAAAGCATTAATTCCTCAGGAGGCAGTTTTTCAGCATTAGCCATCATCGTGCCCATCTTCTGTCACAGAAAGTGGGTGACTACCCTGCACATACAGTAATTCCAATTATCCCAGGTAGACAACTGAATTCTTTGAAATTCAAACACATGAGCAAGACTTTTCTGTCAATAGAGTTCTCAGCAATAACCTTGATTAATTGCTAACTGACAGAAGATACACTTGATTTTCAATTTCAAACAATTCATTTTCATATTTTTGTTTAACAAGCCGTAACCAAGACATCCCTCCTGAACCACAGGAGAAGTGATGTGAACTTACATGAGAATTATATTAGTAATTTTTGTCTCTTCCCCCCCATTCCCCCTGTCTTTTCTATTAAAAAAAAAATCCTAAGTAAAACTGTTTTCTTTGTTCCCTGAAATGGAAATGTATTGCTATTACATAATGAAACATACTGCTCTACAAAGTAAACATGAAATGATTTCATAAAACACTTA
>WUAM01000258.1:254118-264152 GCA_024336885.1 Actenoides hombroni | reverse complement strand
TTCCATTCTCTTTATGCTGTGGCATCAGATTACTCATCAGTGCAGTTGTACATGTCAGGCAGCCACCTCAAAACATAGAGTATGTGCCACTTCCCTGCAAGGTTCCGTGAAACGCTCTGCAGTTATCTGGACTTCACAAGGTTTTATGATATGCAGGAAATGTGCTGCGAATATTCAGACTCTGCAAGCCCCCCCCACAAGGCCTGTCACTGCACCAGCTCCAAGAGCAAGCACCACATCTACTCAGTCTCTGCAAGCCCCCCCCCACAAGCCCTGCTTCTGCTTCAGTTCTCAGAACAAGTGCTGTTGCTGTTCCAACTCCCACAATGAGCACTGAACCTGTTCCAGCTCTGGTAACAAGCACTGTAGCTGTTTCAACTCTGGCAACAAACCCAGCAGCTACACTGACAGCTACTGTGGCCACTGCCACTCAGTCTGCACCTGTACAAGTTGCCCTGTGAGGAAAAGAAAACAAAACAGCCAAGTCCAGCAGCCCCCGTGTCCCTGTGTACACCCTGTTAAGTGTGTACACCTTGTGAACCAGGTAAACCATGTGAATCTAGAGCTACACAAACCCAGCTGCCAGTTTTGGGTACTGCCTCCAGAATTAGAGGAGCCTTGCCTCCAGCCAGGTGGAGGGGAGCAACACCAGAGTTTATTGAACTGGTGGATTTGATGGCCTGGCACGTTAGAACCACAAAAGTATAGAGCCCTGGTAGATATTGGTGCACAGTGCACCCTATTGCCATCGAATCATAAAGGGATTGAATCTGTTACCATTACTGGAGTAACAGGAGGAGCTCAAGAACTGACTATACTAGAGACTGAAGTGAACCTAACTGAGAGAGCACTGTATAGTCACGGGTCCAGATGCCCTGTGCATCCTTGGCGTAGACTTCCTCAAGAAAGGGTATTATAAGGACCCAAAAGGGTATCGATGGGTCTTTGGTATAGCAGCTGTAGAGTCTGGTGACAAGAAACAACTGACTGGCCTGCCTAACCTTTCAGAGGAGTATGCTGGTGTCGGTAAGACGAGAGTTGAGGACCAAAAAGTGCAGTTGCTACTGAAACGGTGCTTTGACGACAATATCGCACCAACCGAGACTCTCTAACTCCTGTCCAGAAGCTGATCCATCAATTAGAGGGTCAAAGGGTGTTTAGCAAAACTTGCTCACCCTTTAAGAGTCCTGTATGTGCTTTATCTCTTCCCTGACTCATGGATGGCAGCAAATGCCTGTGGGGAAGATTAAAACAGTGGTATCAGAATAACTGACAACACAGAGGGAAACCCATTTGGGCTGCCACTCTGTGGCAAGATGTTGCTGCTCGGCTTGAGAAACTAGTTGTAAAAGTCTGTCACGTGGACTCAGCCAGCCAGCTTGGTCAGCAGTGAAAGCAGCAGAATAGAGATGGCTTAGAGATGAACAAAAGGTAAAGAAAACAGTTAATATATGTGAGGAGATACTCTTTTTTTCTTTCTTTTTTTTTTTTAAGGCAAGAATAAACTTGATTCATTGTTCATGGAACGTGCTTTTGTAACAAAGCAATCAATTAAGATCAAATGAGAAATTTTAACAGAGTCCTGAAAAATGCAGCAGTGGCAAAGTGATCACAGTAGGAAAAAGTATGAATGCACATATGTTTTCATTTTCTTTTAGAAGTTACTGACTGAACACCTACTTGGAAAGCAGAATGAAGTATCATCAGGGCGGTTTCTAAGACTGTCTTATTTTTAATTGTCCTTTTTTTTCTGCTTTCAGAAGTGGAACCAATTCTATCAATTGTAACTGAGTTTTAACAGAGCTTTACATGTGTAATTTTAATGGTTTTGAATTTCAAGTGATAATCCATGCATGTGCTCACAAAATGAGAGAATATAAACAATGCCTAATGCTTGAAACTGAAGTATTTTTTTTCTTTCATCTCTTAACTTTGTTTCTTATATCTGCCACCTTCAAGACCATTTTCTGTTCTACAGTCGCTGTTAGTGGTCTAACTGCAGATAATATTAAGTTTTTCAGAAGACTTGAAGGCCTTTTTATGATTCCTGAGTAATTTCATCAACTGGAGACCCTTCTTTAGTTTTTAAATTTGGAACTACACATAGCATGTGGACTTCCTCATTCAAACACCATCCAGTCAGTGGCAGCCAGTAGTGCAGGTGTCTGAGAAAACATCTTCTACCATCACCCCTGCTCCTGCTTTGTGGATATTACAGATGCTGCTTCCCTTACTCTGTGTTGATTAGGACCAGGAGCTGGGTCATTCCCTTGTGTCTTCACAGCTCTGAGAATCCTTATGACTGTGCTGCTGGCAACAGACACTTAGAAGACAAAAATGTTTTCCTGTCCTGATGAAGCAATCGGCTCTTTCTCCTACCTTTCTTGTCTCTGAACTGGGTCTTGGTGTCTGTGTTAAGGTGGCTATTCAGAAGTGACAGAATTCGTTTAGGAGATGGATTGGACTTTGGTTTTTACCAGAGCTCTGCTTCCTCAGGACTAGCTGAAGTCTACACACTCTCCAATCGTAAGACTGTTATCTCAAAAGCCTTCATGTTCAGTGGTCCCACAGCAGCATGCACATTTGAGTTCTTATGCTTTACAGAAGTGACTACAAACCTTGCTAACATGTTATACACAGTATGCAAGTCACTCTCTTGTCCCTTCAATGCCTGATGGTTTTCAGGACAGACACTTTCTGCAGTGGTGCATATGTGTAGAAGGATGTAGGTTCTTCAGGCTTTGCACCCAAGGCTGTTCCTGGGACTTCTTGATTTGTTCAGGGAGCACACAGTTCTGAGTTTTCATCACAGGATCTTAATGTAGTAAGGAGCTAAAGGCCTAAATAGGAATTAAGAGTTTAAATGTTTCCTGAGTATGATGTGGCATATTTAAGGAGGCTGTAAAATTGCTCTTGACCAGATCTTTCATTACCTACATAAATTCATTGTGAAATTTTGTGGCTAGTTTATCGTGCACACTAGTGTTCTTGAAATTACTGTTTAAAGATTATTGTTAGTGTGAGGCAGGCTTTTTTTTTTTTTTTTGTGCTTGATAACCACATGGTGTGCACATCAAGACTGCTTTTGCTAGGTAAGTACAAAGTCATTAGTTTAGCTTCTTTCAAGAAAGAAATGATAAGCTGTTTCTGGATATTTTGAGTGAAATAATGAGTATTTCCTGCTGGGTGATTTATTTATTTTTAAAGATAACTTCCACCTCGTCCCCAAGTGACTAGAACATATAAATGACTGAAGATTTTAAAAGCATTTTGTAGTATTTGTTGAACTAGAAATATGCTGCTATTAGGGGCTTATTATAAAAGGGGTTTCTGGAAGCTGGTCGTGGAGTAGGAGTTTGGTATTGGTGAGTAGGAACCTAAGCATAAATGCAACGTTGTCTCCTACTGCTAGGAGTGTTTCATTAAATATGCTGCCTCTTTTATGTGGGGGAAGTCTTCAGTTTGGTTCCTAGGTTTTGTATTCTTTTCTTTCTTCTCCTTTCTCTTCAGCTTTTTTTTTTTTTTTTTTTTTTAACTTCAACAAGAGAATCAGCAAACCTACATAAGTTTTGTTGCATGTAGCTCTTGCTTTGCTTCTCCTGACTTCTGGCATTATATTCTCATGAGCAATATCCATGTTGCTCCATGGAATTAAGAACAGCAATAGAATATCCACAGACTGAAACTCAGAGTAGATGGATTCCTTCAAAGGGCTTCTTTTCCTTAAACAGCACCAAAAACAACTTTCATTTTTTTTCTTCTGTAATGCCTTTTGCTCAAAGCCCTAAGGAGAAAAGTCATGAAAGATTGATACCTGTTTTTGTTAGTCAGACCATGGGAAGTGTGCATTGCTTCTTTGCGTGTTTGAGTATGCAGGCCATTTGGGAACAGTGTTAATACATAAAATGCTAGACTGGCCTTACAAGCCCTGCTTTTCCTATCTCCTGGAAATGTCGATTGATTTCCCTGCAGTTAGCCCTTTCATTGTAAATCAATTGCTACCAATCCTGTTCAGTTTTGAGTATGTCTGAATGTTAAAGGCATGAAACTCAACTGGAAACAGGGTTTATTTATTTATTGTTTTGTTCTAAGTAGTAGTACCCTCATTGAATGATCTATTAGGTTTTCAGAGACTGAAGTAATGGTCAGAATTCAATTTGAAATTCTATATTTAATGAAGTCTGTATAAACTTCTTGAGTAGTGTTTTGTTGGTGTACAGAATACTGTAGACTGCTGCCTAGTGATATTTTCTCTGTCAAAAATGCTTTTCTTTAACTTGCCATGAAATATAACTTTTCCTTCCCGTCAGGCCAAACCATCTGTGAAATCTATTCATTCAAGAATACAAACATAGAGGAGGATGGTTATGCTTTGGATCCTTGTGGAAAATATGAGCAGTATATGCAAGTTTTTAAAGAGTGAGAGTAGAAGCAGTTTCTGGCTGTGTCTCAGTGAGCAGAGCACATGAGTTGGTCAGATGAGGTTCTAGCCTTGCCTCGTGGAACTGAGATATTTACCCGTGTTGGTCTTCCACTTCACTAATATCTCTTGCTCATTTTGACCATAACTTTTGGTATAGGTAACATGTAGCACAGGGAGTCTGTTGTCACTTAGTGTATGGAGTTTATGCCCAGAGCCACCAACTTAAATGTATCTAATGTGTGAAGTAGGATCAAAGAGATTCTACAATGGTGTATTAAAATAATGCAATAGTGTGAATGCAATGTATGCCTTCTGTATGTGTCTTTGAAGGTGATATGAGATAGGTGGTAACTGGAGAAATACTTCATTGTGAATGTTTTTCTTTGTTAAGTAAGAAAAAAACTCAAGTGTAAATATTCTTGTCAGTGTTGACTCTGTCAGAATTACTTACCTGACCTGGGGAGAAAGAGTACACATAAAGGAAAAAATATTATCTGATGCAGTTACAGTAACAGACCTTAACTGTCTTTTAAAAGCAGTTTGAATTTTTGAGAGTAAAATTAGTGGGAGTGTTTGGAGTGCCAGAATTTTACACGCATTTTCTTCCCTGTGACTTAATGGGAATATAGACGTTGCTAAAATGGTCCACTTAAATTATATATGTGAAAACTTAAAACCATTAGGAATTTTAAACTTAAAATTACTATTCCTATTACTGTGAGCATAAAATATCTTAAGACACTGCCTTCTGAAAATTTTGACTTTAAATTAAAAATGTCACCTTCTTCCACAGCTAAATTCTGGTCATGGGAAGTATTGGGGGAGCAAACATGCATGTGTTTTACAAGATTTTTTACATGGAAGCAAAAGGAGAAAGGATATACAACACCTTCAAAAAGCATGTACTTAAGTATTACACAAACGTAACTTTCATATTTTTGTTTCAGGAAAACCAGATGCCTCTGCTGAAACTCCTCTGGATCAGGAATGTATAAATCGGATGAGTTACTCAAGCCAGCTAGAAGACTCTGGATGTGACGTCTCTAATGACTATGCATTCGATTCTTTGGGCACAGCTTCTGATTTTCACCAATCTGAGCAGAATGTCAACACTTCTAAACATTGGTTGGAGAGAGTTCTCCCATTGAGTCTTTGCAATACTAGCAAGGAAGAATCTCTGACTGCTCCAGTGCAGTTTTTGCAACATCTGCTTGAAATAAAAAGACTGTCAGAAGGAGGAATTCTTCAAGCAGACTTCACAGAGCTTGAGAAAGATTCTTTCACCATATGCAATTCAGTGTCCCAGTTGCTTGATGGACTGACTGTTTTTTACAACAGTCCTAAATTTCCAGTTTCAAATTTTCTTACTGAAGCAGTTTGTGTTTTGATCAGTTTAATAACTGATACTAAATTATCTAATCATGTTTTGAAGAAGTGTTTCAGGAAGCTGGAAGAATTTAAGAAAAATCTAATTCAGATTATTTTAAGAAACAGCAATGTCAACAGGGTAAGTTTAAAACATCTTCCATCTCTCCTATACCATTTCAGTATACTGTAAAATTCTCCTGGTTTTGTGCACTTTTTTAATGTTAGTTTGTCTTACTATATTTTGAAGACTACTTCTCAGAGATTTTCATGATTGTTCTTTTTTTTGTGATATGGACAAGAAATGCTCTAAAGTACTTGAAAAAGTTCTTACTCATGGTGCATACAAATTCTTCTAGTCTATTCCTGAGCAGACAACTTTTAAAAACTTAAAAAGGCAGATTAAAACAACTTTATAGAAAAAGAGAGAAAACCACATAGTTTCTCTAGTTATATGAAGATATAGATATTCATAATTATACTTTTTATTTTTTTGTTCTTTCTTGTGCACTTAGATTAAATAGGCTGGTTTGCTTCAGAAGATCTGTCACTCTCTAGGCAGTTGCAAATTTGTGTTTTAAAAATAAATCAGCAAATGAATGAAGAATTTGGAAATAGCATGTCCCCAGCACAAACAACAAATAGGACTGAATTGCATTTTGTCTCTCTTCATCATGCTGCATGGTTCCTTGCATCATCCTCTTAGTTTCCTTATTCGGCTGAAATAACCCTACAAGAATTCCCATAAGTAATGAATTCTGTTGTCTGTTTTAGGAGTTTTGCTTCTCATTCTGTCTTCTAGAGTAACTTGCAACAGACGTGATAGTGGAATTGCTTGAGACTTAGATGCACCAAGATAGTGTCCACATCTGTGTAACTGCACTGCTATTACAGTCAATGGGGATCGTATCCCTATAATCCGTGGAGCCTAAAGAATGCTCCAGGCACAAGGTCCCTAATTTAGGATGATCTCTAGAGTTGCCTTTAGCACAATGAGAGCCTAGACATCTGCTGCAGCTGTGAGCAGATGTACCCATTTGTCTTCATTTAAAATGGATCCCACTCACTGTGTATTAAGTATTTACCTCAGAATGTAAATAGCAAACAAACATAATTACCAGGCTAAAGGGAGTGAGGGCCAGAGCAGATATATCTGTATTTTGATTAGAAAGCATTCCGTATACTGAAGCTTTTCCAGGACTAGAGCCTTGTGTGTCTGATAGCAGGGTGTTTTCTATTTCAGTGTCACCACGGGGCACCACTGAAGTTTGTAATGAGAGGTGTCCCTGGCCAGTGTTTTGAAAGGATGTGAACATGCATAGCATTTGTGTGCTATCAGTAGTCATATAGGTATGACTCCTTCTATTTTTCTTGTATAATTACAGGATACAGAACAAAGAAAACTTCAGCAAGCATTCATTAAAGGCTTCTTAATAGTTGGTGACGTCCAGTGTTGCCCACTGTTCTCCTCCTCTAACCAAATGGGAAGTTGATAAATCATTAAAATAATGTTATTTGTAGGAGAGCAACCAAGAGGTTGTCCAGAGGGGGATTACTTGCTGATTGGAGGAACCTGGCAAAACTTAAGTGAGATGTGTCACATCCTAAGCGAGTGAAAATATCCTGACATATCAGGGATGTTTCAAATCTGCAAGGTGTTTTTATAAATCATTTTCGAAGGATGGAGTATGTCCACATAATTTACAAGTGGCATCTTTTCTCTGAATAACTTCACTGAAACAGATGGCTTTTTATGAGATGTTTTAAATCTCACTTCCACCAAAATATTGACTTAACAGTCATTCCTATTGGCAGCCATTGCTTCAATCAGACTCAAGGAGATTAAAAATTGTATAAACCAATTGTTAAGTGATAATCGTGGTAGTTTCCACATCTCTAGGGAAAAATGTTGTGTGTAGTAAGTGCAGTGTTCATAAAGATTTATTGAAAAATCCTTTTTAGAGGTTTGGTTTTCTTTAAACCGAATTGAATATGGAAATCAATCTGTAGAATTCAGAATTAGTAGAGGAAACTGTGTAACCAGTTCTTCATGTGCTGTGTACCAGATATCTCTCAGGGACACTTTATGCTTTAGTTTTAATCATCACTGTTTACTCAAGTGGTGATTGAAATACCAAGATTATAGGTTTAAAATAAAATTACCATTAATTACAAGGCTGTCATCTGGAAAGAGTGGCAAACTCTATGAATTTTTGTTCCAGGAGGATGCTTAAATCCCTCCAGAATAAAAACATTAGAAATTTTGTTGTATCTAACCTTACTAGCTATCGAAAAGCATCTGTACAGACAGCCACCAATGCAGCTATAAAGTATTTGACATAATGTTACCTTTGCCATCTTCACCTATAAAACTGTCAGGAGCTGTCAAGGAGGACAAAGGGCTGTGAGAAACACCTTCAAAAAATGAACAAAGAGAGAAGTGGCTGTGGATTACACTTAATGCCTCATCTTCAGAAGCAATCCTTGCATTTTGCAGAACAAATTGAATAACTTAAAAAACCTTTGAGAATTGGAAACGAGATAATTATATCTACATTAGATGTAAAGGAAGAAAAACAGCAGCAGAATTACTTGCTGTAACTGTTGAGTCCTATTGTTTGAGATGTTTCTAATTATAAAACACTGAAAGCTGTAGGAACCATCAGAGATGTACTTGGAGCTTTTCTGTCTGGATTCAGTTGCTTAAAGCTGTGCACTTTGGAGAGAATTTTTGACCCGAAACTCCAAACTGACATGAGTATCAAAAAGGAAAAAAAATGGCACGAGAGGTAAACTAAAAGGAAATACTATTTAAAATATAAACCCATTTAAATCAAATAACTACAAATAAAAGTAGACTTTTGAATTTCCCTTTTTAAATTTTCCCCTCTTCCTCCGTGTTTGGAAAGCAACTCGGAAGTCTGCATACAAGCTGTCAGATACACAATCGTTTGGAAGAAGCCTTCTAGAAGTACCTAGAGCCTCAAGTCACGGCTGCTAAGGGTGAAGCGTGAATGCTCTGAGGTTAAATCATCTGCTCAAAGGCCTGCCTCTGCACCTTCTGCTGGCATGGCCACCTCAGAAAAGCTTGTGAAGGTCCTGTGTCTAATTCTGGTCCAGATGAGCTGTTGCTGTCACATTGCAATATCTGCCGTAGTTGCTGCTGATCTGTGGAGCAAGCACTTTGCTTGCCACTAATTTTTAAATCCTCAGCACTGAGACTCTTGCAGGTTTGTATGGGTTTGTTGCTGTTGGTGCATAAGCTTTCCATGGGCAAATTGTTTATTCATATTGAGTCACTCCACTGTCAGCAGAACCACTGTCCTTATGCAGGTTCTTTGCAAGTCCTGCTGTCAAGCAGACAGAAGTGTATTGTAAGAAAACTCTGTAAGACTGTATTCAGTATGCAGAGCCTCTGGCTCTGCTTTTCAAATGGACTGTTCTCTGCTTCCTGACAAAACATGGGAAAACATTTCCTGTGGAAAACTTCCTTAGGAGTGATGATATGTGCTTACAGCTCCAATGGAGTAAAATCTTTGTCTCTTCTCCTTCTGAAAAGAAGCACAGGAACATTTTTTTCCTTAATATACCCAGTTGGGATTTGACAACAGCTATCTCCATCCGTCTCCACAGGGACATAGTGAATGTGCATCTCCCCTGCTCCTAGATGCCTCACTCGCTCACTGGTACTGAGATGTGCTTGTTCTGCTGAGGTTTGTCTCTGTTGTCCAAGGGTGCATTGTTAGAAGGGATCATTTCTCCTATATCAGAAAAACACAACAGCGTGGGGATTTCCCAGCTCCCTGTGCTGTTCAGAATAGCATGTGTTGTTCTGTACAGAGATCGGTGTCTGTTTCTTGGACCTCTTGTTTTAAGGAGTTAATCAAAATACTAAAATAGAAGACAGTGGTACATTGCCTTCAGGATTTTAAAGTCCAGCTGTGCAGGACTCTCAGAAGAGACTGCTTTCTGCTGCCCTTATGAAGAAAGTCTAAAGGAGCTGGGTCTCTTTAGCTTGGAGGAGGCTGAGGGGTGACATCATTAATGTTTATAAATACATAAAGGGCGAGTGCCAGAAGGATGGAGCCAGGCTCTTCTTTGTTATGTCCAATGACAGGACAAGGGGCAATGGGTGTAAGCTGGAGCTTAAGAGGTTCCACAGAAACATGAGGAAAAACTTTTTCACTGTGAGGGTGACAGAGCACTGGAACAGGCTGCCCAGAGGGGTTGTGGAGTCTCCTTCTCT
>WUAM01000258.1:200630-241516 GCA_024336885.1 Actenoides hombroni | reverse complement strand
AAAAATTGTTTTTATGGCTGAATGAAGTCAATCAACCTCCCCATAAACCACCAAACTTTTTTTTTTTTTTTTTTTTTTTTTTTTTTTTTTTTTTTTTTTTTTGGTATATACATTTTAAAAAAATTAAAATGTTTTAAATAAAAAAATTTCTAAGCAATAATGAAACTCAGACCTAGTTCTTTCACGTTACCACTTTCTCCTCTCACACTTTGCCCCTTCCCTGTCTTAGACCTGGTGTTCTTGGAACATGGAGGAGCAAGGGAAGCCTGATTAATTCACAGGAGTAAGCCGGATAAGACTTAGCCTAGAAGGAATTAGTAAGAGCAGGCCCTTTTGAGCTTTCATCTAACTCCTTTCTTGCTACAAGAGCAATGGCATATATCCCCTCTTCCCACACCCTGAAATTCCTCATTGTTCCTGATGAAAAAACAAGAACCTGGTAAGTCCTATAGCAGCTTCAACCACCCTTCCTTGTGAGGCAGGGTAACTAATCAGTGTTATTTTCTGAGGCACAGATGAGGCAGATATTCAGCCTTTTGAGGTTAGGAGACTACATTTAGCTCCAGCTGAGAACATGAGAGCTGGCAGAGCTAAGCTCAGCAACATCTCAATTCTGCTGCAAGTACTATCACTTATTATTTATAAAGGACAGTCCTTTATTAAAAAAAAAAAAAGCTTTGAAGAGTTGGAGATGGCTGAACAGGGGCAAACTTTGCTGCAGTTGATGTCAGTCAGAAAAATACTACAGAGGTATTTGCTCAGGATGGGCTGTATCTCAAACTGAAGCTACAGGTTTGGTGCAGAAATGACTGGGTGAGGTTCTCTGGCTTGACACATGCAGGAAGCCAGAGTAGTTGATGATAACGGTATCATAGTCCTCCCTTCTGACCTTAAGGTCTATGATCAGATGACTGACTTTAGCTGCTTCAGAAAGCAAGGCTGCCAGACTATACAGCAAAGACCATTTCTACTTCACGTAAGTCCAACCTGCACAACTTAGCTGCAGACTCCCCCACTGCAAAACAGGGATGAGGATTGAACACTGCTGCAGAGGTCACTGATATACTATGGATTCCTTAAAAAAGCCATTAAGTGTTGAAGAGGAGCTCATTTCCAGTACACAAGTCCAATTTGGCATCAAAATTTTTTACCACTATTTGTTATCTAGACCTAGCTTCCCAGTCTTGTCCTAACAATGCACTGGTCTTACAGAAGTTAGAAATGCCTTGAAAAAAAAACGGGATGACAGCTAGGATGTAAAACTCCTGAACTGCTAGTACTGGACATGACAAAGAAAAAAATCCAACAACCCTGTCTCTTATGCTGAGTTTAGCCCCTACAGGTTGGAGTTATGCAAAAGTTTAAAGTGCTATTTGCTCATGGTATTCTGAAGACCACTGCTCCTTGAAGCAAGGGTTCAGTGTTCTTCTCTGCAGTCTCTCCAGATAGCTTTGGCAGCCTCTCACGCAAAACTTTTTCATGTGCCTGGAACTGGGACACTGGAACAATTTGGTTAATAGTTACATAGCATAACTGAAGTGCAGTTCTGGATGAAAGGTGCATATGTTATTTTTCCCCTTGCTCTGCTAATTAACATGGCATATCTTCTGAGCTTGTAGCCTGTTTCTGGCATTCAGTGCAAATACATTGCAGAGCTGTATAATCTGTTCAAAATTGCTTGTTTGAAACCTACAGAACACCATTCTTGAGATCATCACACCAAGACTCAGAATCTAACTGGCTACAGTTACAGAAAAGCTATTTCTACGAGAACTACTGCAGAAAAGGTTTGAGAAGTTAGTACTGGCCCTCCATTACCTTCAAGAAATAGCTGGAGCTAAGCTTGCCAGAACTGTAATCTCCAAGCTTTAAAACAGAATCACAGAATGTTAGGGGCTGGAAGGGACCTCGAAAGATCATCTAGTCCAACCCCTCTGCCAGAGCAGGATCACCTAGATTAAGTCACACAGGAACGCGTCCAGACGGGTCTTGAATGCCTCCAGAGAAGGAGACTTCACAACCCCCTTGGGCAGCCTGTTCCAGTGCTCCGTTACCCTCACCATTGAAGGAGGTGATCCTTGAAAGTTAACTGTCTCTCCCAGTTCCCTCTTGTTGGGTTTTTCCAAATAGATTCCTGGAGAGACCTAAGTCTGCTCTCAGGATACCCGGGGTGGCAATTCAGCTTTTTGATTTTGATAAATTTTCAAGCAATATGTGAGATTATAGTTGCAAGTTAGCTGAGTTAAGAGAACTGTGTTAAATCATATAGAGATGTTATGATGTAGACTTTTCTACCAATCAAGCAATAATTCTCTTCAGGAAAGCTTACAGGAGCTTCAGTAATGTTCTCAAAGTTACAAACCAGTGAAGATAATTATCATTATTTTATCAAGGTAATAATTCATAATGAAGACCACTGAGTTTGTGGGAAAATAAGGTGAGTATGGAGACATGCTCTGAAACTCCTCTTTTGTCTCAAACACCCTCTAGAAAACCTTTGCATATACCCAAAAAGGTGAAACAGAGGCTGGGATCTGATATGGAGGATAGCACATTACCCCACAGTGTTAGCCCTTAGTCTTCAGGGCTAAAAGGTATTTCAGTGGGACCTTAAATAGCAGCTAGAACAAAGTATATTCAAATATGTTCTATATTTTTGCTGCTGTTTGTTTTGTTTTCTTATTATTTTAATGAAGGAAACAGAGAAGCTACTATGTTGCTTTCCTAAAAACTATTTGTTATAATTTAGAATGTCTGATTTTAAGAAGTGTCTTGAATAATTTGAGCAAGGAAGAAAGCAAAATTATTTCTCTAGAAACCTTAGTACTTGGATTTTTAGGAACTATTTGATTTTTCACCAGGATGTAGACACGAGTTGGGGCACTTACAGCTTAAATTGTAAGCTTGACAAACCTTCTTTGTGTCCACTCATGTCAGAGGGCATCCATTCTTTAAGCCTCTGGGGGGAGATACATTACTGCTGGTTTAGCAATGCACAGGGAATGGGGAAACCACCAAGGCTTACTGGGAACTCATATTACATCTTCCTGGCCACTAGCAAGAGTGTCATCAACATGGTGGTTCCTTCACTGTGATTAACCTTGCTTCTGTGTCCGTACAGATATCTTGAATTCTCATTGCCTAGTCATTTCTGTCTGGTACCATTTTATTGCTGCTAGATCATTGATGCAATCACACCTTCTTTCCAGACTCCTAAATCCCACCACAGTTACTTTCCTTTTATGTCTGTCAGTCCTGGTTACTTATGCATCCTTGTCTGTCTTTCACAGACTCTTAGTTCCAGAGTAGCTAGGAGGAGGTAGCACTAGAAGCGTGCGGCTAAAGAGAGCAAGGAGCTTTTAAGCTTGAAAAGTCTTTCTCATTATAAATAAGAAGTAATTCTAGATACTTCGTGATAAAGAACTGGCTTGATGGCCGCACACAAAGAGTGGCTGTCAATGGGTCCATGTTCAGGTTGAGGCCAGTAACAAGTGGAGTCCCTCAAGGATCAGTACTGGGACCAGTCTTGTTTAACATCTTTGTTGGAGACATGGACAGTGGCATTGAGTGCACCCTCAGCAAGTTTGCTGACAACACCAAGCTGTGTGGGGTGGCTGACACACTGGAAGCTAGGGATGCCATTCAGAGGGACCTTGACAGGCTGGAGAGGTGAGCCCATGCCAAACTCATGAGGTTCAACAAGACCAAGTGCAAGGTCCTCCATCTGGGTCAGGGCAATGCCAGGCACCAGTATAGGCTGGGAAGTGACTGGCTTGAGAGCAACCATGAAGAAAAGGACTTGGGGGTGCTGGTGGATGAGAAGCTCAATGTACACTTGTAGCCCAGCAGGCCAATTGTATCCTGGGCTGCATCAAGAGAAGCATGACCAGGAGGTCAAGGGAAGTAATTCTACCCCTCTGTTCCACTCTCGTGAGACCTCACCTGGAGTACTGCATCCAGTTCTGGAGCCCCTATTACAGGAAAGATATGGACGTGCTGGAGCGTGTCCAGAGAAGGGCCACAAGGATGATCAGAGGTCTCGAGCACCTCTCCTATGAGGACAGACTGAGAGGGGTGGGTTTGTTTAGTCTGGAGAAGAGAAGGCTCCGGGGAGACCTTATTGTGGCCTTCCAGTATCTGAAGGGGGCCTACAAGAAAGCTGGTGATGGACTTTTTAGGATATTGGGTAGTGGTAGGACTGGAGGGAACGGATCAAAACTAGAGGTGGGTCAATTCAGGTTAGACATTAGGAAGAATTTCTTCTCCATGAAGGTGGTGAGACACTGGAACAGGTTGCCCAGAGAGGTGGTGGAAGCCCCATCGCTGGATGATTTTGAGGCCGAACTGGCTGGTGCTCTGAGCAACCTGATCTAGTGGGAGGTGTCCCTGCCCATGGCAGGGGGGTTGGAACTAGATGATCTTTGAGATCCCTTCCAACCCTGACAATTTTATGATTCCATATTCACCAAGTTTTATTTCTCAGAAATAAATGGTGTATGATTCCATTTGGTATTTCTATAATGGATAATAAAATTAGTGAGTTGTGCTTCTGTCATATAAATGCTGTATGGTTGAAAAATGTTACCGTACTGTCTGCTGAAAACACAATAAATTTTAATTGATTACACGTGAAAAGAATACTTTTCTCTCCCAGTAACAAGACAAAAGAAACAACTTTCATACAACAAAATTCACCCACACACTAGATCAGGTAAATTATACTGTTTTCTGTCATAAGAGCATGTTTTCATTTTGTACATTTTTGCAAACGTTAAACATTCAGGATGAAACTTTCTTCTACAGATGTCTGCCTCAGGCCATTTTTGCATGTGCTTCTTACTTTTTTTTTTTTTCTGTGAGTGCAGGTGTGTAGAGGAAGGCATTAAGTACCCACAGCTTTCACAGAAGCCACTAGGAACTTTGCTTTGTTTCCATGCAGTGCTGTGTAATGGCAGGCATCGTAAACACATGTCCTGGTGAGCCAAGACTGGCATTAGTGGCTACTTCAAGTATTTAAAAGATTTTTTTTTTAAAAGAACAAAACCGTTACCTTTCTCTCTCTCTAAATGTGGTTGTGAAATTGAAGTAAAAAGTGTGATACACGTGAAATTATAGCAATGATTCTTATTAAAAAGAAAAAAGTGTTAATTCTGTATTCGGAGCAGAGACTGAACGCTGCACGTTTTATGCCCGTGCATAGACAGAAAAGTACTGCATAGTATTCTAATTCAGGATCATCCATCTTCTCTAGTAACAGAAGAAAGTACCCTTGTAAAAAAAAGAAAAAATAACAACCCACAGACAACAAAAAACTCCAGCCAGACACTAAGTGATCACATAATTAAAACTGTAGCCGTAACACAGTCAATTAGGCTTGCAATGTCATTGTATTGATTTTAAATTGCCATTCCTAATAAAATGCAGGTAGCTAGGAGTACATTAAGAAACTACATAAAATAATTGAGAGAATTAATTTGCAATAATAAAGAACATTGTCTGAATCATAGACCTTAATTTCCTCTAATGTTTCATGATTCTGCTAATGAATCCTTTGACTAACCTTTGGAATATGTCCCTCTACTTTATTCTATACCGTGGTTGCTCAAGAATCACTCAGCACTACTTAGTTTAGAGGAAGGTATGTTTTGATTAGTGTCTGACTTTAATGTATCAGCAGATTATACTTACATTTTCTGTCTTTAGCATCAGAGCTGATTCCAGTTTGTGGTTCCAGAGCCTTTTAGGATACATTTTTTTCCAGTGGTCACAGATCCTTAAAATGCCTTAATTATATGAAAGACAGTTCCTTCTGAACTGTGCTTGTCTGTTTTTCTGAGTGTAGATACCACTGCAGTCTAAGTGGAGAAAGCTAACTTTCAGGGAAAGTGTAAAAGTTCTGAGACTTTATTTGTGCACAAATTGAGACTAATGAAAAGGGTTTCTTCTCCCATAATGGTTTTAGAAGAGGCACACAGAGATTAAACTGCTTATAGAATTAGGGTTTTTTATGTAATACTGTTGTATTACTTGCTACATGCTATTCGTAGTCATCTTTAAAGTGTAACTTTTGAAATGCTGGAGGAGTTACTAATATTTTGATTAAAATTCACCTGTTTTCGAGAGATAGTGTTGCTAAACAGGCAAAACTGCAAAAGGTGCTTTATGATGAGAAGTACGGAATATTGTCCAACATTCATTATAATTGTGCTAGTGTATAGTAGGGAAGTTGTGATAAGAAGAACCAGTTGTTCAAAATGTCAAGAATAGATTCCATTTACTTAAAAAATTATTTTGTGGTTTGTTTGGGGTTTTATTTAGGGTTTTTTTCTATTTAAGAATACAATAAATCATACAATAGAGCATTTTCATATTGGTTAGGGAATTTGCATGGGATTCATTGTGTGCATTTTTATTTTATGATATTGTTAACAAAATGTGAGTTTCCATAAAATAATGTTGGAGAGAAGACTGAGGGGGAAAGAACAGTTGAAATAGTCCTCCAGAATATGAAAAATTGCTACACAAGGAGTATTCCTTTTGACTTCTGGAGTCAAATGAAACGTTACTTGAGGATTAAGGTTAAGTATCAAACTTCTTTTACTGAAGGTCTTCAAGTGTGTCTATGATGACACAAGGGTCACCTAAGGGTGACAGTCTCAGGGTGAGAATTGGAACTAGAACACTTGAAGACCCTTTGAGCCATAAATCTGATTTCTGCATGCCTAATTATGTAATATATTAGTATTGATAATTATGGTGAAATTTTGAATCAGTTGCAAAGGCGGGTAGAGGTGGAAGGAGGGAAGACTTTACTGCAGATTTATTCTGCTCCTAAATGTTGGAAGAAATTGATGTACAATTAAATGTGTGGAAACTAGTTTTGGGGGGATTGGTATAATGAGGATTTAATAATTAATGCTAGTAGGTCAGGAAGAAGGTTTTACAGAAAATTTATAAAATTTGACTCATTTTAGAAAATTATTAACATGTCCCACAATCAGGTTTTCAAAGTTCAGGAGGTTAAAACACTCCTCTTCAGGCAGCAATAAAAATTCAGGATGTAGATTAGATATGTCCTGGCAGGAATTTTAAACGGGTGATTTTTGAACAGAAATGACTGGTTTGCGTCAGAGGAAGCCTCTTGGGGTTTTCATATTTGGAGTCCTGTGAATTCTGTATTTCTTAGGGAGATTACTTTTGATGCCCCTGCTTATCTTGAGAATGCACTGTAACACCTGTGTATAATACATTTTATCTATAAAGATGGATAAAATGGCATTTTGGAATTAGCAAATTCCAAATGAAAATGGTAATGAAAAATGGTAATTTCTCCCAGTCTTGGAAACTGGGAGAAAAATGCAGCTGAAGAGTGGACTGCACCACTCTTTGAGACCTTACAAGTTGTGCTCAGTTACAGTGGTGCTATATATGTACATATAAGGAACTGAATAATGAATAGCTTACAGCTGTGTTCACTTTAATGGCGTTTCAAATAATATATACTGTTCTGGATTGGTTTATGCTAATGACAAAAGTAATAATATTCAAGAGCCTTTTTGCTCATTTTAAAATATTTCTGTTTATCATAAGAGAGGTTCTTCAAAATTTATTTTAGCATTCATTTCAATTTTGGAACATACATCTTAACTTCTTTGCAAACAATTTTAAATTAATTTGAAAGTTTAATTATATTATTGATTCATAGATTCTGAGGTCAAAAGAAGTCCAAACTCCTTTCTGTACAGGTGATAGATTTATTTTTATCCAGAAGCTCTGCAGTCTGTTATTGATTCTATTAATTTCTTACAATTATTATTTCCCTCCTCCTTTAAGAATTATTTTATGAGTTTTATGATTGTTGGCTTTCTCTATCTGAATTATATTGTCTAGAATTAATAGTTTAAGAAAAAAAAAAAAGCCTTGATCAAGATAGTTAGAATAGGCTGAAAAAGTACACCTGCATAAAGCTATGTAGTGCTATATGTGAAGTTATATAGTAAGCTAAATAAAGTGTAAACACTTTTCCAAGCAATTAGTTTTAAGTTGAATGACCTTGAATCAATAGCATTAACTAAATACTGATTTTTTTTGTTATTTATTATGTATTTGTTAAAATATTTGATGAAGAAGCCCAGCTGTTAAAAATAAATTTTACTAGAATTCATTTCAAAGAAGCATTACAAATGCTTAGAATACTCAACAATTTTCAGTATTGGTCAAGACAGTTGGGAATTATCCAGTCCTGGCTATGTTGTAGTCTAATAGTGTTCTGTACGATGATAGTCCTATTTTAACTCAAAATCCAGATCCAGAACCTTCTGGAATCACTAAAGGACTCAATTTGTCCGTCAAATTGCATTAAACCTTTGGATTTATAAGATAGTATTATACACTTGATGAGTTTGGGTACTTTTAAAATGGTAGAATAAGTATTTAAAAAAAGACTGGAGAATTTGTTTACATAATTGAGTTTCCATTTCTCTAGGGATTTGTAATTTTTTCTTCTACTTCACATAACCCTTACTTTGTATAATTAATTTTTATTATGACCCTATGTAAGATATGATTTAATATTTTTTTCTTGTTTATGAAACATAAACTCTTAAATAATGCTGCTTGCACTTATCAGTGATGTCTGCTGTGGTTGTCTCTCTTATCTGATGCTCTGAAACAGGATTCTTTATATCTGTTTACTTAATCACAGAGTGTACGACATCTGGCAAACCTGAAGTACTCTGCATTTTCAAACTTCTTATTGGCCACTTCTCTTACGATTCCTGTAAGAAAGCAACAGTTACAGTAATACATATTCAGTAACAAATGCAAATGTCTGGTTTAAAGAAAGAAGAACAAACCTTAATAGTCTAAGTCCTCTGTACTTGATTGTTTTCATGTCATGCACGTTTTCTTTCTCGTACTACTCTTGTTTGAACAGTTTTAATTTACAGCGTAAGAAATATATGAAATAAGAAATGGTTTTAACGCAAACCCCCAAAAGATATAGCCAAAATAAGCTGTACTAAATACAGCGAAGATAAAAAATACATACCATAGTTGCCATGGCAAAGGTTTTCTTTTTTTCTAGTGTCAGGCAAAGCAACTGGGAGGGCTCTTGCTTTTCCATATGACCTTGGTACCCCATCAGTCTCGGGTCCTGTGGGACAGCACCCCAGAGAGCTTACTGCCAAGCCTGCATCAGTAGTTCTTCCTTCAGAGCCAAAGGTCCATTTTCTGACTTGGCACCTTGGCACATCTTTTGTCATCCTGAGGTGCTTCCTGATTGATTCTCCTGCCTGAGAATTGAGGGCAGTGGAACCAAAGCAGGGCATTTTGAATATCCTTTCAGGCAGTCTTAAAGAGACTTCACCGTCAGTTATGATAAATTTTTTTAGAATAGCAGATAGCATACAATGTTACATTTAACTGTACATACAACACCACCTCTACCCCTTCACTCAGATCTCAAATTTTCATTTGTTGTATTCTCTTTAAAGATGTATTCCTCATGTCTACTTCTTTCTTCTAACAAATAGTGCAGCATTACAAAAGAATATGACTATTTTTCTCCTCAGTGGGTTTCAGTATACAGTTCTCAATTTGCTGTGAGTGACTTAGGGTGGTTTATGTGTGCAGAAGTGATTGCTCCCAATGAATTTCTGCACAAGTAGGAAATGGTATACATAAACATGGCAAATTCTTTTGTAATTTGTGCACAAGGCACTGGTGTGGTTTGTTGTTTTTCTTTTTTAATTGCATTTGGCTCAGCAGGAGGTAGATTTCTATAATATCCCTCACAAAGATGAGATGCCTGTAGTTGTTTGATCAGTAATACCTTACTTGTAAAATACCAGCCTTCCAAATTCAAAGGAAGACTTAAAAAAGTCTAAAGCTAAAAGTCTAAAAGACTGGCTTATTTCTAAGGAAACTGTTCAGTAGGAAATTTATCAAAACTCAAGATTTGCAGTCAAATGCATCATGTGAAATAGCAAAAATTTTAGGAATTTTTAGATATCAGTCTAGTTACAAAACTAGGCTGACAGTGCAGTCTGTGGATTTTTTTTTATAATTGTGTTAAAATTGAAGCATATTGATTTAATTGTACTTGTGGTATATTAAGAGTCTGCAGGAGCAGCAATGAACAATTTCTATATCAGATTATAACTGTTTATGTCATTGGCAAATTGTTTTATTTATTTTTTTTATTTATTTTCAGAAGCCTCACTAGTCAGGTGTAAAAGCACTGCATCTGAAAAACAAACTCAGATACAGGGATACAGTTACAGTGGACATATTCCTGCAAGACCTTCAAGGCTTTTTTGCTGTAGGGAAGTACTAGCAATTAATGTGAAATCTAGTAAGTGCACATCTGTCTGCTAAGTTAATAAATAAAACATAGATAGATGGGTTTTATTAGGCAGCCGGTTGTGTCCAGGACAACAGGCAGTGAACTGTGATACTTAAAATAAATAGGCATCTTACAGATCCTATTTGAGAGATAATTATAGACCCTGGAATGATTAGCCATAATGATAAATTTTACTTTTCCACTTCTTCATGCTATATTAAGATTAATTAACTGTATAAAAGTAAACTATGATTTTGTGATTTAATCAAATATCTGTTAGTGCCAAAATCTTTCTGGGATAGAAGGGTCTACTTCCTTTGATACTCCTTATTTGAAGTCCACACTATGAAATACATAGTTTGTATGAAGCATAACACTTTTTGCACAGGACAATTGTTGTTTTTGTAATACTCAGCATGAACGTAGAGGACAAAATTGTACTCCAGTTAATTCATAACTTTATGAGCATAAAGGAAATTCCTTACCAGAGAGGCTTTTTGTCAACTGCAGTATTCTGTTGAACTGTGTCTTCAAAGCAGTGATCTAAGGCTTAATATACATGTTTGATGTTTTAATGTGGGTCTTGACATATATCCATTATGAGAAATACTACAAAGGTGCTGGAAAGAACTTGTGAACATCCCTTAATAAAGTGTTAGGCTGTTGCAGATGGTGGTTCATATCCCACCTTTTTCAGTTCTGTCCACAGTATCGTGTGGAGTAGAAATGTCCTTTTCTTATTCCTCTTCAGAATTGGAAGAGAAACTACTTTTGACTATTTTTGCATTTTTACATAATTACTTTATAATATTCCCACATGCATTTAGTAGGGTAACTTTTGGTTTTATCTGTGGTTTTACTTTTATTCTTAATATGCTTTAAAGTTCTTACTTTAGTTTTGTTGGTTTTTTGGTTAGGGTTCTGGGTTTTTTTGGTTTGTTTTTTTTTAAATACTATATGATGTTGATACTTGAAAAATAAGCTGACATCCTGGCACCTTACAAGGAAAACTAGTGACTTCCATAGTGTATTGTCTTTAAGATAAAACTGTATCTTTCTGGAGGATTACTGTATTTATTTTGTGGGGAAAAAAGATGTGAATTTTTTTTTTCTTCCCTTGAACTTTCACTGAAACTAGGGTGGTGTTTGTGATCCATTCTAGATTTAAAATGGAAAGCTATATAAAAATGTCATACTACATTATTTAATACTTTCAGATACATGATCACCAAGAACTTGAAATTATTTTTTTTAAAAAGGCAGAATTACAGCTCTGCTTTTGTCCACGTTTCTTTGCTATAATAACTTTAAGTCAAAATATTTGTTCTTAAACAATACCAGCTTTTTTAATTTAGATTGTTTTTACATACTCTCTCTTCCTTTCAAGGGCAGTTGTGCTGTAGAAATGTCAGTGAATGGATATGAATTTGAAATTAGGAAGTGTAAAGTAACTATGTCATAAGATGCGAGAACAGCAGCACAAAGAGAAACCTTTGAGAATTAATTTCTAAGTAAGCAAAGCAGCAGCAGAGGAGGACTTGTTTTGTTTTGTTTTATGGACTATGTAGAATTTCTGCCTTCTGCAGTCTGATACACACAAAATAGAAATAATAATGCTTGCCACGAACTTAAGGGAATGCTACACATAATATACAAACAAGGACTGCCTATTTATAAATTCTAAAATAACTGATTTTTTAAATGATCTTACTATTGCTTCTGGTTCTCATTTTTTGTGACTGCTTGTAGCTAATATTTGAGATGTGTTTTTCTAGTTAGTGTGTACTTTTCAGAGTGGGCTGGTATGTCACCATCACTGTCCATTTGGCTTTTTGCTGTCAGCCGCATTTTGCTGCCTTTCTCACAGATTTTTGTAACTCCATCAGCTTTGTGTTTTTAGTAATTGTTCCTGTCATTTCATTGCAGGATTTTCTCTAAGGCTGTTATTTTCCTAGTTTCAGAACTTCTCAATTTTATTCATCTATGTTTGAAGCTAAACTGCTATTAATCTTATTTTCATTGAATATTTATATTTTTTATCTTCTTTGTTTCTTGATTTAAAAAAAACCAAACCCAACAGCTTCTTTGTATTTTAAGACTAAATGCTGTATCTCACAGAGGGACATAACTGAAAAAATACCACAGTGTTTCCACTTGTATACGCCTGATTCCCAGTGTGAAATCTTTTAGTAAGCTCCTGGTACAGTGCTGGGAAAGAGGTTAATATTCAGAATACACTTGACAGCAGTAGGTACCATGACTGGGAGACAGCTATTCTAAGAAGTAGGAAAAGTTAAAGAAATTGGTATTTCTTTAAATTTTGTTTTTCTGTGCAACTCAACTGTAAGGTTGCAGTTTATAAACCCAAAGTGTTTTCCTTATTTGAAGCACCTGAATCTTTTCTTTCAAGTTGGAAATGGGAAGGATGAGATTTATATATGTCGTTTTGAGTGAAGTCAGTATGTACCAGTGCTTCTGATGTCCCATTTTCTTACAGAGAACTACTTCCTTAGGAAATGATAGATATGTACAATCTAATCAGTGGTTTAGACTAACAGATTGTGCTGTTATTTGGAGCTTACAAAATTCTCTACCATGCTACTTGAAATACCACTTATATAATATTCACATTTTATTAACAAGTACAGCAAAACCAGTCTGGGACTAAACAGGGAATGTAATTCATAGAAAACACTTGTTTCTTGCAACATTTTCAACAACACATTTTCAACATACGAGGATTAGCAGCACAGAACAACTCGTCCAACAAATTACATTTTTCCAGTCTTGCTAACTCATGGTTTCACATCAAAACTACCCTTAAATATTACTCTTATGCGAATCTTCTAACAGGTCATTCATATCTGTGTTTGCTTATTTGCATTTATTCCTCTTTCCTTTTATTTACTAGACACACAAACCATTAACATCCAGTGTTCCTTCTGAAACTAGACTATCAAATTTGCATTAGTCTTTTAAGGACCTGTGTCAGTGTGTTTTAAATGTTTTACTATTGTGCTGCATCTTCTTAAAAAAATGCAGATCCCAATTGTCTGTCTCTGTAGTGAATACAGCAGCTAGTGGCATAATCACTGTACTTGAATTAGTTAACTTTTAAAAAAAAAAAAAGACAATAGAAATACTTTCAGACTTGCACAAAGTTAAAATAAACCTAAAAAATGTACCTATGTTCCTGCAAAATTATTCCCATCAGTCATTGACTGTCTTCTCAAAGACTTGCAATATAAATGCAAGGGGAGCATTCTAAAAGAAGTAATTGACTGCTATTCAAAACTGCTTACAAACATGAATATTATAGAAACCAGTAGAATGGCAATTACAGTCTGTGTCGAATATTAATGTGCTACTTTGCATGAAGTAGGCCTTTGTTCTGAGTTCATTTTATAGGTGAGCCAGTGTAGAGTGTTTTCAGTATGAAATATGGCATGCAGTGGTATTAGTAAAATCTTGTTGCATATATTGACTCTCTTAATATGCAATTAAGAACAGTTTTAAATCCTAAGGTAAATCATATTACATACAAGAGGAGCAAATGAAAAGTCACTCCAAGTAGTTTGTCATTACTCTTGCATGGTTTAGTGTAGCAAAGTGGTGCTAACCCTTGTTGCTCTAAATTTCAAAGATTGAAGTTTGAGTAATTTTTGCTCGTAATGAGTGATTATTTCATTTAACCCTTAAGAGTGGGTTCTTTAAATTTTATTTAATGTTATTTACCAAGTACAGAAAATAAGTTCTTAGCTATTATTTCCATGCAGAGCAACTGTTCTAAAATATTACTAGGATTATGAGATAAACTGGTAAAGAGTGTAGATGATGAGTTGTAGCAGACTGATCATGTGATAATGTTTTCTCAGAAAATATATAACAGCATAGAAAGAGTTTGGATAAAACCAACAGATGTAGAGATTTGTAAAGTCACCTGTTCTGAGAGAAAGACAGATTGTGATTTAAAGAGGAAACAAATGAGGATTACAACAGAAGTATAGAAACCAGTTTATGATGGAAATAAGATAAACTGAGTATTTTTCCGCCCTTTATCATTATGGAAGAACTAAATGACACTGAAATTTGAAGGTAAGAAAAACTTGGATCTGAGAAAGAGACATTTTTGTTCAAAGGTAGTATCTAGTATACTTTTTTTCTCAACCTTCAGATCCTGTGTGAGAACTTTCTAGTTGCTTTCATGGTGTGGCTATTCCACGAAAATTCTTGTCATATGAACTAATTCTGTGTAATCTTTTTTTCTTCTCTGCCTTACCTTTTATCTTTTGATATAACTTCAAATGTGTTTCTCTCTAAGGCAATAATTTTCAGGCAATATTTTGTGCTTCTTTGTGGATCTATATCTAATCCTAAAGAGTGAGTAAGGAAATACTGTGCTTCTAACCTTTATCTTGTTCTTGGCAAATATCATTAGAACATGCTGCAGTTTCTATAAGAAGTCCTAAATGTGCTAAAGAATTAAAAAATTGAAATTGCTCCCCGAAAACCCTCACTTAGTGTTTCTGGATGTTTCCAAAGCTGATTCAATTTTTTAGAAGGAAAATGGGGCGCCTGGTGGCAAGGATGGGAAGACCAGATATGACTGGAATAACTATCTCCTTGTCACAGTAGTCTCCCAGCTTCAAATGGTGGCTGCTTTTAGGAACAATGCATGTGGATTACTTTGTTAAAAATATTTTGTGTTACCTGATCTGTTAAGCTTTTTTTCTGATACAAATGCAGTGAGAGAGACCACTGATTCAGGAATAATGTTCTGTTAACTATTTGACTCCCCCTATTATTACAGTCCTGCTAATACTCAAATATATTTCTTCTTTCTTGCTGTTGTGTCCTTTTGCTTGACAATAAGTCTGTGTCTTAAGTCAGGCACTATGAACTTAGTGTTGAGATAGAGCTGTGAAATGGAAGATATTTGTCCCTAAAAATGATGATTTCCAACTGGTAAGTGAAGAAGGCAGAAAGCTGACTTTTCACGATCTACTTTTTTCAGCATTAAGAATTCACAAAGCTTTGTACCATTGCTGCTGTTAGTAACTGTCAGTTAACTCTATGAAAGCCAAAGAAAACCAGCAAAAGCCATTGACTTTGTCCAGAAGGAAATTTTTTTGTTTGTTTGTTTCTCTTCAAAAAAGAGTGGAATTAAAATCAGTCTAGAAGCCAGATACTAAGTTCCTTCATCTACACATGCGTGTGTGAGTTGATAAGTGATATAATCCCAGACACTACAGAGTTGGGGGGAAATAAATATATAAACTTATTTCCTCTGCTTGTTGCTAAATCCCTGTGTCACCTGGGGACAGAAGGGTTTGGAACAAATCATGGGGCATATTTTATTCTGGAAAGAGATAATAGCTATCAAGAAGGTTTTATAGGAAGATAAAGCAACATACATAGTGGTAATGGCCCAAGGCTGACCTTGTACAGTTCTGAACACTAGGCTGAGATCCCACTGAGGGAACAGTAGGTGGAAGAATTCTAATTAATCCTTTAGGATTGAAGAAGTCAGTCTCTCAATTCTTATTGTCCAGAGGATTGGGAATGGAAAAGAACATTAAAAGAACCATAGTTCTACATGGTCATAATCATATCATCTCCATCTTCAGTAGGTAATGTAAAATACTCAGTATTAAGGAAGAGAGATAGTCCTGTGACAGAAGCAAATGAGAAGTTTCTAAGAGTCCACAGACTGGAAAGCTTAAAAACTTTTCTAAATCAATGGCTGTTTGCCAATATAGTATAGGAGAACCTGAATTTGATTTAAATGAGTTAAGTTTGGTAGCAGGAGCAGCCACAGCATGAGTCCTTTGTTGGCTAATTTGCTGTCATCAGTGAAACTGGAAGGAATGTATTGCATAGCTACCCTAAAGCCATTAAAATGTAGCAGTAGTCTCTTTCTTATTTGTTCACATTCTGAAAATTGCTGTATTATCCCAGAAGTTTTTCCACTACTACAGCACAGACATTTTCTACAGCAGCACTGATAGCAATGGAATGTATAAAAGCTCAGATTCAGCATCGTGACTTTTTCCTAATAAAGCAAGTTTGAGCATTAAAATAAGAGGTTTTCTTTATACTGCAGCTGATGTCTTTCACTCATCAGCAATATTATGATTACTATGCCAGATAGGCTAGACCTTCTAATAACTAGAAATTTGCCAGGAGTCAGAGCGTAACTTAATTAAGCACACCCTAATTTTGATGGGATGTGATTTTGTTTCTTCTCTCCACTTTTAGTGTCAGTCTATAAAGATTTTCTGTCATATTTTTGTTTATTTCATGCAGTCATCTAAAATAATTTTGAAGAGTTAGGTGACCTGTATATTCATTATGATTTATTAATATGATCTTTTAATATTTTTCACAGTGGTTTTAATCCTACCTAGTAAATTAAGCAATTATGTTAAATTGCATTAAATTTACAGCATTATATCTGTTTAAAGTAGTGAAAAAAGGAACACTATTGTGTTACTAAAGGCACTTAAGGAAGCATTGCTGTGTTCTTGTATGTATTGCCCGTTGGTAAGTATTAAATAGAATTAGCTGACTGTAAATAGCTTTGTGCGTAAAATAAAGTAGAAGGTAGTTTGAATTATTGCATCTGGTCCACAGTCAGGAAGATGCTTTATTACTCTATCCAGACCATTTAATTATAAAAAAAAAAAATCTGCCTCTAACTTAAGCTTATCTATCCTTTTGAGAGGCTAGTAATCCTGTGAAATGTTGATTTTTTTTCCTAATCTTTTCAGGACAAATTTAAAATAAATATCATGCAATATCTAACACTGCATTCAGATTGCACAATGAATCTGACATTAGCATTGCATTTTGCCTACCGTGGGCTCATTTACTAATTGGCATGTACTCTGGCACCTTCACAAAGGACAGAATCATCTCTGAGAATCATCTACCTTAATTTTGCTAGTACAAGGCTATTTGTTGTTTTATACAAAAGTTCACATGCTCTCTTAATGGTAGTGATGATTAGGGACTGTTTTCTGTAACCTTCTTGAAACTGGATTAAGCTCAGAAATTGTTTAGGTAAGTACCATATTGTAATTGTATTTTTGAACTCTACCTTCTCTAGAAGTGTTTTCCTAAGTTTTCTGTTAGTCCAGTCCAGTCCTCTTCAAAATATCCATAGTTTTGAAGTGAGTGTAGAGATTTGTAACTTTTTCTTCAGTTTTCAGGTTTGGTTATGTTCTACTCTTTATTTGGTGGTGGTGGTGGTGGTGTTGCAAGACCGTGTTCTTCCGGGAAGTTCAGATTAAATAAAATATTGTATTTCGTGCAGATTCAGAATTTGGAGACATTAAAAGATTGCATAGTGATAGATGAAGTACTTTCAGATTTGTGAGGTTCCACTCACAGTCATGCCAATGGGACACTATCTTGCCTTCAGTTTTCCAGAGATCAGCGAGGGAAAAGATAGATAAGAGCCAAAGGGATGGAGATGGGGATACAGCAGGGAAATGAATGGCAGGGCAGGCTGTAACTATTAAGGAAGACAGGAAGGGTTTTCAGATGTAATTCACTAATAACAGAGTCTAAAATAATTGCCTCAGCTTCTACTAGTAATGAACAGCTTATTCGTACCCACATCTAAATTGTTATCTATTTTCCATCCTTTACTCCCTGAAAGCTAAACAGAACATGGATGGAGAAATGGAAGTCCCAGACAGGAGTTTGAAGATAGTTAAGTTAAGGCAGAACAAAGCATATGATACAGTCTGTTGTAATTTTTTTAGGACCAATTGGAGTGGAAAGTCAATGTAAATTGTAGTAAGGCTCCTTTTTAGAGAGAATCATGCATCTGAGGGAGCTAAATACAGGGGTTTTCTGCTGTATAGTTGAATTGACAAGCTTCTTTCCTCCACTTTCCCACAGTTCCATTTTCCTGTGAGTTTACAGGAATGGACAGAATTCCTCCTCCTCAACCAGGAAACTCCTTTTGCCCTGATATTGATGTGGCATGCAACTGTCTCATCTAGAACTTTACTTTTTTAAAAATTAGGAATCTGCTTCAGTAGCATATTTGATTTGGAAGGACCCATACTATGATAGATGCTTTCAAAATATTTATTTCAGATTCTTTTCTGAAAAAAACCCAAACTAATAAAACCACAACATATTTCATGCTTCAGCTTGTGAAGGAATTATTTTTTTTACTCTAGAATAGATTTCAGAAATATCATATATAATAGAAGTGACAGTTGCAGTTCATACAGTGTAGACTGGAGTAAAATAGGTTTACAAATTCCCATTTTCCCAAGAAGGTTCATACATTCCATTTTTTTTGTTTGTTCTCGCTAAACAAGATTTCTTAGTGGCTCACATTTTAGCTTTCTGTGACTGGATAACAGGGATTAGAATTTACTTCTTAAAGCTTTACGTGTCTTTTTTTATGTCACTTGCAAGGCAATTGTTACAATTCTTTCTCCAAAATGGAAGCTTGAATGCTGAACTGCTGGTATATTTAATTTCTTATAATATGTTGTACAAATCATATACTAGATAAGAATAATATTGCTTAAAATGGCTTGGGAATTTCTTGTACTTCAGTGTCCCATATTAAGGGCTAGTAACAGATGACTCTGATGAATGATATGTGGAAGAGTCACGATGCATAGATGTCTTGGGGAGAAGCATCTTCCCCTTGGGTGACAGATTTTAAAGAGCTTGCACTCTTTGCTCTCAAAAGTATTTTCCAGATTATACCAAATTACCGTGTCTGTGCAGACATCATTTTCACAAGATTCTTACTGTTTCTTCTGAAATTTCTCTAATGTGAGGCTGACTGAGATATCTAAAGTGTTATTGACAATATGTTGCTGAGGGCTGTAGTCACTGCACATGCTGTAGATCCGTTTGTTCTAAGACTTTAACTGGTGGTCCCTCCTCTGGAATTTAACTTTCTCAAATGTCAGTAATTCCATGATCCTTTCTGCAGACATATTTGCTCTTGATATGTAAATTCTTGAATTTTAGGGAGCTACTTGAGAAGAAAGTGATGGTGTGAATACAAGATGACACAACTGGAATTTCAGATCCCGTTGAATAAAAAATGAAAATACTTGGGAGGTTTGGGAGCAGTGTGGTATAAATTTGCATAAGGAATTGTAGGTGTTCTGAATTTTGCTTTAGATACTGAAAGAGGGTGTAAATCAGTTTCAACTTTCTTGGCAGGTGAATACCGACATCGTTAATGAGGATTATGATTAATGGGAGGGATGTTAGGAAAATAACATATTTCAAATCAAAAAAACAGAAAGCAATTATACAGAAATGCTATAGTAGCTAAAAACTGAATCCGGAGTCATGGCAATCTGTAAGGCAATTACCTTTTAACCAAATACAATAGTATTAAAATCAGAACAAAAAGATTTCTAGTAAAGTCTTTCATGCTTGCCTACCCTAAATATTTTAAAAAATGCTTATCAGCATGTTATTTAAACACTAAACAGCAATTAGAGATAACCTTTTTTTATCCTACTGTGTGCTTTCTTATACCATGGATATTGTTGGTTTTGTAGATTTTAATAATCCATGTAGAGGTTATTTACATGCTTGTGGAACATGCAGTTGAAAGACTTTCCATGTTAGTTCAAGTAAAATGCCTGTTATCCAGAAGTACATGCCACAGTCTGCAAAATGATTGTCCTCTGTTTAGGATATGAACACAGCAGTGAGTAGCCTGGATGGGGATTTTTCAAAAAAAACAAAGGGACAAGAACAGAATTTCATGTGAAAATTAATTTTCTTTGTTTATAAAATGAGAATGAATTGCCGCTTGAGGGAACAATTTCTTGAAATATGTTTTATCATTAACCTCTGTTTGAGACTGGATGCATAAAGTAAAAGAGTGTTTTACTGAAAATTCAGGTTTGTCAGCATTACCTTAGCAAACAAAAAATTTACTAAATGCTGATCACTTGTTGGTAGCATTTCCAGCCAGTCACTTTCCTGTTTTTCATTATGATTATTTAGAAAGTTTTTTCCTAAAAAGCAATGCTGTCAATACCTCTTCATTTAGGGATTTCTTTTTATAATGATATACTTGTTATGAGAATTGTAGTGTTAAAGTACTGAAAACAGTTTCAGAGGAACATCCCTCCTGTATGCAGGCATAGTGAGCACAGAGATAATTTTTTCATTTCTCTGGACATGAATGGCCGTATTTACTTCATCACTGCCTAGTTGTTTAGCCCCAGATCTGCCTTTCTCTTAGTCCTCTTGAGGTCCAGAAAGTCAAGGCAGAAAATAAAAGTAAGTAAATAAATAAACAGAACCCACAAAAAAAAAGAAAGAGTTGGGGTAATTGACCATAAAACAGCATACCCAGGATTGTGTATCTCTAGAAATGTGTAAATCAAGCTTAGACATTTTCTAACATGCATGCTTCACTTCAAACTGAAATAGTTTGGGTAAGTCCTGTGTTGTATGGCATCAACTTACACTTTCTCTGTGGCCTCCTCACTTGTGAATCTTCATTTTCTTGCCTGTACCAGAAGCCTTCTGCAAGGAAGATTCATTGTTGAGATGATGCATTGGTGATAAGACTATTTCAAAGCAGATGTATGCTTTTTGCCTACTCCTGTATTCCCTAAAGTATTTCTAGGAGCTTTGGCTCCATTTGCTTCCCTGAAGAGAGAATGGGCTGTTCAGGAGTTTTGCTGGAAATGGCTAGATAGCACATTTGGTTCTGTTCAGTCCTCCATCCTCCTTAATGACCTAAGTGATCACAGCCCAGCAGCTGGCAGTGCTGCCGTTCCTACTGCTTCTGCTTCAACTGAAAGACAACAGTAGCCATTCCTGTTGTTTATTTTGGTCTACCCTTTATGCTTCTCTGAAAAATATGCATGTAAAAGAAGAGAAATACCAATTCTTAACACCATATTTCAGTAAAATTTGAAATATAATTTCTTGGAACATAGAAGAGACACCTTGCTAGCATAAAAGTTATATCACTGCAGAATAACAAAAGTTTGCTCAGATATGGAAGTGGTAAGAGTTGAAAAAAAAAATTTACAAGAAGCAAAACTGTTACAATATTGTTGAATTGGGGAGATTTAGGCGGAACATTTTTATGCTGAAGTAGCTATCTTCCAGAAGTGTCAGTTTTATCACTTTCTAAACAGTAGAGGTGTGTGAAGACTTATCTTTCCAGTTTGATTCCAATTGGTATCACTATTTTGTATAACAGTATGTTGGGTATTATCATTTGTCGCAATATACGTTTAAACTTGGTATCTACATAGGATTAAAAAAAGCCTAAACAGGTGTTAGCTAAATTATAAGGATAGAGAAGGAAGAAAGATTTTTGTCATGAATCAAACAATCATGTTTCTAGATTAATTTTTTATTGCTTTAATTTTGTCAGAAATTTCAGCATTTCAAATTCGTCATTGTAAACAAAATACAGTTTTCTGTGCTAGAGCTGTTTCTGGCTTATTCCAGAAAGCATACCAATGTTCCTGATGCTTTGTCCAGAGCCTGCGTAAGTATTTGAGTTACATGGAATCAAATACTGGTTGACAAGAACATAATCTCTCTCTTTTCATTTAATTTGTATTAGCACTGGTAACATATTATCTCCATTCTGTGTATCCCTTGAGACATAAGTTATTTCCCTGTACTTAGAAGGTAGCACTCTTTTGCATTTGAAAATTCTGTCCTCAAAAGACTGCATCACTATAAATATGAGTGGCGTCTGGTAAATGGTTTAAGAATTGCAGAGAATTTTTTCAAATCTGATGTTTATTCTCCTGTTCTTGTTTTATATTGCTGTTGTTGAGGGCATTTGAATAAATTATATAAATGTGCATGAACCACTAAAACAGGAAATCAAAAATATTCTACAGTGCAAAAATTGCATGTAGAATTCCACTCAAGATTTTTTCTGAATCTGGTTGAATAACTTCCAGGAATTACATCCACCACTCTGTGAAGGTTACTTCAATTAACTCTGTGCTTTCAGACCCCTTGTTTTTGTTCAAAATTTTACTGAAGACCCCAACTTTAGATCTGTCCCAACAAGAGAGCAGGGACTTGGAATTTGATCCAGGGCCACCTATCTGTTGCTTCTCAAAGAGGAAGCATAATAAAGGCCCAGGACCCACGTTTTAGTGTTCCGACTGTCATTGCTGCATACATTTTTGAGCAGTTTCCTTTAACATGTTAGTACTGTTTTTTATGACAGCATTATAAAGATGACAGGTTAGAGAACTTCTTTCCTGCTTTCAGATTATGTAGTAAATATGTGTGCTATTCCAAGTGATCACCCTGTAATGCAGAAGAAGCTTAGAGAATTAATTTCAGCCAAAAGCTTTGACACTTCCTGCATTCTGAACGTAGTGATGTACATATATGAATTCTGATTGGTAGACCATCAGATCCTTCCAGGAGATCCTTAACTATTTGTTTTCATCTTAGGTAAAGCTCAATATTACATAATTAGTCATTTTACAAAAAGTATTTATCTTTGAAAGTTTGTCTGGATTGAGAAACCATAGCACGAAAATAGTTCCAAAAGTTAAATTCAAAACTGAGGTATATGCAAAATGCATCTTACTGTTAAGAAAGACATTTCCAAATGCTTGCTGAGAAAACCTCAGCAAGGACAGATCTCACGCAAAATAGTGTTCAATATTGCACACCCATCTGATACGTAAAAAGAGTGATTATCTTAAAATTCTTACTGAAAAACAGAGTTATTGTTAAAGTTATTTAAAGTTGGTGTTAATATATTTTGGAATTGTGGCCTACATATAAGGTTTTCCTTACAGACATACCTTCTGAACTTTCTTGATGGGCTAGCTCCATGTGTGTGTGTACCCATACATATGCCGCTACCCAATTACACACACTGGTGAGCAAGATGAATAGGACGGTAATCTGACTGTGCACCATTAGGTAACAATAAAGGTATTCCTTTACAGATTTTGTGGCATAAATTTGCATTGGTAGTAGTTGCATAAATTAGCACTACAAAAGACATCTAACAAAAGACATGAAGACGTGTTTTGTTCTGATTATTAAATGGGTTGGAAAGATTAATAAGCTTTTTGCCAGAAAATGTTCTAGACTGATGTGGGGGCTTTTTCCTGGTTTTACAAAAAAAATAGGCAAATATACAAATACTTAACATTGTCCTGTCTGCTGTCTGTTGAGAATCACAGAACGGTTTGAGTTGGAAGGGACCTTAAAGATCTAGTTCCAACCCCCTGACAGGAGGTTGTCCCTGGGCAGGGACAACTCTGACTAGCCCAGGTTGCTGAAAGCCCCATCTAACCTGATCTTGAACACATCCAGTGATGGAGCATCCACAGCTTTGCTAGACAGCCTGTTCCAGTGTCTCACCACCCTTAGAGTGAAAAACTTCTTCCTAATTTCTAATCTAAATCTACCCTCTTCCAGTTGGAAGCCATTACTCCTTGTCCTATCACTACAAGACCTTACGAAAAGTCCCTCCCCAGCTTTCTTGTAGTCCTCCTTCAGATACTGGTAGGCCACAATGAGGTCTCCCTGGGGCCTTCTCTTCTCCAGATTGAACAACTCTCAGCCTGTCCTTGTAGGAGAGGTGTTCCAGCCCTCTGGTCATCTTCACGGCCCTCCTCTGGACCCATTCCAGGAATGTCAATATCAAATTCCTGGCAATAGCTTTTGAACTGTAGATTTTTCAGTCTCCAGAGAGACAGAACAGGAGCATGCAAGACAAGGGATAATATTTTTCAGTAATTAACCTATTTTTCAAGATGTCTAGAAAGCTCAGCAAAATTACATTGAGGCTTTGTAGTAGAATGAGATGTATTAATATTGTCTCTGAGGTGGGAAGTTACCTAAAAGACATTACCCTACAGAGCTTCAACACAGACTTGAAGTTTAAGAACTTACTACCTCAGAAAGACAAACTGAGCAATTCCTGAGACACCATCTACTGTAGAGGTAGAAAGCAGCAGTCTTACCTGAAGAAGGTAAAGTGCTGTCTTTTTGTTACTTTCCAGGGGAATTAAAAATAACTCACACATTGTTTGTAAAAACAAATGTTATGTAATAAATGTCACACTTCATAAAGTTTACCAGTATGCAGTTTAGGGTGGGTAAAATGATTTGATGCTGATTCATAGCCCCATCTGGGTTTGTACCACAGTGCTATTGGAGCTATTGGTCCATTTTCTAAAATATATAATTAATTTTCTAACGGCTGTGATGTTACCTTTCAGTTCTGATCATCTATCTACTGTTACTGTAGCCTATTTCAGAACAAGGTCATCCCATATTAGTGGTAGATTCTGCTTTTAAGGAGGACACCAAATTTCATTCCAGAGAGACAACTTCCTAAGGTTTAAGTTCTCTCCTTACCAGTTATTCCCTATTGTTGTGGTTTAACCTCTGCTGGCAGCTAAAAACCACACAGCTGCTTGCCCACTATTTCCCCCCACCTCCCTGCACACCCCTCCTGTGAGATGGGAAGGAGATTTGTGAGGAAGAAAGAGGTTCACATAAGGACAGTTTAATAAAACAATGCAAAGAGACAGGAAAACAACAATATTAATGATAGCACTAATGAAATGATAGACAAAGTGAGTGATTGAAATGGGGAGGCTCTACTTGTGCCCAAGACACCACTTTCCCTGCTCCAGCTACTATCTTAAACCATGCACTGAAACAAGTTGAAAACAGGCAGTTCTGCCCTAGACCTGGCCCTCCCTTTATATAGCAGGATTTATGTCAGTATGGTATCAAATATTCCATTGGCTGGTTCAGTTGTTTATCCTGGCTGTGGCCCCTCCCAACTGCTTGAGCCAGGAGCTGCTTGTGATAAGTAACCAGAACCAAACCCAGGACATCTATGTATGGCAGAGATTCTGAAAGCCTCAGTTTGAAATTGCAGTTTCCAAATACAGAACAGGAAAATTTATATTAGATAAAGCTGTAAGGTTGTTAATGAATTTGTAGGTTGGACATGGATGTGAGCGTATTTGACAGACTGACTCTTTCACTTTATAACTGACTCAGATAAATAGTACTTCCTTGTGTATTTTCTGTTGAGCTTGAGAATTTGTACTTTTTATTTGCTTTCTATGGGTGTCACTTCAGTAGATGACTGTCTGTATTTGAGCGTAAAAAACATTCCTTTTTTTTACTTGTTATTTCTCAGAAAAGAAAAATCCACCAATTTTAATTACATGCCTAGAACAAACAAAGCTTTTGTTGTTATTTATCTGTAGATCATCATTGTAAGTCACAGCCCATGGATAATTAGGCAGAGAAAACCTTCTTTGACTTATGAACAGGGGTTGTGTTGACTTTTCATTTGGTAGTATGATGGAAAGTGAGTTGTTTGGCTGTTACAACAAAAGGAAAAACATTTCTTATAAGTAATCATGCTGAGCGTATAGCCATTCTGATGATAGAAATGCTACTGCAGAGTTTAACAATATTCTTTAAAGTGTCATCTGAGGTGGTGGGCTGCAGAAACATTTTCACAGATTTCTTATGTATCATTTTAATTTTATTCCTAGATCCAGGCCATGTATGACATTACCCAGTATGAGAATATTTTTCCTTTGTGCATGATTCTGGAACAACTTCTTCAAAATGGGACAGAAGCAAGTAATGTTTCAAGCTCAGACTATGATGGAGAAGAAAAAATCAGATTTCTGAAGAACCTTGATCAAATCATTCTTTATCTGTCAGATGAATTCCCTCTGTTTTCTTTATACTTATGGAGAACGAGTGTTCTTTTGAACTCAGCTCAAATATAAGTTGATTAAAACAAGCAGCCTACTTTTTAACAATGCATTTGTTGTGGGAGGGCATTGGAAAATTTTTGAGCCAGACAGGAAGATTGTAATTTAAACTACTATGCTATACAGCAGTTTCAGAGATAATGCGATTTATTTCCAATTTTAAATACACACACACAAAAAAAATTTAATAATCCAGGTGCTGTTTTGAATAAATGCTGTTTCTAGTAACAGAAAACAATATGTTGATATTTACATACATAGTGAAAATGACAATAAAGTTGTTTCGGGTGATGTTTAAAAGAAGCACAATGAGTTTTCAAGTCAAAACGTAATGTGTGTGTAGAGCTTCCTAGTTAGGAAACTAGTGCTTGGCTTTTTTAAGAGTTGTATAGCTTCTCTGTGCTTTAGAGACAACGTCTGGTTGACAGAAATAAAAATGTTTATTTCTCAATTTGGTAACTTATCACTACAAATTCTTAAAGGACAGACTTAGTTTCTGATTTATTCAAAAAAGTCATTACCTGAGCAAAATGAAATCTGGTGCTCTGTTTTACAACAGTGCAAGAGCCATAAATGCTCTTGTGTTCATCGTATACTGCTTGGTTTGACTTGTGTAGGCACAAGGGTAGGTACAGTAGGTCTAATTCACTCTGAGTTGACTAAGGATTTCAAAGATTTAATCTGAATGAATTTAACTCCTTTAATGATTACTTTAAACCTTTCTGTTAAAAATTAAATAACATTGATAAAATCCCCTTTATGTATTTATGTATGATCTGATTTTTAATTTTTTATTTGTGTGTGATGAAATAATATTCATAGTAATAATTAAAGTAACATATTTTAACAGTAATTATCTTACACATAAAAGGACTTTAAAATATGAGTTCAACAATACCTTAACTGATCCAGAGTCTTTGATAAATTTAGAGGGTAAATATGATGAATGGCATTTTTTTTTTTAATTCCTAAGAGGTGAACAGCATTTTGGTTGTCTCCTAGTAGGACATATTCACCATAAATATAAAACATTTTTAGCATTAGTCCTTCCCCTTCCCCTTGCATTTGTTTCACCAGATCAATTTTTATGTCAGAACAATTATCTGAAATACCAGGTTTTTAATACTTTTTTTATTTTATCTTGGTACTTTGACTGCATCTATTTCAGATAACAAACCTTTCTTTTCTATATATGTAAAATATATTTACAAAACAAGTTACTTTGATGTTGAATTGGCTCTCCGAAGAATGATTCTTATACTTGTTTAGACACTGGCCACACTTGTGTTTCATACACTTTGCATATGGTATATCATATGGTTAACACTTGTTTAATGCTTTCTTTTAGCAAACTTGCTTTCAACAGAAATGTTTGATTTGCAAAACCAGTGTTCCTGGCTATTCACATTAGAAAATCAGATTCAGTTTAGCCAAATTAACAGAAATAAAGTTAAATAAGTATGTAAGTTTGGTAGCCACTCAGGAGCTACTGTACTCTTTTTCTGCTTTCCTTTTGCGTTTGTTTCATTGAGGTAGAAAATTAGTTCTTCCGCCTCCCTCCACAGTGTTCAAAGCATGATTACAAAAGAGCAAGGAAAGGAATAAACAGAAAGATCTGGTACCTAATTGATTCAATAATTTTCATTTTCATTTTGTAAAAAAGCTTCATTTAAAAGTATTTTGTAAGAAAAGACAGAAAACAGAGGAGGATACTGGAATCTGTATAATAGCAAAATGTGTATTGGTTCAAGACTCCTGCTCTCAAGAACAGTTTAAACACTAGATTGCACACCCCTGCATATTTGCAGATCTGTTGGAAAAAAAAATAAATCTTTGTTATTGGTAAAGCAGCTCTGGCACAAAGGGATACATATTTTCTTCTTTGCAGATTGCAGCATTTTCTCATCAGCAAGCTCTCTAGGCTGCTGTAAGAGCAGTGCATGATTGGGGAAATACATGCATCCTTGATAAGTTTTGAAGTAACTGCTGACTTGAGACATGGTTTGTAAAATCTTTTTTCACAACATACAGACAGAGAAGGATTTCTGTCCAGAGGTAGAATAACTACTTGGCATTGGCACTTAATGCTCTGATAAGGATTTGGAAGAGTTTGTTATGGAGCTTTGAAAGTGTTGAGGCAGAGCAAGAGTTCCCCTTGTAATGCCATTACAGCAGTTCAGACACACACCAGCCTCTCTATAAAGTGCTATTAACTGGTCATCTGGGCTCTGTCTGTTTCAGTGCAAAATTAAATCATGCATTTGAACCATATTAATGAGCATATCTTGGCTTTGGTGGGAGCAATAACCTCTGCAACCGGAACAGATATTAGACGTATTGTTGTCTTGTGTTTCTTGAAGAGATTTTTGACCAAGGTGGGACTCATCTCAGGATGAAAATGCACAAAAACAGGCTTGTAAATTGAGATGTCTCCATGCAGTTGGGATGTCTAAGCTATGAAGCACTTCACATAGTTCCCTAATGTTTTGGGCTGAATCTCCAGCCACTACCCCAAAGGACTGCAGATCTTCTGTAAGTCCTGTGTCACGTTTTCTCTCTTTGTGCCTCTGATACCCTGGAGTATCTTTAGTGGCACTGTCACCAAACGTGTCTGCTTAGGCAACTAAATTGAGCAGTGATGACAACGTGAGCATGAATGTGTACAAATATGCATTCGAAGTGTCTTAATATGAGACACATGTGTTACCTTACCTGTTTTTAGAAGTAGGAAATCCTAGGTTTAAGTCCATACTCTTCAGACAATTTCTACTCTTGTCCAGTGACTGTTGCATGCAACTTGAATAAACATCTCTGTCTTTAGTTTTGAAATAAAACAGGATGTCTCAGCCAGTCCCTGGAGTTGGCTGTTACAGGTGAAGATTTGCCTTACCTGGAAGAATCCTTCCTGCAGCTTCAACTCTAACTAGATGTTAAAGTACGTACTAAATAGGTATGTTGACATGTGACATATCTTACATATCTGGCCTTCAGAGAGGAATCTCAAATCCAGAGAAACTACTATGGTCTTTGAGGGGAGACGGTTAGATGTCTCAAAAGAACAATGTCCTCCCGTGTGCTGAGCATAACATGTCTTTGACCTAAAGAGTAGTAAACATTGAAAAAAGAACTTGGTCTGACCTGTCATCCTCCCTAGAGTGTTTCACCCAAGTTACCCTTACAGTTTTAGAATTAACAGGCCAAGGATATTTCTGTTGTCTTGCTGATTTCCTTTTTGTAAATCTGTGTATTTTAGCATTTTTCCAAATTCTAATGTTCTGCAAATGCAGATTGCTAGGCTTTTATATATATATATATACACACAGACACATATGGTTGGATTATATATTTATATGGTTGAATTAACAGTGCTTATTAATTCATAATCTAATAGCACTTTATGATTTTGTGATTTGATACTCTGCCACATTCTTAGCTTCCTAGGTGACTGTGTTTTGTACCTGTTCCCGTCAGTTTTAGAAAGAATTTTATGGTAGAGCATCTCTTTTTTTTATGATAGTAGGAAAATTATGAGACAAGAAAAATAGTTTTTTATTCTAGTGTTGCTCCATTGATGGTTCACTAAAGAATTTTCACGTCTACTAGTGACAGCAGGGGGTGGGATTTTAAAGTGAACTGTCTTAGGATATTTTTGTAAACAATTTGGAATCTTTTTATAATCTGTGATTTACTGATTTTTTTTTTTTTTTGTGATTATTGCTTGTATATGTTGGTTATAAAGGAAATTATATTGTACCTTATTTTAATTTCAGTTACCTCTGCATTACTAGGTGATAGAGAGTAACAGTTTGTAGTTTACTGTGGTGAAACATTCAGCTGACATTCATACCACTGTAGGAAAATTTGGGTTGGAAGGCTCCTCAAGGTCTCCAGTCCAACCTCCTGCTCGAAGCAAGGTTGGCTGTGGGGTCAAAGCAAGGTGTCTGTTGCTGGTTCAGTATTCAGTCAGGTATTGAAAACCTTCAAGAACAGATACTGCACAACTTCTCTGGATAACTTGCTCCTCTGCTTGGCTGTCTACATGATGAAAATTTTCTTCCTTATATACAGTCTGAACCCCTGTTGTTTCATTTTATGCTCAGTGTCCTTAGTCATCCCACCACCTAGCGTCTGGATCTGTCCCATGGCTTCCCTATAGGCACTGGATCTTGCTGTTAACCATCTCTTTCCCAAGCTGAACAAGCCCAGCTTCTTTAACCCACCTCACAGGGCAAATGCTCCAGCCTTTAGTGGTTCTCCACTGATCATGCTTCAGTCTATCAACATCTTTGTACTAGAGGCTCTAAGTGAACAATAGTAGTCTAAATGCAAAGTAGCAAGTGTTGAGTGGAGGGGAGTAATCCCTTTGCTTGGTCTGTGCTCCTGCTGACACAGCAGAGGATGCTGTTAGCCCTCATTGCTGCCAGGGCCACTACAGGCTCACACTCATCTCACTGCCCACCAGGGTCCCCAAAGGCTTTGCTTGCAGAGCTTCTTTCTTAGAACCTAGCACAGCCAAGTCCACCACTAAACTATATCCCTAAGCACCACATCTACGCATCTTTTAAATACCTCCAGGGATGATGACTCCACCACTTCCATAGGAAGCCTGTTCCAGTGCTTTGTAACCCTTTTGGTGCATAAGATTTTCCTAATACCTAATCTGAACCTCCCCTGATACAACTTGAGGCTGTTTTCTCTTGTCCTTTTGCTTGTTACTTAAGAGACTGACCCTACCTTGCTACAGTCTCCATTCAGATAATTGTAGAGAGCAGTAAGGTCTCACCTCAGACTCATTTTCTCCAGACTAAACAACCACACTTACCTCAGCCACCCCTCGTAAGACTTGTTCTCTGCACCAGCTTCATTGCCCTTCTTTGGACATGCTCCACAACTTCAATGTTCTTGGAGTGAGGGGTCCAAAACTGAATGCAGTATTAGGGGTATGGCCTCACCAGTGCTGAGTACACAGGTACAATCACTTCCCTAGTCCTGCTGGCCACACTGTTTCTGATATAAGCCAGGATGCTGTTGGCCTTCTTGGCCACCTGGGCACACTGCTCATGTTCAGCCACCTGTTGACCAACACCCCCAGGAGATTTTCTGCTGGGCAGCTTTCCAGCTACTCTTCCCCAAGCCCCAAGCATTGCCTGGGGTAGTTGTGACCCAAGTACAGGAGCCAGCATTTGGCCTTGTTGAACCTCCTGTCCCTGGCCTCAGCCCATCGATGCAGCCCATCCAGATCCCTCTGTAGAGGCTCTCTACCCTCAAGCAGATCAATGCTCCTGACTAATTTGGTCTCATCTGCTAACTTAGTGGGGGTGTGCTTGATCCCCTCATCCAGGTCATTGATTAAGATATTAAAGAGAACAGGCCGCAGTACTGAGCCCTGGGGAACACCACTCGTGACTGCCCACTAAGTTGATTTAACGCCATTCAGTACAGTTCTTTGGGTCCAGCCATCCAACCAGTTTTTTCACTCGGTGAAGAGCACACCCATCCAAACCCTGTGCAGATAGTTTCTGCAGGAGAATGCTGTGGGAAATGGTGTCAGATGCTTTATTAAAGTCTAGGTACACAAAATCCACAGCCTTTCTCTCATCCACTAAGCAGGTCACTTTGTCATAGAAAGGGATCATGTTAGTCAAGCAGGACCTACTTTCATGAACCTGTGCTGACTGGTCATGATCACCTGGCTTTCCTGTAGATAGAATCATAGAAAGGTAGAGGTTGGAAGGGAACTCTGGAGATCATCGAGTCCCACCCCCCTGCAATGCAGGAACACCTAGGGCAGGCCGCACAGGAACAGATCCAGGCAGGTCTTGAAAGTCTCTACAGAAGGAGACTCCACAACCTCTCTGGGCAGTCTGTTCCAGTGCTCTGTCACTCTCACAGTGAAGAACTGTGGAACTTCCTGCTGACTGGGCCTGATTTCCTGACTGCCCAGTATATGCCGTGTGATAGCACTCAAGATGATCTGCTCCAAAACCTTCCCTGGCACCAAGGTCAGACTGAGGCAAAGAAGACATCACGTTCCTCAGCCTTATCTGTGTCTGCTGCCACTAGAAGTTCCATCTTTTGTAAATCTTTAATTTGATAGAAAGCCATTTGTGAAATACCATTATGTAAATCACTTTGAAAGTCACCAGAAATCTAGTTTATCTTTGCATTTTCAAGAGCTCTAGCTTTGAAATTTCAGCACTACCACCGGATTTGTATAAAATTATATAACCTTAAATTCAGTTAGCTTAGCCTGTTTTTAAAAGCTATAGGTTTTCAGGTGATTGATGTATGTTCATATTTTATTGATCTAAACGAGGAAATGTAGTCTTTAGCTCTCTGGCTGATATGGGAACAGAGGGCTCAGAATGACTGATCAAACAAAAAAAAAATCTTACAGCTGCTTCTGTTTTATTAGTTCCACAGCCCATGAGCATGTCTGACCTACAGGGACAACTGAGTAGACCAAAGCAATGTTATGAACCCTAGTCATAACTTAATTTACATCACAGAAGTGCAGGACATTCTCCAAAATTTCTGACTGCATGGGAACACTACAGTGCTCCTTATCTGCGACATAAAATAGCGTGACTTCTGAATAAGGGTATTGAAAACACAGTATTTACATGCAGAAACTCTTGTAGCTCTTGCACCGTAGTCATTCTTTTAGCTGTCTTCAATGTCCTGCTACAAGGAGAGAAGCATCTCAACCCAGAAAACAGAGAGGGAAGAAGATAAAGAATGAAATGCAGATGAGCAGGAGCCTCTGTCACTGCTAGGGGTGCTAGGTGAGATGAGGAGTATGGGAATATCACATGCCAGGGTGTCAAAATGAGACACATTATGCAGAGAGATCAGTACTGTAAAAAACCATAATTTAACCTTCTTTTCTCAGAGAAGAGGGAAAAGACAAGGGCAAAATTAGATTGTTTTTAAGCTGAGGCATTGTCACCTCACTCCCTCACAGCCACAAATCTGACTGCAGCTTCAGTTTCTTCATTTATAACACCTTAAAAAAGTCTCTTCTCTACCCTAGTGTTCCTGCACAGATTTCAGTGATCAGTTTGAGAGCGAAGTACTTAAGAGCTACAGTCAGATAATAATCAAAGGACTACATGAACATTGCCATCTTACTTGGTTTCAGTTTAATAGTGAGAAAAGGGCAAATTTCTAAATATTTTAAATTACTCATAATGCTAAACACAAACCCAGGAAAAGTGAAGGATGAAGTCTTAGAGGTATTCCTTCAGTGTTTTCATTCTCTGAGCAGCCTTCCATTTGTGTATGTTTCCCTTTAGACCTCAGAGAATTTTTGCCCAGCTATATACTTGCTGCTTTCCTGGTTTCTGCTTTTTTGCCTATCATGTGCCGGAAAGGGTCTTTTCTGTTCCACAGTTCTTAATTGCCTTGATTTGAGATACAGTTTCTGCAATTTCATCCAGATGGTGTTCTTCACTTAGACCTTCTGTAAATCATCTCCCCTTCATATAAATTGTTTCACCCTCCTTAACTGTTTCCTTTTAGTTTTCCCTCTTTCTAATAAGTAAATTCACTTAGTCTGCACCTGCTTTAACTGAACAAGCAAAGTTCGTTTTCATCCTTGTTTTAGTTGAGCCATTCCTTCAGTATGGTTTCTGCTACAGTTGCTGATTTCAAATTCATCCCAAATTCTTTGGGATTCTGCCCACCATAAAAATATCTACCCTAAAGAGAGGCTTATCCTTGAGAAGCGCACTGTTTGCATATCACCTGCTTACCAGGCTTGAGTTCATGTTTGAGACAACTCTTTCCAATTATACTTGAGGAAACAGTCTTTGCCAGCCAGGAAAATCCTCCAATGAACAGAAATAGTTCCAAGACAAGATCTTTGGAGTTGTTCAAAAGGGCAGTTTCCTTTCTTTTCTTATTCCTGTAGTTGCCAGAGATTCATGTGACTTGATGAAGGTCAATCCCAGCACTTTACAGATTACAATAGTTAAGCATCCGAGGCTTAAAAAGCAGCACAGATGCATTTACCATCATTTCTCCATCACAACAGCATGAGAAACTATGCACTGCTGATTTTAGCACAGATGTTGATTTCTGGTGATTTCTTGCCTCCTCCTCTAAGCTGCTGTTTCTGGTGTTCCTTCTGTCAAAGCATAGCTTTTTGCGGTTATCATTATTGAATTTAGTTATGTTCTTTGAAGGCCTTCTTTCCAGCCTATGGAGATTGAAATTGGTCTCTGTCCTCCAGAGTAACTGTCCTTCTCGGACTCCAGCATGATGACAACTACACAGTATGCTTTTTGATACATTCAGCCAAATTTGTACAGCCAGAGAAATATTATGAAGTAAAAACTCTAGAGAAAACAATAGAAATTGAAACTGCTGTAAATTACTGTTACGTACTGAAAGAAAATAAAACACTAAAAGCAAAGGTATTATGAGGGAAATACAGACCCCAGTCTGTTTTCATTTAATGAAGTGTTTACTTCATGTTTCTACTGAATGCAAGTAAAAACTGTCAGCCTAATTTTCTGTTATCTTTCTGACAGACAGAATTAACAAGGGGAGTTTACATCCACAGCAGGCTTTGAACACACTTACATACTATTTGTTTTGTTACCTGAGGAAGATACTGGGGCCTCTGTGATCTTCACAGCTCTTCACCGTGTCATCCTCCAGAAAGTTGTTACTTTTGACCATTGGGTATTGTAGTCTTTGTCTTTTGTACCAGAGATGAGGAAATATGTTACAACAAACAAAAAAAAAGAATGAAAGATTAATCTATTAATCTTTAAGTTTACTAGCTTAGTATTTTTCTTAGTGACAGACTCCTTTAAACTGGTTTGGGTTTTTTCTTCTGGGGCTGGAGGGATGGAGTGGAGGGAGGAGGGCTGACTCCACAGGGGGACTCTCAGTACCTGTCTTCAGGACTCTGAATTTTATAGGATATCAGAATGCCTCACTGGTGCCTCAGTGGTGCTCATTACTCATGTGGTAATGAGTCTTATCGAGATCAGCGTTCTTCAGGCCTTAGAGATAAGGGAGCGGCTTTCAGCTAATCTTTCAATTGGTTTTAGTAGCCATCCATAACAATGGTTTTAAGTGCTGACATAATTTCTCATTGACCTTGCTCTGAGGCCGTCTTGTTCACACAATGCAAAAAAAAAAAAAAAAAAAAAAAAAAAAGATAGATGAGGGAAAAAAAAAAAAAAAAGCAGCAAAAAGATAAACCCTTAAATGACTTCCCAGAAAGTACAAACTCCATTGAAATTTTCTAAAATCTTCAGCAGCGTGTCATCCTTTTAGGGGTCCAAGCAGCACCACCAAATCATGCCTTACAGGGTCCTTGCGATTAAGCTGGAGCTAGCACAGGCAGTAGGAAGAATGTTCCCACAACCTAGTGCAGTGTCCTCAGCACCATGCACATATGGAATCTGCAGCACTAACTGGTTTGGATCTCCAAGGCAGGCACCCAGGGACTTGGCAGAGCAGTTCGCTACATGTTTTCTTAAAAAAACTAAGCACAGTCTGCTTCCTAAATACAGAGCCTGTTGCAGTTTTTCATATGTTTTTGTAAAAAAAGGAACCCCTTATTACTGGTCAATGAAAATTACTAAAATCCTATTTGGTGTTATTTTTTCCTGTTAATTATCACTTACTTTTAAAGGCAAACAAACAAACCCTTTATTTCAAAAAGACCGTGTTTTCTTTTTTTTTGTTTTTGTATAAAAGGCTCTTTTAATTAGAGAGAATTTGTAAGAAATTATGCAACACTTCAAATGTTAGTCTGCCACCATTAGAATATTACAGAATAGATTCTTTTGTAGGTTTTTGGTGCAGCAATTTGTTCTACTATTCAGAAAACAGATTGTACTATTTGATTCTTTAAAAGTCTATTCATACATTAGAAGCTAATAGAAGCAGAAAGGAAGCCTGTTCCACATGGATACCGCTTGACTCTAAATTCTTTGTTGCTCTAAGGTATTGTTGCAAGCATTTCTGTGTAATATTAATGCATATGCTTAAGCAGCATGCTCTACTTCACTTTTTTCCTCCTAATGATTATATAAACCAAAGCTGACATCCAAAACTGTAAGAAGTAAGCTGACTATGAACGTTAGGGTTCTGTTTGGCATTTCTAGTTTTTTGCTCAAAATGAGAAAGAAAATCTGCTTAAAATAATTTATGCTGTAGTATGAAAATTGCTTAAGGGAATAATTGAAATAAGTTAAAGAAATGTATGCCAGTCATGTATATCACTGGAATTATTTTTGACACTTTCTGTTTTTTCACTCATTAGTTTATAGTGAAGTTGAAAAGGGCACTAGAGGCAGGTTACACTCAAGTCATTTTACTGCTGAGTTAATGATCCTGTTCCACAAGAAGTGCCCTTATGGTTATTTTGAAATAAACTAAGGGTTTCATTTTTAACAGGGGAAAACAACAGCTGAAAGGTTTTGTTGCATTCTGTGACTAGGCTGCACACAGATACTGCATTTCTCCTTACTGTTGGCAGCTTCCCTCCTGTCTTCATCTTTGATTTATCAGATTATAAAATGAAAGTTTATCTGCATCTGTTTGGCAATTAATGAGAAAGGTGAAGAACTGAAATTATGTGATCACCTTTAAAATGGAACATTCCCAAGGTTTTCTTACCTATTTTAGTTTTGCAAGATGTTTCACTTTTATTTTGATTACTGTAAACACACAGACATAGTCAGGGTTAGATTTTACATCCCTTACTCAGGGTAACTTAGAGTGGGTTTTTTTGTTCCTGTTCCTGGTTTATTAATTTATTTTTAACTTAAGGATGCACACATACTGCAGGAATTAACAGAGAAGCAGAGGTGTAAGTCCTGAGCTCCCATAGCACTCCTGCCCCAAAGAGCAGAAAAAGACAAACCTTACAGATGACACTGATGAAGAGGCCTGTATAGTTTTCCTTTTTTGTTCTATATTTCTTCTGGATACATTATTTTCAAAAACATTTTGAAGAAAAGTCCTTATAACCAAACCATCAAATCCACTTTTAGGTTCAGTGACAGAATTCATGTCAGCAGCAGTTTAAAACAAGATTAGAAATTATAAATTAAAAAATATTTTACTAATTTCCAGGCTGATAAACAGCAGATCATTTTGCATGTTGTCTTGGTAATGTGCTACCAAGTGTTGATAAACAGGAATACATCCATTTAATATTCCATGTCCCTGGTCGGATCTTGCATTCTTCATTTGCGTTCATTTAACTCTCTTGACTGTCCCCTATGATTCAGTCTTTCAAGGCAGCATTATTTGTGAGCTGTGAGCTGATTTGATAATAACTTTCCAATAACATTATTATGCTTGGAGAGTAGCAATTCTACTGTGACTGTACCTGTTCTGCTTTGTATGATTGCAGCCTTCCTTCTGTATGTTGCAGCTGCTTGTACAAAAACACCATCATTGTGCTGGATACATTTGGCATTTAAGTCCACTAACACTACTGGGATTTTTTGTGTATTAAGATTTAGATATTTAGATGTTCAACCTTTTTGGGTTTGGGGCTTTTTTTCAGTGAAAGAAGTAGTTAAACTCTTCTGAACAGTTTCTGATCACACTGAAATAGGTGTTTCAGCTAAAATGGTTCAGCCTAGCACAAATTTGCTCTTTATGGTAGCTCATTTCAACTGAGATGGGTTTGGGATGTGAGCAAGGGCAGTTCAGCAGACCATCATGATCCCAGGAAATAGCAGTCAGGAACAGATGGAAGTAATTTTGAGATGCAACCTTCTCAGTCAGTTCAGCTACAATCAGGAAAAAATAAGTGTGTCTGTAGCCTCAGTGATTCCTGGGTTCTCCTTTCCTTTTGTGCATTTAATTCCTTTCTCTCTTCTCCCCCTTTACCCCTAATCTTCTTGTGGTAGATGCTGGTATTATTTGCTCTACTTACCACATAGGTGCAAAGAATTATTCTAAGCCAATATGATCTGTAGGACTTCTCAGAAAATGCATTTGCAGGTACCTCATTTTGAAACGTGGCCCCAAAAGGCAGTAGTAAGGACATTCTTTCTTCTTATGCCGTATTCAGGGGGGGTCACTTACCCAAGTGTGGAAAATCAGTGACCCCTGCTCAGTCTTTCAAAGAAAGGTTTCTGGACAACTGTTTTCAGAACAGATACAATCTGTGGCTCCCAAAAACTTTCCCATTGTTTTTTTGTAAAGGGAGGATTACATTTAAGAAACTTCCTTCTTGTTACTCTCCCAGTAACTAACAGTGGCCAGGACCTCACTGTGTGTCGGCTTTTGATAGGCTCTCACCTCCTTTCTACCTGTTGCCGTTTCTATTCCAAGGTGTGCAAGATGTGTGCCACCTCGGTGAGGCTCAAGAATCAAAGGCTGCATCTGTACTAGCCACGCCACCAGTGCCAGGGCCTCCTTCCAGCCATCAAGCCAACTGATATTCTCAGTCTTCTAATTAGCACTGCCATGTCCAAAGCAGCTGTTGAAGGATGATCCCTGGCCTGTGCCAACATGCAGGCTGAGTTGTAGGAAATCACACATGGAAGTGCTGGATGAGCAGTGCCAAAAGGGTACCAGGGACCTTTCTGGCATTTCAGCGACAGGTAATTTAACTTCTTTGCCTCGAATACACCAGTGCAGGCAAGGTCCTCAGGTTTCTAAGGTCATGCAGAGATTGAAATAGGTTTTAGCACAGACATGCCTATTACCAGAAATTTGTGTATATGTGTTATGCTTTACGTGTTTGTTTACAAATTCCATCACAAGGTTTGTGCCCTTTGCTTTCAATGTCATCCTTCCCATAAGGAGATGTCACCAGAGGTTCTCAGAAGGTCTGGAGAGGATGTCAGTGGAAGTCCTAGAGGAAGCAGGGGAGCCAGGCTTTTTAAGTGACAAGCCACAAGGGCTGAACTGCCAGCAAGAAGAATAAAAGGAACTCAGAGTAAAAGGATTCCTGAGAGGTAGAGCTAGTGCCTGAGCTTCCAAAGTACGTGACATGTGAGAGCTGGCTCACAATTCAGCAGTTGGAAGCAGATCATCCTGGACTGAAACGTCAAGTATATTTGAGGTTATTTTCTTCCTTGAGGCATTAATTTTATTTTTCCCGTTAACTGAAAAATTCTGTGGTTTATTTATTCCTCTGATTAATCTTTCCTGTTGATTTCCTTGCCTTGCTTGTGATTTGTAAGTTCTCTTCTTATGCCCTGCTTATGTTTGAGTGTGACACTAATACAGCCTTTACTCCTTCTTGCAGATCAAACATTGTCAGTCTTAGCATCATCTTCTGCAATACACATCAGGATAGCTGTCTGCAGTCAATTCACCAACATTTATCATTACTTTTTTTCCTAGTGCTGCTTTCATCAGTTTTTATTTGCTCAAGTCACAGCAGGTATTAGCCCAGGGGAAACTTCCAAGGGGAATTTTAACTGACAGTCAGCATAATGTCCCCATGGCAGAGGAGAATGAGCCAGGCTTGGCGAGGGGCTCATCAAACATAGGGGTCCTGCTAAATATTCAGATTCTATCTCCAGCACCTGTTTAAATCTACGATAGCACCACTGATCTTATCCTTACATCAACTCTGGTGTTTATCATCCTGAAGGAAATAGTAACTGTAAGTGGGAGAAGCTGACAGTAAAGGAATTAAGACTCAGGGGAGGGGAAATCACTCAGAAAAAGAAGATAATCTTGTTTTGACCTTCAAAAGGACAGCTGTAGTGGGAATAGGGCCTCGCAGTGTACTATGGAAAAAGAAACTTTTATAAAAGTATGTGATAATTTAGAAAGATACCCGATTTTCAAGAAGGACTGTCTCCTGAGATAGCCGCAGCAGAAATACTAAAGAAGGGAGAAGCAGAAAGTGAAGATGGATTCATTCAGTAGTGTGCAAAAAATCCAGAAGGTAAATAAATGTAATACCAAAAAAAAAAAAAAAAAAAAGGTAGTAAAAGTAATAAAAAGTAATACTGACTTCTTCATCTTTAATAAGGTGTTCAGTAATTAAGTTAAAACTGTGATTATTGTGAATTTTATGTTATTTGAGATTTCTGTTCACATCACTTTAACCTTTATAGTGCTGATATCTTAGCATGAAATCAGGAGACAGAAATGCTAATTTACAGATGTTGAGAGCAAGGTTGGTACATTAGAGTTAGTAGTTTATATTTCTTGTAATGAAGCTATTGTATTCTGTCCTTTTATTAGAGCAATATGTCATTCAATTTCTGGTTTTATCTGATTTTTAATAAGATTTTTTTTTGTCAAAACTCACTAAGTTCTGAAGATTCTTAACACTTAGAAGCAAGCAAACTTCAATACTTACATTTTAGTTGCTAAAAATCAATGCCAGCTGTACTCCCATATCAACTTTTACACACTGGTGGCTTCAGATTGCCTGAAAGTTTAGGGACAATCCTCCCCTGGCTCAGAAACTCTAGCTTAAAAAGAGAAAAAGTATGAACACATTAACTTGTGAATAATTTAAAAGAAAATATCTAAAGCATGAGTATGGAGTGAATTGAAAGTGCTGACAAATCAAAATTTGATTTAATTCACAATTGTAATAAAATTCTGATAATACTTATTTTGCATGAAATATGATCTCTGCAACTTTGCAGATTCTCTTTTTTTTCCCCTATTGGAATCTTCCTTCAGTATTTCACTTTTATATAATGTATTTGTTTTGCTTCTGGTGGTAAATATATGTAACTAATATGGCAACAAAATTTTAAAGCCTTTAAACTGAAACATTTCAAATTCATGGACAGCTTGAGTCCTGAGAA
>WUAM01000258.1:160384-192537 GCA_024336885.1 Actenoides hombroni | reverse complement strand
AGTCAACATGGATTCAACAAAGGGAAGTCATGCTTGACTAATCTGATAGCCTTTTATGATGGCACAACTAGATAGACAGATGAGGGGAGAGCAGTGGATGTGGTATATCTCGACTTCAGCAAAGCTTTCAATACTGTCTCCCATGATATCCTCGCAGGCAAGCTTAAGAAGTGCAGCTTGGATGGTTGTGTGGTGAGATGGATTGGAAACTGGTTGAAGCCCAAAACGTTGTGGTCAATGGAGCAGAGTCTAGTTGGAGGCCTGTGAATAGTGGTGTTCCCCAGGGGTCAGTCCTGGGTCCAGTGCCGTTCAATATATTCATCAATGACCTGGGCGAAGGGATAGAGTGTATCCTCAGCAAGTTTGCTGATGACACAAAACTGGGAGGAGTGGCTGATACACCGGAAGGCTGTGCTGCCATCCAGAGAGCTCCGGACAGACTGGAGAGCTGGGCAAAGGCAAACCTAATGAAAATCAACAAGGATAAGTGTAGAGTCCTACACATGGGGAGATACAACACCATGTACAGGTTAGTCGTAGATCCACTGGAAAGCAGACCCCTGGAGAGGGACCTTGGCATCCTGGTGGACAATAAGTTATTCATGGAACAGAAACATGTCCTTGTGGCCAGGAAGGCCAATGGTCTCCTGGGGTGCATAAAGAAAAGTGTGGCCAGAAGGTTGAGGGAGGTTCTCCTCCACCTCTACTCTGCACTAGTGAGACCACATCTGGAGTATTGTGTTAAGTTCTGGGCTCCCCAGCTCAAGAGGGACAGGGAAATACTAGAGAGAATCCAACAGAGAGCTACAAAGATGATGAAGGGACTGGAACATCTCTTTAATGAGGAATGGCTGAGAGCCCTGGGGGTGTTTAGCCTGGAAAAGAGAAGACTGACAGGGGATCTTATTAATGTTTACAAATATGTGAAGGGTGGGACAGTCTCTTTTCAGTGGTGAAAACATGAGGAACATGAGGAAAAACTTCTTTCCTGTGAGGGTGATGGAGCACTGGAAAAGGCTGCCCAGGGAAGTTGTGGAGTCTCCTTCTCTAGGGACTTTCAAGACCTGCCTGGATCTGTTCCTGTGTGGCCTGCCCTGGGTGTTCCTGCTCTGGCAGTGGGGTTCTACTTGATGATCTCCAGAGTTCCCTTCCAACCCCTACCATTCTATGATTCTATGATTCCCAGTACTGAAAGCCCCTGACAGGTCATTCCTGTAATGACCTTGCATGTAGAGACCCCAGCTCCGTAATGTTCTCTGTGTAGACTGGTAGCAATGTTTTTTTTCTGCATGCTCCCATCAGTTAATGAATCCCATGACTTGAGGCTGCATTATGTATGTTTTGCTTTTCCTGTCTCACAGCCTTCCCCTTTCTGGGGCTTTTTTCAAGAGATAAGCAAGTCTAAGAGCCCATTTTTCCAGGCCTTGGCAATGTCAAAATTGCATCTGTTTTTTAAGTGTCTTTCAACTTTTGATAGTATCACTAGGAAGGGAAAAAAAAATTTTAGTTCTTTTTTCATACTCTCTCTCCAAAGACACAGTATGTATGGGTTCCTGCAGTTTCCAAGATTTATTAGAGAGCTAGTCTACCTGTGTTCTACCAAGAGCTTCATATCCCAAAAGTGGACTCATTCTTCAACACTTTTCTTGTCAAAAAGGTGTTGCTTTTCATCACAAGAAACAGTCCCTGATGTTGTTTCCACTAGTAATTCAGAAAGCTAAATGTGTGGTCATCTCCTGCTAAAGACTCTTAAACTGGATAAATGAGTTGTGCGAAGGTCCAGTATGAGACTGTCAGGATAGAGACCATCCTCAGCACTCCCAGGAAGTCAATTAAAGCTCTGTCTCCATCAAGAGATGGTAGAAATAACACAGGAGGTGTCAGCAGTGTTTCCATTACTAACACATCCCAAGATGCTACCTCCACCCAAGTGCGATGGATCTGGCATTATAATCTCTCAGTGCCTTGGGTAACGAATAACTACTGGCTAGTTTGTGCCTGTTCTTATGGTTGGACTCTTAAGCCCTACACGTCAAGGACAAGTTTTGAGTTATCCACATGTATACCTACAGGCAATGACTCAAAGCTAGAACAGAAAGGTTATTCAGCCCGTTCATGCTCACTTGCTCTTCTGTGCTCTTCCTAACAGGTACTATAAAATTAAAAACCAGATTGCTTTTGAGGGAGTATTAGTGCACTCACAGTGAGGCCACAGGCAAGTATATCACAATGGACTGTGCCACTAGTAACATATTTCTTGAGTCTGATTTAAGGGAGCAACAATTTTGGTAGACTGGTAGAACACGGTCTAAATGAGTTTACATTTTACAATGATAATCCTTGAGCGATAATAACAGTAAATTTCTCAGGCAATTTTACTACCCACATCTGTGAAGCTGTCTGATGCTATTTTAGATAGTGTATCCCTTGGTCCTGTTCCAGCAGTTATGCCTATTTTTTCACCTAGCTTCTTTCCTAATAGTACGTAGACTTGTAGAAAGTTGGCCAATCTTCAGCTCAGCCTCTAAATCCACTCCTGTCTTGTTCTTAGGCTGGTGCCTTCTTTTCTTATTTTCTTGGCCTTGGCTTGTGCTTGACCATGCATCTCCTGTGTTCCCTGCATCTTCTAGCTCCACTCCTGTCTTGGCTTCAAAATATTCATCCCGTTTGTGCCTAACAATTCTCATCAAGAACATCACTGTTCAAGCAGGGACTCAGACCTTTAACATTTATTTGTCCTGAACGTACCCCTGCACTTTTTTTTTTTTAAAATTTAGTCTATTATCTAAGTAGTTTAGTTAAGATTAAAGAAATGTTGCTAGAGTTGTTATTTTTTCAATAGCTACCTCTGTTTTTAAGTCATCTGTTAATTTTCATGAGAGGATAATAAGGGAAAACTCATTTTAGCCACAGTGAGATTTTAGGATTTGAGTGAAGGCAAACTACTTTAATATCATTATTTCTCTGCAATTAATTAGCAAAACTTATCTCACTGCCCTTTTGAGCAAACTCAGTGAGTCAAAGAGCTACATTGGACATTCAGATTTTTCAGCTGTTACATCAAGACCATGCTAGCAGACAGGACATTAGTTATTGGGTAAGAAGGAGATGGATGGACAGGTTTTTGTCTTTATTTTTTCTGTTTTCTGATGTAATGGATGTAATACATCTTCCAGCAATATCTCCACGCATGAGAGTTGGGCTTTTTTTAAAACAGAATTATTTTTTTCTTAGGATACTCTCATGATTTATTTTCTGTATGTATTCAGTGACATCATAATTTCAAAATTCAGGAGCAGATTATTGTTGATTCATTGGTTGATTCACTCAGTCTTTGATTTGATATATTCTTTGTTTATTTTTCATTAGCTGAACAGTTTAGAGTAATTTAGCTCCAGTCATTGTTAATTGTTATTCACCTCTTCCTTTAATCATAATCCCTATAAAGAGAAATGATCTTTCAAATTACATCATTAACTCCAAGATTGTCAATAATTTAGCAAACAACTTCAGTTATTTAAGCCATTCTTCTAAATTACTACTTTTGTTCCCCCCAAATGAACTATAAAGTCAGTACTGAAAAGCAAATAAGGAAGAATCATGTGTTTTGAGAGGAAGATGTACCACAGTTAAACACAGAGAGCATGACTTGATGTCAGTCAGGGTCTTCCAGTGCCCTCTGAGTGACATGAGATAATCTGTGAAAGTAAGATACTCAACATTTGGACTGTCCTCCCAATTTAGTATGAAAGCCATCACCTATGAATGTCCTGGGCTCAACCTATCTAATCATCCTGAACATCTGAGCAACGTGTGACTTAGCTTGGCCAGCAAGGAGCTCTCTTTCTGTCAGAAACAGGGCTTTCTCAGAGGTTAATTCAAGATCAATTCACTCAGCAGAGCTAGTGACCATCAAAAAATGTCATTACCCTTTGATCCAAGAGCAAAATGTGTTGGTTTGGTTTTTGGTTTTTTGTTTGTTTATTTCTTTTAATACCTGAAGATAAGCCTAGAATAGCACAGATGGGGAGCTCTTGCAGGAAAGCTCTCTTCCTTCCTGTCACCCTAACCATCTTTATTTTTACTTATGTAGCTGGAGCACACCTTTCTTGAACATACAGGTCTGATATGTATACAGCAGTCCAAATGTGGCTTCACCAGGTTATTCTTGGAAATTTATACTGCTATATTCTTTCAGCAATACTTCCCCTGATGCATGTTTGCTTTTTCAGAACAGTATCCCATTGGTGGTTCATTTATCTTATGATGGATTCAAACTCCTTTAACATACTGCTTTGTGATTTTCAGCTGCTTAGCTGCATTTTTAACACTTTATTCCCAAGCATATAACCTCCTCTGTTCTACTCCTTTTTGGTACATCCTTCTATTTTGACAATGCTTCTCAGCTTTGTTCTCCATTGTCCACTGATTCCATTATTGTCTTCCATTATCTATAGAAAATAATTATATTTTTGAGTAAGATCAGTCCAGAAAGCAAGCTTCAATGAAATTCCTCCTCTGTCCTTTTAGTCTAACCTGCTATAATTTTCTCCTACCCAGACCCTGATTAATTATTTGGATTGCACAAAACTATGCTTCATTTACTATACGTGGTTAAAAAAAGATAACGCTATGCCTAATTACCATATTACAACAGTGTTAATTTGGAAAGGGCAAGTGTCAATCGATATGATTTTACTTTAAAGAAATGTCATAGAAGCCCAAATTGATTAATACACTAGCTACATTTTTCTTATTATTATGCAAGCACATTTGCTTGTTTATATTTTTTGAGAAACCATGAAATATATATTTTTTTTCCCCTGTAAGAAAACAAATAAATCTGGAGACCTCGCCTGACATGATATCAAATATTGAAACAATTCTGTAATGTTCTTCAGGCATATTATTCCTGACTTTATATGATGAGTTTATTGGAAACATTCAGGTAAAATATTCTGATTTATTGCCTTTCCATGGTAGATTTGCTGAATACATAAAAATGCAGTGAAATTAAATTGGATTTTCATGAAATTATGCATGCAATAGCATTTTGGTATAAGTGGGAGATCACAATTATAATTTTATTTTAATGTGTGCTTTGATCCTTTACTTTTGTATCAATTGTATAGTATTTTTCAGTCCTTGTATTTTCTTGTTAATATTTCAATCATGCTCCAATGTATTTATGAAAAAATTTATTAATTTAAAGTACTAGGACTTTTAGTAGGTGGTACATTTGGTGGGTTCTAAACATGTTATAGGAGGACATGCAATTAAAAATGTATTAACAACATATTTCATGTTCTGTGTGAAATAAGAAATAAGAACTACATCTTGTCTCTTCTTAACATAATCTGGTGATGACGTATTTAAAGCAGAACTCTGATCATGAACGTTAAGAAGGGGCAACCCTGCCTTTCTCACTATCAGTCAGTGGGATTTGTATCCAGAGGAAATGCAACACTGCAGCTCCTCAAGGGCCTCAGAAAATAATAAATAAAAAAAATAATAGTAAAGACCATAAATGCCATTCTGACTGAAGAAAAAGATCTCCAGTAAGCTGAGACCAAAAATCATGTTTTGGGGAACAAAGAAGTGTTCTGGTACAGCGTGTTCTGCAAGAATAAGTATGGTTATTTATTTGTTGGGAATAATGAAGTGTTCCCTGAAGACGTTGTAAGGCATTAAGTTTCTCTCATAGTGTGGTAGTTGAGGGATTTGGAATAATTTTTACATAGACATGCAATATTGCTTCAAAAGCTTGCAATAGATTATATGGTTTAAACTGTATTTAAATTGCATAGATTTGTTCCTACTAGACTGGGTTTGAAATAACTTTATGTGGTTAAACTCACAAACAGATAATTTGATTTTTTCACTTCAGGTCCCAAAACTATAATCTGAATTTAAAAATAAGATCTAAATGTAAATTTTAAAGGTTATTGATGTAGCAGTGTTAATCAACCAATGCATTCATTTCTAAATGCTAAGACTCGCCTTTGTCATTGCTGGGGAATAGATCCTGCACTCACTGAGCAGTGGGCGTTTTTTTTCTTGATAACATTGAAATATGTTCAGAAAATTCAGTCTGAAGTCAGAGAAGTCTTTCTCTCAAAAACTTTTTCTTCCTAGTTTTAGAAAATGCACCTATCAACAACATCTTACTTCTGATCTTCTATGCGATAAACCTAGGGAAAATAGTAATCTTCAAAAGCTTTGGGTAATTTTTTGTTCCAAGTATTTCCAGCCTGTGCCACCTGGAACGTATTGTGATTGTTGGAGCAAAACTCATTCACATTGAAAGACTGACATATTTTATTTAGCAGACTTTGATAGGAGGAAGTTTAATGGCAGAAATCACAAAAGCGTAACCAATTTTCCTTCTTTCTGCAGTAAAAAGGTTTTGTAGTAGAACGAATAGACTTTTCTAATTGTTCTATACAATGTTATGCCTGAAGTGCTTTAGAATGGTTGCCAAACTGGTGTTAGCATTTTACAGGGAAACCATTCTGTTCATGAATGCATTGAACTAAGAGACAAAAAAAAAAAGCACAAACCCCTTAAATTAGGAAACATTGCAAAACAAAAATATTCGTAAAGCTTTTATTTATGTCTCCTGCAAGAGACACATGGATTTTGTGATTGATGCCATAAAGTGCAGTAACTGAGGAGCTCAGAATTGGACAGACTCATATCTGATGAGTAGCTTAATAAGTTCTGTTACTTCAGAAGTGAATTCAGAACTAATGACAATACCATCTGCACTCTTACAGTAAGTGTGTACCTAGTACACTTGTCACCTGGAAAACTGTCGCTGTTGAGAAAATAGGTTGAATACAATAGGAAGAGGGGGAAGTATTAAAAACAAACAATAAAAGCCCAACAAAAAAAAACCAAACCCCAAACTTTTCCATACAATGCAGAATCTCAGCCTTAATCCTTTGTATCTCTGCCTTTGTTACATTTCAACAGTGTGCTAAAACTGAAAAAAAATCCATGTACTTCATTATTTCCATTTCCAAGTTAATTATGGGATATTCAATGGGGAAATTCGTTTATTCATTTAATTTCATATACCCTTTCTGCCTCATCACAGGAAACTGTATCAGTCTGCCTTTTTGATGTAAGATGTCTAATATAGAATGGAAAAGATAAAATATGATCAGCCTTTACAAAGGAAAGCAAATAAGCATTATGTCTTTGTTTCAAAACTTTTATTAGGATTCTTGAAGAATTCATAATTATTGAAACTCTGCTTCTAAGTTTTCTAGTGGCTGTATTCTTAGATTTTAAATACTATCCTTTAGCCTGGTCTGTGCTTTGTCTGTGACTTAGTGCCATTGTGTCAGCACACATTTCCTTTTCTGTTTTTCTGTTATCATTAAAGGGATGATTTTGGAGGTAGTGGAGATGATAATGCTGCAGTAAAAGCAGCATTGTAGGAAAAGAAAAATGGAGGTGTGTGTGGCCTATATGGAACCTGAGGAGGCAGCAGCTCTCACATCTGACTGCAAACTCCTCTTCCATACCTTGTCAAGCACCAGAAGCTGCAGCAAATCGCTACAGCTAGTTACCATCTTCTGAGTCAAGAACAAAATGTAAAGAACCAGCTCTTGATGGTGGAGCAAAAAAAAAGGTCACAGACTGTTGTGCACTAATTTGACGGACCGTGCACACACCCTTCTGCTCCTCCTGCTATGAGCTGAGTTGCCTCTGGCAGAGGAGGGCAGTGGGCAGCTCAGTCTGCCAGCTTTGTCTTAAACCCTTGGTGCTAAGTCAGCAAGAGCTCATCTGCTGGTGCCCCTTGTACTCAGCTGCCCTGCCCTATATGGCATTTGCTGTTCCTGGCAAGAGAGAATGTTGATTTTTCTAATCCATGATTATACAGGCTTTGTAATGACTGACTAGACTGTTCTGGAAAGCACCTTCAAAGCACACTGTTAGTCACAGAAAGTAGTTCAATTATACGTGGCTTAAATGAGTCCAATGTTTCTCTAAGCTGAGGCATTTTGTCCCTACATGACACATTAGTGAATCAACACCAGCAAGAGAACTGCAGTCAGGTAATAATTTTACAAAAGCAGAGCTATGGTCAGTGATTATCTGTCACAATTTCTGTTTTATCCTTAAAGCAAAGTGGAAGAAGAAACAAGTAAGTTTCCTTTCCCACAGGCTAAACAACTGTATTTTTAAGAATGCTGCTAAAATCTATTTGTCCTTTTGAAACACAGATCTTAAAACTAAAATACTTTCCCCAACAGGATTATTTTACAACTCATTTTCCTTGGATAATATTTTCTCTGGGTTTTATTCAAATTGTGTCTGTATAGAAGTCAATAGATGTATAAACAATGCTTATTTTGTATTCTAAATCATAAAAAGACATAGTTCAGTAACAGAATATTGCCCTATGTGGTAATGAATACTGAGATTCAATAATGAAGCATGCATGCAAGTTACAGTGAAGTGTACGTGCACAAGAACTCACCTAATTACGCTTAAGAGTTCACTATCAGATTTTTAAGGTGCAAAGTTACTGTATTGTAAAAGGCCCACTTTATGTTTATAGCATATCCCAAACTCTCACTGAAGCTGTCAATAAAGGGGAACATGGGTTAAGAAATAACCATTGCACCCAGAGGACTTTTGTATTGGATCTCTGGTGAGCTTTTAAATAAAACTGGGTACGCCATGTAGTGTATCATGGAAGTATAATAAACAGAGCTTGCATTTTTGTAAAATTGAAGGGTTCCTGCAGAGAAATACATTTTCCTGCTCTGAAAACACTGTAGCTTTTTAAAAATTATTTATTTCCTGCATAAGTATGTAAAATTCATACAAGTTTGCTATGTGAATGTCACCTGTTCCAGCATGATGATTTATTCACATCATTCTGGTAGCTATAGTAGGAGCATTTACTATCCCATGATGTAATTTTCACTCTGATGAATGAGGAAGAGAAAATCAGACAAAACTATCTGTTATGGGCATATTTTACATCATGCCTTTGTGGTATGAGTAAAGCAACGTACATTAGTGTGCTGCATAGGAGTCTTATGCCAGCAGAAAAGTTCCAGCAGTATATGGATACAGCAAGGATCAGAATGGTAGGATGGGAGATAACATCTTCCAAGTTAACAGTGGAAACTTTCAGGAATGAGCTAGTGAGAGGGGAAAGTAAAATGTGTTTCAGTGTCAAAGGCTAAATTGTAAATCAGGCTTCTAATATAAACCTGAGGTTCATATAGGGAGAAAGTCATCAGGATGTACAGTATAGTACAAATAGAGGGGAGGACAAGATCAGAGATGTAGAATACATGGAGGAGACTGTAGAAGAGAGGTCAGAGAGTCTACTGGGGATTCTTAAGAGAAGGAAGAAAAGTTTTAATTTGATTTTAAAATACCACAAAGGCTAAGGTGCAGCTTCTGAATTATAGAATATATGCCATCTGACATGTGGTGTACTTACTAGGAAGGCTTTAAGAGAGGATGAGCAACAGTTGAGATGAGAAGGACTTCAAGTCTGAAGCTGTTCAAGGAGACAGTTAAAGCAGACAATGGGAATGCAGGACTGAATTGTAGTAAGGTTTCAAGGTTGGGGCTAGGCTTTGTCATAGTAAAAATGTTATGAAGCAAAAGCATTTGTTAGCTATGAAAGTCTCTCAAAGTATTCCTAATAATTGGGCTCTAAGAACAAAGTCAGAGCCTAATCAAGGTGCTCAGCAGAAAATAATAATAGTTTCCTGTGATTGACTAGTCCTCTAGTTTATCCAGCTGAGATGCATTAACAAGAGCAAAGCTTGATGGGGAAGGAGATATGACAGAGTACATCAGCTTATAAAAGATAAAACTAAACCACTGTCGTTTCTGTAAATTCCTGACACTCAAAATAGACCTAGATTTGGATAGCTAGATCTCATACACAGTGCAAGGGGAACATAAGTTTAAAATTGATGCAGATGGGGTGTGGAGTCACCAAGAGTTGGCTGAGAGCACAGCTGCATAAAGAGAACAGGTAACTGGTGCAGAAAAAAAAAAATCTGAAAGCCCAGCCCTTCTGACACATTAATTGCTTTGGAATCCACAGCTTGAACACTGTCTTGAACCTACATTCCCATTTTTTAAAGAATTGAGATGAGATTCCTCAGGTGTATGAAAGTGCTGCTACATCAGCACTTGCGAGACACCAGGCAACCTTTTGCCATACTTAGATAACTCTGTCTCAACTGATTGTAGAGTTTGAGGGTTCCTTTTTCTTCTCTTTGAGGTTTCATGCAGAATAATTGGAACAGAACAGGAAGCCAGATTTTCCCTCAGGATGTTTTTTTTGCCCGACTCCTTTTACCACCACTCTCCAGTGTACCAGTCACTAAGAGTTTTTGCAGCCTCAGCAGCACTAGTAATGTGTATTATCTTTTGCCTTGCATGTTAAACACTCTCCACGTGTCTGGAGTAGGTGCTAAATGCAAAGGCACACAGCTATCACAGCTGTTTCTTCATTCACCAACATCTGAGATGAGACGACAAAAGGATCTAGGAATTAGACAGCTATTTAGGAAAAATTTGGAGATGGCTGGAATAAAATGTAACAGCTGCTCTCTGTGGAAGCCAGTAGTATTATACCAGAAGTAGAATGAGATCCCTTTAAGACAGATGTCTCTAAATTAGGAACAGACCCAATAAAGGACTTAAATATTGATGTGCTATATTGAGATACTGTAATGCTGTAATTTGGATTTTGTTCCTGACAAAGGAACCCAAAGCACAGTTAGGTACACAGTTCTAATAATCATTGTGTGGGGACAGTCTGGCATGTTAGAAAAAGATCCAAATGGCAAAAACACTGTGCAAGAGGTTGTTTAAAACTGGCTATCCAGAAGGATTGGGAAGAGGTCTACATGCTGAAGTCCTGCCTTGACGTTCCAAAGTAGGCTTCTAATGAGTATCTGTGAAAAGGCCCTTCTCTCTGGCCTGGTTACTCTGTGTTTAGCCATTTCCCCAGGGCATATGTTTATGATTATTCATTAACAGCAGGGCAAGGCCTAGCCTTTTCTTTTAAAGGGCAGCTATTTGGTGGTATTGCCTACTTATTATGTAGATTCAACAAGTTGAATATTGAAAGAAAGAAGTCTTGGGATCAGTATTCTTCCTAGTCCCCTTATTCCTGGCTGTAGTACTTCAGAAGATGATCTTAACCACCAATTTAGAGGTTACAGAAGACAAGACAGAGGGGCATGTTTTAAACTTCTTAAAACTGAAAAGAGTAGGAAATCCATTTCCTGACACTACAGTGGTTATCACAGTAACCAAGGCAGTCACCCTTTTCTAGGATCAGCACCATTTTGCAGGGTCCATCAGCTGCAATCACAGCAGAGCAGCTCTGCTGACCCAGACCCTCTTTGCTGGGAATGTATAATGTTAAAAATTTCAGTCAGAATGGTGAATACAGATTGATGATGACAAGATAATTTATGATATGTTAATTGGCATATGGTGTACATAAGAAAAAAAAGCATTACAGAACAAGAGGAATACCAGCTGTGTGTGTTAATACTGATGATACCAAACAATGTAACAGCCACAGCTGGGTAACTCTAAAGGAGCACCTGCACTGTGCTGCTACAAGGAGTCCAGGCAAATGAAATACAATTCATGTTTCCTGTACTAAGTATAATCAGTTGTTATTGGTTATTCACATTAGTAGAGATGGCTTGATGGAAGAAAATTATTACATTCTTTGTACAATACCATTTCTCTGAAAAATAAGATCAGATAACAGGCAAGTCAATATTTATATGGTAGCAATGGACACTAGCAAAAAGACTAATTGACTGGATGAATTCAGAAGGATCATGTTGTGAATACTGGTAAGCGTTACATAGTGCTAATTAAAAATTCAAATACTCCAGTTTTTTGGGACATAAATCTTTGCTTTTGAAATGGAGTAGGTACCTCCTTGATTAAGTAATCAAACCCCAGCTACACCCTGTCTTTGACAGTTCAATCTCTGACATACAAATCAGTGTTTTCAAACACATTGTAATCCAGGTAGAATGATATCAGCAGTTAAAATCTTTTAAAAGAGGAATGAAAGTATATTTGTTAAAAGGAAACATGGTTAGAAGTGAAGACGTCCGGGCAGCAGAAATATACATTACTTTTTTTACCTTAAATCTCATTTTCCCTGTAGCCTAGCATGTACATTATCAAGAGCAAAAAGAGGATAAAATAGAATTGTGGCAAGGAATGTGTTTAATATTGAATTGTATAAAATTGAATATTGTCTTAGATTAATACAAAAGTATTAGAAGTTCCTTCTCATTGTTAAGACTTTCAGCTGGAGTGACCCAGTAAACAAGAATGCAGCTTATTAAAAATAGTACATTAAAAAGTTACTTGTGTACACTTTATACACACACATGTGCTATTGATTTATATTGTTGTGGAGATTTCTACATTATATTCTAGGACTTGTTATCCATGGGCCAGATGGTACTGTGACTTGCACTAGGTGAGGAGCCAATTCAGTATCCTTTTAAATGGGGCAATCAATGTAATATTGCAATGCATCCGTTGGTAGTGTTTGTCATCCAGATTCATCAAAGGAGCTATGGTACAAAGTGCAGATAATTCTGACTGTGTGTTTGTGAGGCAGAAGATGAGCATATATTTTATAGTAGCAGGTAGAGTCCAGTTCCCACTAGTGTTGTCAGGAACTTTCTTTCACACAGAGTTTATATAGCCTACAAAGGATTCCTTGGACCAAAAATCATCTAACAGGACTTTAAAAACATGAGGCTTACACAAATATTTAGTGCTCTAACATGAAGAGAAATGAAGTAATGACTGGGGAGATGTAAGAATAATTGGCTTGACCCATGGCAGATAGCATCTCTGAGTATCTCAGTCAAACCAACTAGTGTTTATGTGAAGGACTGTCACTGAAACATGTTTCCACTGTCCCTCTCCCATAATCTGTTTCTGTCAGCTTGGTTAGCCTATTTATTGTTTTATTAATGATTGTCAATTACTCATTCTGATCCCGATTTTCTTATCTGAGAACTTATAGGTAAGGTGTTCCATTCTGATCTTGATCAAAAGGGACAATCAGAATTTTCCACTTAAGTCCCTGTCAACTGGTTAATAGGGAACTATTTTAAATCATGTTACTGTTGACACATGCAAGAGGGAATAAATGGCAATATAGTGGTGTCTTCTTGTTGCAAGTTGTGCTCAACTATTGTATGATGTCACTGAAAGTATCATACAGGGGACGTATATTTTCTAGTGATACCTAAACATGGAGATTTTTTATGTTTGTCACCAGATTAGTGATTAGTGCATCAGATTTAACACTGTTCATCAAGAAGCTCTAACTAAAATTTTAAAAATTATGACTCAAGATTTGTGATTCTGAACCACCTTGGCTTGTAGAAGATTCACAAGACATCTGCTGAAAGACATATCCAGTGTGTCATTTTGAAGAAGTAAATTTTTTTCCTCCACTGAGAATACAAAGGACCAAAATACCTTAAGAAATCAGGATTGCATTTTTGGTTTCAGTTGTCTAATGTCCAAGATCAAAGCTCTGATTCTCGAAAAAGGAGAAGCTGCCTAATGATTAATTCATAATTTGTCTAATTGAAACTTGTGCTATAGACATTATCAGGATATGGACCATAAATAGTAGTGATTTATGGGGTTTTTGACCTGAAGACCTGAAATAAGGTTGAAAAGATGTGGCAGAGATCCAGGGAAATGCACTGTTCTAGTTTGAGTTAGAACAGAACTAAATCTTTTCAGTGATTTTACTTTTCAGGTAAGTTTTTTCTAAGTAACTGCACTTTCTGAAGTTATCAACATATTTTTGCAGGCAATATCTACTTCCAGAAGTGATAACACTAGATGTTTATACTTACTTCTAAGTATCAGCACACAGAAAGGCTCTTATACTTGCTCCTATAGAAACCAAGGTCACTGTTAAATGTTGTGTACCACACTGAGTGTGCCATAAAGTAAAAGTCACACCTGCAAGGAGAAGCAGACATGACCCTAAACTGACCAGTGAGGGATTCCCTTCCATATACATCATATTCAGTATAAAGCTGAGGGATCATGAGGGTCAAGCTCTCTTCTTCAGTGGCCAGCATCTGTGGAGGACTCTTGGCTGTTCTGCTTTCAATCACAATCCACATGTCCCTGAATTTGGTTTCAGAGTTCAGCTCCTGAATACAGTTCCCATCTGCTGCTGAGTTCAGCCTGAGACTTTCCCAGTGTCTGCCCACAGCACCGGTGGTGATGGTGACATCATTTCCAACAGGGGTTGGGTTCGATATTGGTTTTTTATGTAATTGTGTATTTTTTATTTTGTTGCTATTATTTTCATTAAAGCTGTTTTAGTTTTCCAGTCCATAAGACTCTCTCCCTCATTCGCTTGCTCTTCCTCTTTTGGGAAGGAAGAGGGGTTCATAGAGAGCATCTGTCATTCATCTTTCTGACATGTTCAAGGAATTTGCATCATCTCAATCATTCCACACTTCCTGGAAGGAAAAGTAAAATCATTTTATTAATTCAAGTGTCTCCCTGCACTGTTAGTCCAATTCTACCTTTTTTAATAGTCCATGTTTCTCAGTTTCATTCTCTTATAATATTCTGTCCTACAGTGCTTTAATATAGTCTTATTGTTTATAGTCATCTTACTGCATCCTTTGTAAGGGCTAGAAGAATTTCTTACAATGTGCCAAATTCTGAAGTACACTCATAAAAACATATAACATTGAAAAGATTCCCCAAAAGTCATCTAAGTCCACTGATGAAAGTTCAGCATATACCTTATAACAAGTATTTCTCTAATCTGCTCCTGAAAATCTTCTGAGCTTTACCACGTGGAAGTATTTTTTTTTATTATTTTTATTTTTTAAAAAAAAGCTGTACAAAAAAAGCTATATTGAACTAATGAGAATGTTTTCAACTATAAATTTTTTAGTAGCCATTTCAGCTTCAAAAGCATGTTTAAGTCCTTTCACTTTAGCATTATTAGATAAAAATTGTATTCTGTCATCTTTTTTCCCCATAAACAAGTGCTTACTTCTGTATAATGAGTTAATAAATCAAATGGATGAAATCCCTGGAAAATAAAAAGAGAAATTTTTAGCAGATATTCAGGAAATTATTTGATCTTGTTGGCAATGAATGACTTCCTAGATGACAGCAACTACTTTGAGCTGAATAACTTACAACTATTCTCTATCCTTGAGAATAAGCAATATAAGTCATTTCTTGCTCACAATTTTGGCACTCAAAACATATCTGTGTTGTACTGAAGCCGTTTCAGTGCACATGACAGATGGGTTTATATGCCCCATTTTAGTTCTGCATGACAGCTGAACCCCACTGGGACGGCACGGCCTGGACCATTAAGCTTCAGGTGTCTGCGTGGATGGCCCTTTGGGTGAAGGAATACCCCAGGCTTAATTCTGTTTGCAGGGATCTCATAAGCACAGCTTGAGGTAGCCTTCTTGGATGGAGAGAAATTGCCTGATAATTCCTGAAATTGCATTTCCTGAAATTGCATTGCAGTTGGGTTTTATCACCAACTGGTATTGTAGCTGAGCTTCTGCATCAGAGGCAGGGCTCCGTTAAATGGCCAATATAATTCGTATGTTGGAGTAGAACTGCAGCAGTTTGGCATTTTTACTATTCAAAATGCTTTACAGTTTTGTTTTAGACTTTGGCATCTCAACCAAGGGTTCATTGGCTGTAACAACCAGGGAAATTCCTTTCCTGCTGTATTGTTTTGGTTGTGCTAATGGATTTCATCACAATTTGTTAAAAAATAAATGAATAACAATCTGGAAATACTCAATGTTTTTAATAGAAGAAAGAGATTAGGAGAGAATGTGATTTCTGCAAAACAAAGTAAAACAATCAAGCCTTATAACTTCTTATGGAAACTTAATCTCAAATTTTAGGACATTTTTTGTCTATTCCAAATATCAGTTAAAACATTTGCTTGAAAGCAAGCATTGTAAACATCTTGCTGGTGTCATCTAGACACAGAAGTGACACTTGTTGAAATTCAAAATTTAATAATAGGATCTGTACTCATAAAATCATATCTGTAGAATCATAGAATCATAGAACTATAGAATAGTTTTGGCTGGAAGAGACCTTCAAGATCATCAAGTCCAACCTTACTCCTAACCCTATCAAAAACCACTAAACCATGTCCCTAAGCACAACATCCAACCGCCTCTTAAACACTTCCAGTGATGGTGACTCCACCACTTCCCTGGGCAGGCAATTCCAATGCCTGACAACCCTTTCTGTAAAGAAATGCTTCTTAATGTCCAGCCTGAACCTCCCTTGGTTCAACTTCAGGCCATTTCCTCTTGTTCTTTCACTTGTCACCAGGGAGAACAGACCAACTCCCGTCTCGCTACAACTTCTGTCCAGGTAGTTGTAGAGGGCAATAAGGTCTCCCCTCAGCCTTCCTTTCTCAAGGCTAAACAGCCCCACATCCCTCAGCCCTCCCCCATAAGACACAAGCTCCAAGCCCTTTACTAGCTTTGTAGCTTTGTGTAGAGCTTAAAGATATACTTTGAGGCTTTAAAAAAAAAAAAAAAAAATTCTTATCCTTTCTGTACAAATTTTGTATCTTTGATGCCATAAAAGTCATACCAATAATTTGGATATAAGTGTGTGTGGTATCTTTTTCCTGGGCTAATTTATTTAACTTGAAATTTGATCAGTGTGAAAGCCCACCTTTTAAATGGTAATTTTATAATAGATTAACATGTTTAATAACAAAAGAGTATATGAAAAGAATATGTTAGCACTGTCTGTTGAGCATTGTTTGTTCTGGGGCTGGTTTTTTGGTATGAAGCACATTACTAACTTTGTTTCTAAACTGCAGCCCGCTGACAAGTAAAATGATGCTTTGTCTCTACAGTTACACTCTGCAGAGTGGAAACAATGACCAGGGCAAACTGAGAGTGAGGAGAGGCAGGAGGAAAATGCAGAGGTCAGGAAAGTGAGTGCTGTAATAGCAGCTGCTGAAGCTGTTGTGTGACTGGAGGGTTACTTTGTGTAGTATTTCTAGAGGCATCCCTGAGATCAAGCGTAGTTTGTCTTTTGTGTGTTAATTATGGGGATGGGATGCAGCTTAGCTGTCAGTGGGTTCTAGATAAGAAGTTAAATGCACAAAACTGTCAGTGCTTACCCATGTTTAAGTTACAGTGGAAAAGACCAGCTTGTGCCTCCCTGTGGGACAGTAAATATCTCCCATTCAATATTCAGCCTGAGGAATATTTTGACCCTCTAAGTCTTTCTGGTTTGTGGAAGAAATTGTTCTTAAATGTCAGTCCTCACTAGCTTTGAGGGAGTTGGAAGCCCATTGATTTCAGAGGCGGGCTTACTTCAGAGGATGATCTTGTTTATTGTCTTCACCAAACCTTTTTGAAGATGAGGAATGAGGTAGTTTAGAAAGTGTCTTCTCCCTGGCAAATATCTTCTCTTCTGTGTCAGAAGTTGTACGCATGAGAAAAGTCCCCTCCACATTTCTAGTGGGGCTGAGCTTGGTCATGGTGCTGCCCCGGAGAGGTGACTGCCATCTCTTAGGATAAGAAATGCATATGTATCTAGAGACAACAGCATTTCATTTTCTGGTCAGCCTGCGTTTTCTAGATGACTAGATAACGAGAATCTCTGGAGGGCAATTTGTCTATTATGTTTTACATGGGTTTTCACTTGTTATTTCTTTTCACTGACGGCAAAGGATGGAACAGCTGGCATAGTCTTACATAACTAATAAATTGACTGTCTAAATTAGGTAAAATGGATTTCACCTGAGGTGCTTTCCTAGTTTCTGTTATTTGTTCAGGGATTTATACCTGTGTGGATGTGAACTCAGGTTTCCTTTTATTTGTTGGTAGATTTCTGGCACACCACAATGGCTTTGTGATAACTAAACATTGACTTCTCATAAAAATTTGATGTGGCAAGATTCACTATTAGTATCTCAGAACTATAACCCATGCAAATAAGATTTTTGTGGTAGGTTTCTTTTTGCTGAAGTAACTTGCTTGTTTGAGTTCTCGATTCAGTAAGAAAAAAAAAAAGACATTTTTATTTGAAAATAGATTTTAGCATAGCTGAAGAGTAATGTAGAAAGAGTAAAAGTGGAAAATTGCATGTATTTGCTTGTGAAAGGCAGAAGAAAGTCAAAGTTGGTCATGCTGCCAAACAATCTTCTTAAAGTATTGAAGGTTGCGAGAGTTCTCATGCTGGAACAGTAGTGGACTCCTAAAATTTGTTTCTTGGATAAGTAAGGAAAATCAGAATAGTTCCTTCTGCACATAGGTTTTTTTATCTACACACTTGTTGATACCCCACTCAAGCACCAGCTTGTTAGTGCGGCAGATACAGACACCACACTGACACCTTCCCAGCAGACTGTGTCTATCCTTGTCTTTCTTGTTCTTATTCTTCAGACTCTATTGTCTCATCAGAACTGAAAGTCATTCTCAAGAGTCTGTGGTGCCCGGGCTGCCCTGTGGAGTCCATTCCATATATGTGAGTTGTATCATCAGCCCTCTGGCATCATCACCATCTGCATGACAGGTTACAAACTGGCCCTCCACATTTGAAACCCTCCAGAGCTCTGGAGTGAGTACCAGCCAGCCCAGTGGACTGACCAGCGCCTGATTTAGTACCTCCAGTATATTTATGTCTATGTTGAAGTCCATTGCCATTCTGTCTTTACTGCTGCTGTGGTTTGCACTGAAATCCTACAGTTGCACTTTTCACATTACTGCTTTGGCACACGATAGTAAAGACATTCAGTAGATTCATTTCACTGTCTTCTCTGCCCACATCTAGGGAATGTGTATGTAAGAGAAGACACTCCTGAACAGTTTGATCAAGCACTTAAACTGCCAGTTTCTTAGCCTTAGTGTAATAGCTGTATGAGAAGAAAATACATCTTTCTTGGGATGTGGTGTCTATATAGTGTGTCTGTAGAAAGTGGCTCAGATATATGTAAGCTCTTGTATTTTGTTATCCATCTGTATCTATACAAAATTCAGCAAATTATGGTCACTAGTATAAAAAATGTCATCAATATCTGCTTTAATACCTTAGAACATATGCAATTGCTTCCTTCACAACCAGCAAACGACCCAACGTCAGTGCAAGACACTGCTTCATATTAGAGAAAGTCTGTGCAGCAAATTTCCTTTTCAGAAGTCCTTAACAGTCATGGCAGCCGTCTCTTTTCCAGGCACGTTGTCTTCAGTTCTTGCCTTGAAGCGTTAACATCATGTGGGGCAGTGCAATTGAGCATATCTGTTAATACCTCCATGCCTGGAAAGAATGACTAAGTGGTGTAGGAAGGAAAGATGTTCAGCTGAAGGTCATCTACTGCTACCATTATGTAAAGCTTCATTTCAAAAGGATATTTTGACTCAAGTAAAACTATTCAGATTGACAAAAAGTAAGTGTCCCACTCATAAAAAATACCTGATCAGATCAAATACTTTGAGGAAACAAGCTGTGGCCTTGAAGAAACCTAGCACAGTCATCCTGTGGCTTCTGTCTCTCTTTAAACCCTGCTTATACAGATGTAGTTAGCTCTGAGCACATGGAGAGTCCTTTTTCCTTGAAGTGGTTCCTAATTAAGAGGGGGGAGGTGTCTAAATCATCCTGTCTTCATCTAGTGCTTTTGAACTTGACATTCTTTATCCTTCTAATTAAGAGTGAGTATTTGCAATAAGGTATTGGTATTTCGGGTGTACTCATAGGGAACCAGAGGTAAAAAACATTAGACTGACTGCTCTAATGTGCTGAGGAGCTGAAGTACGTCATGTTGCCTGTGATCAGAAAACAAAACAAAAGCTAGACACTAAGTATTAGCAAATATTATGTTAAATAACAGCAAAATATTTGATTGAAATTGTCAATAATTAGAAACAAGATTAATCTATTCAGCGAGACCTAGACAGGCTGGACAGTTGGGTGGGGAGAAAATTAATGAACTTTAACAAGGGCAAGTGTAGAGTCTTGCATCTTGGAAAGAAGAACCCCAGGTACCAGTATAGGTTGGGGACTGACCTGCTGGAAAGCAGTGTAGGGTAAAGGGACTTGGGGGTCCTCATGGACAGCGGGATGACCACAAGCCAGCAATGTGCCCTTGTGCCAAGAAGGCCAATGGCATCCTGGGGTGTATTAGAAGGGGTGTGGTTAGTAGGTTGAGAGAGGTTCTCCTCCCTCTCTACTCTGCTCTGGTGAGGCCACATCTGGAATATTGTGTCCAGTTCTGGGCCCCTCAGTTCAAGAAGGACAGAGAACTGCTTGAAAGAGTCCAGCACAGAGCCACAAAGATGATTAAAGGGGTGGAACATCTCCCTTATGAGGAAAGGCTGAGGGAGCTGGGACCATTTAGCTTGGAGGAGACTGAGGGGTGACCTTATTAATGTTTATAAATATGTAAAAGGTGAGTGTCAGGAGGATGGAGCCAGGCTCTTCTCTGTTATGTCCAATGATAGGACAAGGGGCAACGGGTGCACTCTGGAACATAGGAAGTTCCATGTAAACATAAGGAGAAACTTTTTCACGGTGATGGTGACAGAGCACTGGAACAGGCTGCCCAGGGAGGTTGTGGAGTCTCCTTCTCAGGAGACATTCAAAAGCCATCTGGATGTGTTCCTGTGTGACCTTATCTAGGTGATCCTGCTCTGTCAGGGCTGTTAGACTAGATGATCTTTTGAGGTCCCTTCCAATACTGAAAATTCTGTGGTTCTAATGCAGAAAGTAGAAAAGGTCTTTTTGTTCTGACCTGGAAGCTGTATGAAGTGCACCTCCCTCCCCCATTCAGAAATAACCAGGTAATCAGGAAAAAGTGACTGTATACTGGCAAGCCACACTGCAGCAGCTAGGAGCATGGGGCATGACAGAAAAAACCAACTATCAGTGAGTCAAAGGAAAAGGGTCTTTCTCTCATGTAGCTTGTTTTGTCTTTGAGAGGTGCTCTTTCTTGTAGCCTTGTTGAACTCCTGATTGCGTATGCCCTACAACCATTATGATAACAATCTGTTCTTTTAGATGTTTCCACAGTACAGCAATCCAAACCTATGGCTTATTGATCTGGGAAGGCAAAATAACTGGAATAAGAGCAAATACCTGAAATTCCTTATATAGCATTGAAAAGTAAGTGTCTAGACAAAACACTGCTACTCTGAATGGCACATCACAGCTGGGTACTATGTGTTTCAAATCTTGGTCTTCTATAAGCCTTTTTTATTAAAGAAGAAGCTGACAATATTTTAGTTTTACTGACTTTGTCTATTGAGCATTGTAAACTTTCGGAAGTTGTAGCTCTTAGAGGCTAGTTGGTTTGAATTTAATTGGTAGATTATGAAGCTGTATCTTATGGGGGAAATAGTATATGGCATATTCTTGTGCTGTTGTGGTATGTAAAAACATCTATGTTTAAACCTCTATCTTGTTCATCTTATCCAGAAGAAAGGCTGTAATATGTACAAAATAATCAACTTCTTAATGATACTTGTATGCTACGCTAGATATAGCAGCACAAACATTGGTATGCAAGGTTTTCTATTGGTGAATCTGAACCTAAAACTCTTTAAGTTTCTCATGTTGCTCATGAGCCTCATTTTTCTGGCATTTGTTTTTATTTGGTTTTTTTTTTCCTAATGGCATCAGCTGCAACTTCCATATTTTCTCCAGTCTGGGTGTCTGTGCTGACACTTTTTGGTTTTCTGGAGAAAAACACAGGAACGAGTTGCAATTAAGGAGTGCCTGATGAGGCTATGTGGGAGGCAGCAAACTCCGACTTGAAACCTTCTTCTCTTGCTTTTCCATCTCATGTAACTTAACCTAGGGAGAATCCTTTCCTTTGTCTTTGCTTCTACTCAAGAGAGTGTAAAGACTGAGCTACTGAGTGTAAAGACTGAGCTACTGAGCTACTTTCTAAACTTGGACTCTAGTACAAAGTAGAAATGATAACTTAAAGGAAAAAGTAGTCTTATTCTAGCCCTGCTATTTTCACACATGCTGCACATATTTTATCAAAACTCTGTAATTTTTCAATGTCAAGAGCCAGCCCTATCACTTTCCTGTGAGTGAAGAGTTAGGCCCTTTTCCCCCCTATTAGCCAGGTATATAAACTTGGACTTTTTATAGGTGGCCCTGGTGTGTTAGCGTTTCATATTGGCTTCAAAATGCAATTGCTTGTTACATAAGTAATCTGAGCCATAATTTTAATTTAGGATGGCTAAAAGTGTGTGAACTAATAAAGAGTGACAAGATGTCCTCATAATTTTAGGAAGCCATCCTGAATCATGGCCTAAATGCCGCTTTTGTTTTTTTTGCTTTGCCATTCATTCATGCTTTTAGTCAGTTTTAAAGGTTTAAAAGTTGCTTTGTGGCTTCACATTTCTAATTCTATAAGCAGTTTAGGCAGCACAAACCCCTGTGATCTTCATATTCTGTGATAAGTAATAGTGCACTAGTGTTCGGAGAGATGTGTGTGAATGGCTGCCACCTTGTTTGACCTGCTGGGAACTGGGATTGCTGGAGCAAAAGCGTTATCTTCTGCAGGGTGAGTGGAAGCTCTTCAGTAAGGATTGTCTACCCCAGTCCCCCGACGTGACTAAGGCACAGAGGGTTTGTAATGCACTCATTAGGATCAGGTCCTAATCCTTGCAAACTGTAGTTTCCTAACCAAGTATCAAGCAGCACTGCCAACAGCAATACAGGTTGCTGTTCAGGTGGTCCAGTCAAGCATTCGTATGTGTTATTTTAGAGGACAAAATGTAGGTGTGGCACTACCACCCCCTTGTTGAATTTGTAGCTGACACCTTATACTCTGCCCAAACACCAGAGCAAAAAAAAATGAAAGGATCATAGTTCCTCTGTCTCAACTTTTCTCTTCTCCCACTAATTCCTAAAGAAGGTGTGTTAGAACATTTTTCTTAGAGTTTTCCCAACATGTTGCTATTTTTATCTTCTTGCCTTTATGTCTTACAGTTGCCAAATTAGCTGACCCAGCAGCATATGTCTGGTCACAGTGTCATCTCTGCCAGGCCAGAAGTGCTAAATGCATATAAGGATTTTGGTAGGACCACTAGTAAACATTAGTAGCATATTAGTTAATCAACGGGAAATTACCAGTTATGATACATAGCTGGAATGAAATATGGCCTCTCTGGGTTTTGAGCTCTAAGAGGTTAAGAAAGCAAAGCAAGTAATATGAAAAGGACATTGATTTGCTGCCACGAGTTCTAACAGAGAGCTACCTAATCATAGCAAAAAAGAGTCCATGGACAGCAATTCCCAGGAATGTAGCCTGAAGCCTTAGACTCTGGAGAGGGGCCAATGATAAAGCTCCCCTCCTTAACTTGAGTCCATTCACTAGGACACAGGGCCCATTTACAGATACTAAATTTTACTTAGTGGCTATGTTGCAAAAGCCCAAAATAAATCTATTTGTTATTTAAACTCCACAAATGTAGTTCACATTTGTTAAAAGCTATGGTTCCCAGGTCTGCCAGTGACTCCAAGGTAAGATGTTTTAGGAAACACAGTAATTATCTTTACGGTCTTTTGTGTAACACATCTGTTGACACATGCAAATATTCAATACTATGTTTTGGGTTGGCTTTGTTTTGTTTTGGTTGGGGTTTTCTGTGGGGTTTTTTTGTTTGTTTGGTTGGTTTGGTTTGGTTTTTTTGTGTGTGGTTTTTTTGGTTGTTTTTTTTTTTGTTATTGGTTTGGTTGTTGTTTTGGGTTTTTTTGGTGGATGTCTATACTAATCTTCTCTGAGCAATGAAGTGGTACATATTTATGAAAGAAGAAGCAGCTGTGCTTGTAAGTGTCCCCTTTACTTTGAATACAGGATATCCATTATTTAGTTTGCTGCATAATATAGGTATTTATTTTTTCTTTGCCTGAATGACTGTGGTTGGAAAATATTTGTTGAAATCAGTTATACCAGGCTATAGGAGGAATAAGCCATACGAAAAGAAACTCAAAGACAAATCTATCTGTTAGAATATATAATGATTTTTAAATAACAGACATGATATTTTTAAAATTTTCTTAATTTCCTACAATAGAAAAACAGTTATTTTCAGACACTCAAATAACTACTTACTCATTTAAAGGGAAGCATGCAAATGCTAGAAAATAGAAGACACCCAAACTATTTAATACACTTGGCTTTGTGACTTGAAGCATCAAGTATAATGTAGCATATGTGGTACAGAATGAAAGAGAAAGATTTGTTAATGTACATTATCTTACACATTTAATAAAGTTAACTTTGATGGAATTGCATATAAAAAAATAGAAATAGAAGAGCATTCCTCTCTTGCTGCAGGTATTTTTTTCCTTGGAATTCCTTTTCACTTTCTTTGAATAATAGCCATATTAGTATTTAAGAATGCATCAAGAATGTACTTTATCTCCCAATTACTACTACTTAAAATATTTTGATTCATATCCTGAAACAGTCTTGGAATGTATGAGCTCTTTGCTCTCTCTCCTTCCCCTTCCTCTTCTCCCTCCCTGTAAAGCTGTATCAGAAGATGTGCTCCAAAAGTACACCTAATGCACTCTAACCACTAATACTCAGTCTAGGTGACCAGACTAAAACTACTTCAAAGTAACCCCAAAAATTCATGTGTTGTGGACATGGAGTCCTCAGCACTAACCTGCCTTTATTGTGCTGTATTACTTGCTAATGCAGACAGATTGTGATGCCATGAAAAAAAAAAAAAAGAAAAAAAAATTAGAAGTGCAAAATAGTTGTGCTAAAAGAATTATACAACTCTTGCACATCTTAGTGGGGAACACTGTATTTTGAGTTGATGAACTGAGGAGGGAAAGCATCTTCCTATTGTGTTTGTTAGCAGTTTCTAGGTTTCAGATTGTGACCTGTTGTATCTGCATACCATCACCAGTACTGGCAAAGGAGCCTCATGTTCAGGCTGAGTAGACCATTCTTGTTGTGGTATTAGTTATTTATTGGTATTTCAGAGGTGTGACTATAATGATGACTAAAGATGTATTTCTTAATGTACAGATTAGTCCAGTGTGGCTGCTTCTTAGTAGTAAAAATGGTAAAATGGTTTGTAAACATTGCAGTGAAGCTAAACATGCTTATGACTTCATGTTGTGGTTTAACCTCAGCTAACAGCCGAACTCCCACCCAGCTGCTTGCTTATCCTCCCCCAGGATGGGAGGAGAAAATAGGAAGATCAGGAACAAGAAAGCTGATGGGTTGAGATACAGATAGGAAAATTGCTTACCAATAACTGTTGTAAGCAAAACAGACTCATCCTGGGGAAAAAAATTAACTTAATTGATTGCCAATTAAAATTAAAATGTAATCAGTAATTTGAGTAGTGGGAAGCAAAGATAAACATTAATATAACACCTTTCCCTACCCCTTTCCCAGGTGCAACTCCTTGACTCTAGTCTCCCACTACACCCTAATCTCTAGTGGCACAGAGGCATGGGGAACAGGGTGCTGCAGCCAGTCCATAACAGTTGTTCTCTGCTGCTCCTTTCTCATCACACTTTTTCCCTGCTCCATCATGGGTCTTCTCCACAGTCTGCAGTTCCTGTCAAGAAAATTTGTTCTACTGTGGACTCTACATAGGCTGTAATTCCTTCAGGAATACCAGTCTGCTCCAGTATGGGGTTGTCCATGAACTGCAGTGATTACTTGAAGGTCCTCTATAGGCTGCAAGAAATCTCTGCTCTGGCACCTGGAGCACCTCCTCCCTCTTGTCTTTCTCTGAAGTGTTCCCTCTTGTTTCTTGCTTTTGTGTGTGTTCCCTCTTCCTCTCTCTCCCTCTCTGTGGTGCTTCCTGTCTTACGTACAATTTTACACATCCGCCACAAACTTTGCTGGAGGACTCAGCTTTGACCTGTGATAGATCTGGCTGGAACTGGCTGTGACTGGCCCAGGGCAGCCCCCTAGCCTCTTCCCACAGAAGCCATCCCTGTAGTCCTTATGCTTCCATCATGCCACCTATACCAAATATACTTCTGCATATTTGAAAGCCTGCAGGGTAGCTGGGAGAGTAAAATGTATAAACTGACTTGTTTATTCTTACCCACAGAGTAGGAGCATGGTAGCTATCAGCTGGCAAGCAGGAAGGAAGGAAAAAAGATGTGTTTTATTGTACACAAGTTTCTTTAACAATTATAGAAGATACTCAGAGAATTAAAAAAATAAATCAATATACAGTATCTTTGGTAGCTTCTATTTCTATTTTGCTTGCCCTTGGACATTTCACTTATACTAGGGTTAGGTGAGTTATATTAATGTAAGTTATATTAAAGTCACGTGACTGAAAGAACCTGAGACTACATGAGGTTTCTTAGGAGGAATTTTTGATCAGGAAAAAAAGAATGTTGCTTTAGCGTGAACTATTATTAAGAGTATAAATTGCAGGCTATGTACCTAATATAGGCAAACATATATTAAATCAGGATCCGTGTATAGCACAAAATGCACAAAAATGTATTGCACAAACATGATGCCTTAGCTTGTATGTGCAAAGCCTCATTCTGTGTTGGAATTTCACAGAATATCATCCTTGCCAAAGGACTTTTCACTCAGACCGTGTGTGATATATATTTGTGAGGGGAATCATTTATTGTGAGAATATCTAAATTTGAAGTATCTGGTAGAAATAGGACTGTGTTCCTTCAGAATAACTAACAGAAAGGGAGTAAAAGGTTTATCCATTATTTTTTTAATTATTCTCTCTGGTAGATAGTTGTTAACATTTTCATGATGGTTCCAAATAGACTTCTCTGCTTTGATTGTTTGAGAAGAATAGAATAGAAGAAATATGGCCTATTGACAAGTACATGTTATTGTGGGTTGGTTTTTTTTTTAGGGAGGTCAGTGACAATGATTTAAAGCCTTAAAGACTGCAGATCTGTCTCTACTACCATACAGTAAAAGAAATAGTATAAATTTTGTAAGTTTGGGGTTTTTTTCAGCATACTTCAGCTGATCCTGTCTTGCCATTATTAGTAGGTCAAGATCCTCAATGCCCAGTTCTACATAAGCTTCATAACTTCCACTGAGAGTTAAGCATGATAATTAAGCATGAAAATGTGTTAGGCATGTGAGAGTGATTAGCAAATCTTCACCTCTGTGTTATTGTTTCATCTCTTTAAGCACATTTACACTTATGTAAGGTAGTGTAGACCTGGAACACAAACTAGAGATGCTGTACATTTTTTCAGGACTGTATATAATATACTTATTACAGTACATGTCTTAGATGCAATGTACATTAGCTTAGGAGCACCACATTGCTAGTCCAGCTGTTATGGGTTAACCCCAGTAGGCAGTTAAGCCACACACAGCTGCTCACTCATTCCTCTGTAAGTGGGATAGGGGAGAGAATCAGAAACGTAGAAGTGAGAAAACTCATGGCTTGAGATAAAGATGTCTCAACAGGCAAAGCAAAAGCTGTGCACACAAGCAGAATAAAGTTAGTCAGTTCAGTACTCCCCATTGACAGGCAGGTACTTATATATTGTCAGGAAAGCAGGGCTTCATCATGCGTAACAGTTAATTGGGAAGACAGACTCCACAACTCCAAATAACCCCCCTTTCCTTCTTTTCCCACAGCTTTTATTGCTGAACATGACACCATATGGTATAGGATAATCCTTTAGTCAGTTGGGGTCAGCTGTCCCAGCTGTGTCCCCTCCCAACCTCTTGTGCATGCCCAGCCCTACTCACTGGCAGGGCAGTGTGAGAAACAGAGAAGTCCTTGATGCTGTCTAAAAAGCACTGCTCAGCAGTAACTGAGTGTGTTATCAGCACTGTTTTGGCCACAAATCCAGAACATAGCATCAAATGAGCTGCTATGAAGAAAATTAACTCCAGAACAACCAAAACCAGTACACCAGCTTTAGTGCTTGAGTTCCCCTCATTGACCCGTGCAGATATTTTGAGTTGAAGCTGCTGGGACATTTTATACTGCATTGTCATATGTGATTTCAAATACCAGAGAATATCTACTAAATTGTTGCCATGGTACAGACTTAGATCTATGGAAAACAGACCGGAAAGAACCTGTTAAAAGAAGTCACTAGTCTAGATTTGAAATGGTGGTCTAGATTTTTTTTTTTTTCTCATATATTAGCAGTTTCCTGCATCATCAAGCAGTGCTGCAAAACTGCTTCTAAATGACACTCCCTTACTTTCTAAACTAAGTATTGCTTTTTAACATAATATCTCTTTATTTTGTTCCTGCAGAGAAAGACTTCTCATTTTTCATTAGAATTTTTTCTTGTGATGACTGAAAACCTAGAGGTGAAAAATTTGGAAGAAATATTCAGGTTTTATGCTTAAAAATAATAGGTTGAAAGAACTTGGCTTGCTTCTTAGAATAATATACTTTAATTGGTCAATATGGTGTCAGAATAATGTTTTTTTTCTGTTTGTGTGCCCTGAAATATGTAGAGAGAACTTCCATTATGCTTTGTATAATGGGGTTTTGACTGCTAGGAGTGTCACAGATTATGCATAAATAGTTAATTTAAAATGTTTTTCATTAAATGTGCTGACTGGTAATTAGGAAGGTATTCCAATTTCCTCTTGAAAGGTGAATTCTTGTAACTGCACATTTGAACTCTAAATGGCAGCATCTGGCTTTTGCTACTCAGTATAGCACAAGCTGCTCCTGGCACAAGATAATACCAGTGCAGTAATACTCCTGCTTATTTGACTCCCATGAATTCAAGAGTGATGACATATTTCTCTACGAGGTAAATTTTATAGTTTGAAACTAGTGTCACTATATATTAAGTACTGTGTATCAATTAGAAATTGGAGTTTAATAATCACATATCTGATGCAGAAACTCAGCAATCCTTTTGCAGACACTGTTGCCAAATTCACCATTGCAAAAGCTCTTGGTCTCCCTCCATACCAGGTGGATGTTCTCTATTGAAATTCTGCCATTTCTTCTTCACTGACACATGGTTTTCAGTACATGCTGGTTTTCTTCTATTGTCCACGTACTAAATCAATGATGTGGCTGAGATATGGAAGACAGAGCTGCTGGAAATAATTTAATTAAGTAACACAGAGATTCAGCCTTTAGAGGTTGAGCAAAAAGCATGTAATTGTGGTCCTTTAATGGTTTTTAATCTGTTTATTGGGCCAAGCTGGAAGCTGTGTGTGATTGGTTGACCTTGGCTAGCTGCCAGGTGCCCACCAAGCCACTCTAATCACTCCCCCTCCTCAACAGAACAGGGGGAGAAAATACAATTAAATGCTCATGGGTTGAGGTAAGGACAGGGAGATCACTTAACAATTACCATCATAGGAAAAACAGACTTGACCTGGGGAGATTTAATTTATTGCCAATCAGGATACAATAATGATAAATAAGAGCAAATCTAGAAACACCATCACTCTACTCCTCCCTTTTTCCCAGGCTCAACTTCACTCCTGACTTGTCTACTACCTCCTCCCTGGAAGCAATGCAAGAGAGATAAGCAATGGGGGTTCTGGTTAGTTCATAATGTGTTGTCTCTGTTGCTCCTTCCTCCTTATGTTCTTCTTCTGCTCCTTTGTTGTGTCCTTATGTCTCCAACATAGGCCCTTCCCATGGGCTGCAGTTCTTCAAGAACATCTCCAGCATGGTCCTTTCCATGGGTTGCAGTCCAGTCACTGACTGCTCCAATGTGGGTCCCTGACAGGGTCACAGGTCCTGCCACAAAACCTGCTCCTCTGTGGGGGCTTCTCTCCATTGGGCCACAGTCCCTGCCAGGAGCTTGCGCCAGTCTGAGCTCTCCATGGGCTTCAGATTAATTCAGGGCACATCCACCTGCTCTGGTGTGGGGTCCTCCATGGGGTGCAGTGTGGATATCTGCTCTGATGTAAACATCCATGAACTGCAGGGGGATAACCTGCATCACTTTGGTCTTCACCACAGACTGCAGGGGAATCTCTGGTCCAGTGCCTGGAGCACCTCCTCCTGCTCCTTCTTCGTTGATCTTTGTATTGGCATAGTAGTTTCTCTCACTTATTCTCAGTCTTCTCTCCACCAACTGCTGTTGCACATCTTTTCTACTCTTTCTTATATATGTTATCACAGAGGCGCTACGAGCATCAATGATTGACTCAGCTTTAGCCAACATTGGATTCATCTTGGAGCAGGATTGAACTGGCTCTGTCCAACACAGGAGCAGCTTCTGGCATCTTCTCAGAGTTCATCCCTGCAGCCCCCTCTCTACCAAAATCTTGCCACATAAACTCAACACATTGTGAAACACTACCACTATAACTGTTACACATATTAGCTTGTTTAAAATATATGTATGTGTATTTAAGTGGGCACTTCCATTTCAGAAAAGTTGGCTGTTCTGAAAAATTTAGACAATAAGAGGGATTAATACAGGATAAGCTATTTTTACTTTTTGTTGTTGTTGTTCTAGTCAAGGGTAGGTGGGCTGTAATGGATGTTTCCTTGGCCTATGTTGCTTTCTCTCCATGTAGGACAGAAGTTCCGATTCTCGACTGGTGATGGATGGACCTCTGTAGAACTTCTGAATGTTTTGTGAGGACTGTATGATAGATAACAGAGAAACAAAGTTGATTGTCAATCAGTTGCCCATAGAGGTTGGGGAGTCTCCTTCTCTAGAGGCTTTCAAAACCCACCTGGGTATATTCCAGTGTGGCATGCTGTAGGTGACCCTGCTCTGGCAGGGGGGTTTGACTCAGTGATCTCCAGAGGTACCTTCCAACCCCTACCATTCTATGATTCTATGACTCTTTGATTCTATATGATTCTATGATTATAAAAGGGTCTGTACTTCCATTAGAAAGTTATGAAGAACTTGGAAATTGTGGATGAGTTGAAAGTCATCATGCTTTAGGATATACTTAAACTGATGGGTAAAAAAACTATGGAGGTTTATATATTTATATATATATTTTTATTATTTTTAAGTGACATAAGAATAATGGGCCACAGTACCACTAGCACATCCTAGTGACATTGAGCAATAACTGCAAGAGTATTTAGGACAAAGTTAATTCAGTGCATACCACTGATGCAGTGAAAAACTCAATAACGAAAGTTATTAAGCAGGCATTCTTTATTTTGCAGCACCGGACTCACAGGGGATAACTCATCAAATGTGCATACTAATGCAAGCTAGGTACACAGTTTATATGCAGGCTAAACATACATATTCATTATATTTCTTAGAAAGGGCAGTCTTCTGCTAATGGGTTCCTGGAATTCATTTACATAGTCCGAGCATGCGTAATAAAACTAGGGTTAAGGTCTTTTGTCCCCTCAGTGGTCTTTCGTGACCTCTGGTGGTCATTTATTTCATCTTCTCTCCTTCATCACCGTGGTCTTTTAGTGACCTATGAATTTCACAGTATGTCCCTACTATACAACTACCCATCTATTGTTGTTGCTTGTTCAAATATTAGTAAAACTCCACCAGACATCCTGTCTGCAGCCTTCACCACGTAGCCAAGAGTTTCCAGAAATCTTATATATGTAGTATCTGTGTGAACTGGAGTTTGCAGCATGAAACCCCCAAAGTCAATACAGAAATCATGGTCAAACTCAGTCACTTTTGTTCCATAATTGCTAACATACTTGCTAGTAGACTAAAATTCATTAGCCATCCTGTATGATACATGCCAGTCCAAAATTGTAGTAGGATATAAGGCCAGTAGATGGACCCAAAGATATGATATCCATGATGATGTGAATATGTGATTGCCACAGAAGTTCTCAGTATGCTGACCATATTATTTTTGATTCTTTGTAGTGAATGGCTATTTCTTACTTGTTTGCATTGCCCTACTTCTACATGGACTCAGACAGATTTTATCTCTGATTCCGTACTTAGATTTTTGTTAGATTTTAAAAATTATTTCATTATTCCAAGAGCAAAATAAATGGCAATCTGAGGGTTTAGACAATACGATGTCTTAGAATAAGAGCTTGGAGGTGGTAAGAAAGTTACTAAATAAAATAAAATCCGGCCAGTTAATAAATTTATAACATAGCAGCATTTATGAAAAACAAAATAAATGCATTGCACATGTAACTAGATGCTAT